>JAFMSR010000011.1:5195618-5618118 GCA_022818135.1 Saxidomus purpurata
ATAAAACCAAGTAGGCTACAACATACCATTATGAGATTCAGTCTCTTGGACAGGGGACATGCCCGGAGCAAAAGTTCCTGATATTCCAACCCCTGAATCAGCACTCTCCGACAGACTGTGTACACTCTTTCCTGATTCTTTGACTGGTTTTCCATTCTGGTGAAAATGCTGACCTGTAATTAAGCAAAAAGTGTACCTCAAATTTCTGATTCCATTCAACCTTTTCCATTCACCACATTATCGAAAAACTTGAAGTGCTTATTGAATAATCACATGTTATATCAGCAACACAGTGACAGCAGCCTGAACAGGAAGACAACAGTATCATGAGCTTATTAATTGAAATACACTAATGGCTATCTTCAGGAACGTTCCTTGACTCAACCTCGACTAAGGAGGGGATCGTTTGCCAAATCTGATTGGCCAGTGAATAATTAACGCAAAATATCAACCAAATCTAATTAACTTTAATAATCAGATGACCAACTGGCATAAAGTAACAGACCCTTCCTTCGAGAAACGTTTCTGAATATAGCCTTAAGGTTGCAATATTTTTCTAGACTTTTGGCTTGTTAATTTATAACCAGATGCATGAATTGTATCATCTTACAAAATATGATGCAATTTTCATCTTTTTTATTTCAAATGATTGTCTTTGGTCAGACACTGACAAGTACCAGTTCTTCGATTATTAGGGAGACAGGTCTTCTTTTCGGCTAGTACAGATAATGATCGTATGCATAGAATCCACTTGTTGTATCATTATATACATGCATTCAAATACTTTCAGACAGATATATTACACCATACTGAATAACCTCTTCCAAAGCTAATACAAATAATCACTTTACATTATTGCCAATGCATAATTTAGCGAGCCTACATGGCAGATTAAGAGAATAATAATTTCATTATGATAACAAATCAGATTTATAGGTCTATATTGTTCACTCAGTTCAAGTATCGCCCACAAATGCATTAAGATATGCAAAATCTATGTTTTATTTGACATGATTTACCAACACTTCATGGTTGCTCAGTACCGAACCATTGTTCACCTAATAACTTGCAATTTGTAAGAGATTTTGAAGTTTATTCAAACATTTAAACAGGGGAGGCATTTTTTGCTTTTAGGAACTTAAAACATGTAAACTGTAGTATGTAGCCTATTATAAAGCTTATTAAAACAAAATCTCTTCTAAAAACACAGACACTGAAGTTTATACATCAGCCTTTTACATATGCAAACATTTTTGATAGCATAATTGAAAAGGATTTGAAATAAAAGGGAAACACTCCAGACAGGCTTCTAATGTTGTACCAAGTCTAGTGGTATTTAATGAAACAAGGAAGTTATATTAACCTTTAAACTGCTGGCAGCCAATGATTATGACTTTGTGAGCAGTGCAGATCATGATCAGCAGATGTGCAATTTGCTTTTTCAGTCTAAAGATTCTTACTTAGCACCCCTTTGAGGCATCAATGGTACTGTCCAACTTGAGTGACGGACAAGTTCATTTTACCAGGGTAGAGGTTAACAAAATATGTGTGGGATCTGGCACAAACAAAATACAGCTTTTGTTTATCCATGCATCATACACATGAATTCTTCAGTGCGGCAGTGGTTACCATGTTTGCTTTAAATTGTGACCATGAGGATCTGGGTTAAATTCCTGGTCAGACCGCTGTCTTGTTGTTTATGAATGAATGCCACTGTTAATTTGGTCTAAAAATAATATTCTGGTTTAAATGTTGTTGGCTTTCATGCATACAGTGCAACCTCTCAGGAGAGAACACCATTGAGAACACAGTAATGTGTTTGTTGTAGAGAGGTGTTGTTCTGGAGAGGTCAATTCCTTACAAAACTGATGCAGTGGGAGAGAAAATGTGCGTCTTTTTAGGGAGGGTGTTGTTCTAAGGAGGTATCATTCATGGAGGTTGGACTGTACATTATAGTTACTGTATATAAAACCTAGATCTTGCAAACACAAAACAACCATTGAATTGTCAGTTACTGCTAAGTCTGCAATGTCTTGTAAGACAAATCCTGTGAGCCTTTAATTTGTTGTTGTTGTTTAGATTATTTATAGTTCTTGCCTTAAATTACACTTTTATCCATTGGAATTTCATTTATTTATAGTTATTTATGTTTTCAATACCTATTATAAGGCTTCAAAGACTTTGCTTTTGGCACAATTAAAACATCAAATGGTGAAAACAGATTTATTTCCAATTAAAAGATACATTCAGAATTGTAAAAACCGCTTTATATAGATAAAGAAAGTTTATAACCCGTAAGACATAAATTATGCGTACCAACATTAAGACCTTTCTGCGGAGTGCACCTTACCTACTTATCTAAACTCTTTATTGGTGACTTTCCAAAAGGATTGAATGTTCTTACCCATTCATGACATTTAATGTACAAGTTTTATGTAAAAGCTTAATTTAAGGACACTTCAATGGTATTATCCAACCCATTCAAAGATTTTCTATTGCGTTCCTTAAAATATCATTATCAACTTTTTTTTCCCAATATTCGATGTGCTTTTTTGAAATTATATGAACTATTCTAACATGCGCGGTTGTGTTTCCTATATAAACATATTGAGAAAAGGATGTACTTTATTTTATGATAAAATACAGCACTTTTATCCAAGGACAACGTGATGCTATGTAAACAAGCGCATCCAATCCCATTTGATGTTCTATAGTTACATTAATGTACTGCTATGAGTTGAATGTAGTTCAGGATAGTTTTCAAAGAAAGTGACGTGTTAGAATAAAAATAATCAATGCGTGCCCATATTTCATCGTAAGATAAAATACATTCAGTCGTTTGAATGTGAAAAATTTAATCACTTGTGCTATGCACTCGTGATTTAATTACAATAAACTCCGTTTAAAACGAACTCCTTGGGACCTTTAAAATTTGTTCCTTATATCCAGAGTTTGTTATATTCGTATAACATTTTCATATAAAATAAATAAAGAAAAAAATTCGAGCCGCGAAAATGTGTTCCTTATATCCAGATTTTCGCTATATCTGGAGTCGTTATATACGGAGTTTTCTGTACTTTGCATCCAAACTCCTGATTGTATTTTATTCAACGACAAAATACAGGGACACATTTATTACTTCTTAAACTTAATATCGGAATCGCACTATGTGTTATTACATAATTATTATCTTAAAATAAAATGTAAAAAAATTGTAATTGCATCTATATAAAACTTAAATTAATGCTATATATGGTCCTGTAATTGTTATTACAGTTTGCCCTACTATCCAATCCAATCAAATGCCCCTATTTCATTCAAAAAAGCTAATTGTATTCTCCATATTGACTCAATATGGAGAATATGAAAATAATTATTTCACTTATTTTCCCAATAAGTAAGACTGTGACATCACAGAGCTAAGCTCTCTGTCGGTTATAGGTCCATATTACAGGAATAAAAAAACTTATTCCATCGGTTCGCTGACGCTCCCTCGGAATAAAGTTGTTTGTTCCTGTAATATAGACCTATAACCTATACATCATCGTTGTATATTAGAGTTTCATTGTTCATACCAGATAAGACCATCATAGTTATGCTATTGGAAGAGTGGGGGATCGAACTGGAGATCCCAGGATTACCAGTCCAGCGCATTACCACGTCTAGACTAGCGATCTATTCCTAATTTTTAATATTGTTCGAAATAGAATCTTTACCAGTGACAATCTCTGACTTTTATACCTTGCAGAAACACAGTTACAAACTTTCCATATATTTAAAGAATGTTCATGATGTTTTTTGTTGTGAGTGAAAGTACAGTATTTCAGTTTTTCTTCACTTTAACCATGGCCAACTGAATTTCAAAAATTTTGTTGCATCATCTTAGGTGATTGTACAATTTCTAAATAAAGAAATGGATTTAAGACGAATTTTTACAGGGCGTACCACATGACCATCAGACAGGTTAATCAATCTACATTTAGACTTTTTCAAGAAAGCTGGTTTTTAAAAAAAAATATATTTTCTAAAACTGACGTGTGCAGGATCAGTTCTTTCAGGTGACATGTAAAACAAACAAGTATTAAATAACCATGGTCCGAGCTCCCTGGCCTGTCAGTTTATATATACAAATGTTTATTAACTTAACCTGGCTAAAGCAGACATATAAATACTATTTCTAAAATATTTACAATCTTTATACAGATGAAATTTTCAAATTAAACTTTCGGGGCTATAAAATCTACTCTATACATAAGAGCATTTTCACAAGGAATTTTATGGCTTCGATTATCATTGTTCAAGTGACGCACTTTCACATCCAGGGGACCCCTATCAACTACCTGCCATAACTTTTTCTAATTGCATAAACTATCAGTCAACGATAATGTGAAATGTATACATTATTTACCGGGCCACTCAAACCTTATAAATCTCTGTAAATGGGTCGCATCGAGAGCCGTTAAATAATCAATGATAAATAACGATTAATAAAAATATCAAAGCCCAGTCAATGAAATCAAAAATCTTGATCTATCAAAGTTAAGTCTGATTTATGCAACACTTTTTGCTTTACAGTTAAAAATCTCCCCCTTTTCTTAAAGAAATTCACATAAATCTGAAGTGTGTGGCATGTCATTAAAAATCATGAAACTTTTGTGGGGGGTATTGTATTATTAAGTGAAACATCAATAGTGAAAATGCTATAGTTATGAAATCACATTTCTTTAAATTGAAGTACTTTGAACCTAAATCCATCTTTTTTGTCCGTTATAGAGTTCTTAAATGAGAGTTTTATTTCACTTGAATATTTGTACAAATATTACACCAAATTGATGTATTTACTTAATGTTGTTATTACAACTGATGTCTCTACTGGAAAACCATCCTTGGTATGTTTGTAAATTCATCTGCCTATTACATGGGTATGCTTTAGCAATCAAATATCTCAAAATTCTTCAATCCATAAACCATCCAGCATTTATGACCTATTTATTCTTCTAGTTTTGCTATACATGAATGCCATCAAAAGAAGTAAAATTTTCTGTTCATTCTTTTAAATAGACCTTACATGAAAACTTTTATCAACCAGTGACGACAGTATTTTATGATCATAAATGGAACAGTAATATGACTTATATCTAACGTTGCAGTTACCATTTGTAATCACTGTGTTTGTTTCTACTTCACTGCCCAGACCGGACGTGCTCTGTATCTGCGGCAGGGTTGCGAGTCCTGGAGCTCGAACATGGAACTCTGGGTCAGACTTGAATGATACAGATGGAGCTGACTTTCTCCGACCGTTTATCCCATAGATCCAGTTTGTTGGCTCAGTCGTGGCATAATCAGGAATGCTGTAACATATTGAAATCGTTCAATTACTTCAAGACGGATGGGACCTACACTTTACTCACAGTATTTTACTGTATCATACTACCAAAAGAGCATTAAATTCTATTCAATGTGTATAAACTGACTGATAATTTATGTTCTTTTTTCGTAATCACTGACTATGTTTTAAAAACGTTCTACAAAGTCCTTGTGAAAATAATGACTACAATTATTATGTCCAGTGGCATTATAGTGAAAAAGAACAAAGAGAAATTTTTGTATCAAAGTCAACTAGCAAAACAAAAGTTAACACCATGCCTGATCGGTCATAGGCATTATTACTTTAAGTCAGGGAGAAAGTAAGAAAATTTTTGTTTATTCTAGATATGAAAGATAAATAATGCAAACAATATAACACTGAAAATATTGATAGTTTGGCACAACAAGAAGTCATATTCATGGTCAACATTCTTTGCTCGGTAAACATGACTTCAAAGTAAAAATGGGACATTTTACTAAAGTTTAGTTTGGGCTTACTCTAGAAGTTGGAATTTCTTCCATGCAGGCTGGCTTTGTATGACAATTAATGCTTGAAAGAGAGTTAAAAATGGTCCATAAAAAGTATGATCTGTAAAGATGTCATATCTTACATATGTTTTGGAGCTCTGACTGTGAGAAAACCATTTGAATCAATCGGAGGTGGCTGAGAAAAAATTCGATGGTGCCTTGGTGTCAAATAGTAGCTTTCTTCCCCTGTGTAATCTGAAATAAACATCACAAACTAATATATCAAGTCAAGACAATAGAAAATGTTTGTTTTTTCAACTTGAATCTTGTTTGCATTGGAATAGATCAGGACAAAGTTTAATATCCTATATATTATAATAATATTATAGGTAGCTATAGAGCCATTGAGTATTTCCCAAGATACATGTACATCCAAACACAGACTTGACAGATTTCTCCACAAGAACAAAAAATTACCACTACATGTATTTTAACATAACATGTTTGACTTCAAGTGGGATTGGAATTTAGGGTTAAAATTTATTTGTTAAAAGTGGTGCAAATTAGTGCCACAGACTTTTCTGCAACAACTTAACAAGGCCTGTACTAATGCAATACATACACAAAGAATAATGTAGTTATAAATGAATTATAAAATAAGATCATCATTTCAGCCCGAGATCAACATTTAAGCTGAAGGTCAACATTCTAGAGATCAAACTTTCAGCCCGAGATCAACATTTCAGCCCGAGATCAACACTTCAGCCCGAGATCAACATTTCAGCCCGAGATCAACATTTCATCCTGACAACTGAAATTTTGCATGAGATAATTATGTTACACTCTGATGACTTTCAACAATTTGGGTGACTCTAGTCACATGCTTTGATGATGTCTAAGTATTGATAACAGAAGAATCCGTTCAAACTTTTTGTATGTGCATTTACTTGTGGGTAAAGTCCAATTCTAATTAGTTTTAAAGTTATTTGATTTATACCTGGGGTTATGTTAATTTTGCCAAAAAGAGAACAGGAACAAAAACATCAGTTGGAAAAAATGCATTTTCAGAAGAATGGGGCATGGATCAAAGGACTAGAGAAAAGCATGTAGTGTTGAAGCGCAAGTCTCTGTTAGACACGAGACGCCTAAACCTTTCGACGGAGGCTTATCCCATATAAAGTGCAATTAAACTTTGATTATAAAACATATAACTAAACAAATATTGTTTTTTTCAAATGTCAGCTTTGAAATAGATAAACTATGTTGCAAAAATTTGCATTATCATGTAAACAAATAACCCCATGATAAACTTTGATCATAAATTTCACAACATATGATAACTTATTACCCTGTGTATATTAATCAATCAAATATTGACTTTGTATGTTTTTTATTTAGTTAAATATCATGTGCAGTAATATAATCCATGGAAATTTTAGAGGAATATCGATGTTTTATAATTAAATGCAAATTTATTCCTATGTAAACTCAATTCACTGTCATATTTTGTTGGTTCAAAGATTTTAGTATTTATCTACGCCATGTTTAAATAAATCAATTGGTAATTCAGCTACCAATATCAGAAATAAAATCCCAAAAAATGATAACACCTGATTAGTTATTGGGTCAATTTTTGACAAAGGATGTAAGAATATTTAATGTAGGTATTTACTCCCAAAATGAATATCAAAAATTGTATGTTCAAGATTTCAGAGGACAGAGGTCCCAGTTTAACATATTTCACATATAGATAGTGAATTATGCTTCCTGGAGCTCCACCTGCAGTTACACATGATATGGGATTGCAGAAGATGGTTTTATCCCTCTCTGAGGAGATGCTAACCTAAATGCAGTCTGGTTCCCTGCATAATGTGATAGGGGTAGGTACTCCAGACTAACCTAAAAGTACTATATATGTTTATGGTCATGTATTGCAATATTAATGAACATATTCAAAGGGAAGGAACATTGTCCTCAGGCTAAACAGTTCCTTATAACCATAAAACATGAGCATACTAAGAGATTATGGTTGAAACTCCGGTAAGAAGATCAACTGCCTTATTAACCTTGGATAATTATACATGTAATTATTGTATGATATGCAAAATTAATGTCATGTCAATCCTGATAGTGAATGGCCAACGAGTGACAGATAAACTAGCTTCTACAGGAGTGCAACTCTCATCTATGTTCACTATTGTCCTGTTTTGATTCATTCTTTATAAAAGAAATCAAAAGCAGTGCACTATAACAGGTGCTGCAGAGGAACAAAATCAAGTTTCTGCTGTATGATTGTGAATAAACCTTACAGAAAAGTTTTTGAAGAGTAACTCATGAAATTGTGGTCTGCTTTGCTGAATTCAAGCCGGCAAGGGTGAGGCTGAGCACCATTTACTTTTGAAAATCTTGAGATAGTTTATTACATAGTTTCTCATGTAACTGATCGACTTTGTCAGACAATTGGGGAAGTCTATGCTAGAGTTTGATAATTGTTTGTCCAGTGCTAATAGAGAAAATAATCCACAATAGATTACAGTGATCAATGGGTTGGTTCAAAATGTGCCAGGAAGTACCAGATAGTCTGTTATTAACTTTTTTGAGAACTTGTATTATACACCTTGGTAAATTAAAAGCCACTTAGACATTGAAAAATGAAAATTTCATAATATCTTGTTAATAGCTTTTTAAAGTGGTGGAGGCCATTAAATTTCAGATTTATTTAAACCGATGACAATAGCTATATATCATACTTCACCAAGGTTGAATAGCTTTCTTTGACAACCATTTTATGAGATATTAAACCACAGGCTTGCCAAGATGGCGGTTACATCAAGGGGCATAGCCATTGCCATAACCTTTTACCCTCCAAAATATTTAAAATGGACAGTCCACGGTTCGTTTGTTTGTATAATGTGCTCTTTGGGTCCAGCATCCTCGTTTGAGGCTTAAAGCAGTATGACCCGAACTCCATGGTTCAATCTGGACAGTATCTTTTAAAATCCCTAGGTGTGGTCAAACAAAATCCACAGACTACATGAAGGGCACAGTCAATCATGATCAGACAAGTTTCTGGTCATGTTCTTCATTGGTTGCTATGTGGAAAGTCAATTTTGACCAGGACAAAGAGGAAAAACTAGGTACTTGTAGAACTGTTATCCCTACTTTAGTGCTTGTTGAAAGTAATGCTGCAAAATTAACAAAAACTCTAAGATGTCTTGTGCCACCAACACAGCTATGGAACTATGCATTAACATTTCTATATACAAGCACTGCATAATTATGGTATCTAAAAATAATTCTAATTTTGTATAAAGCATACATTACAAGGATAAATAAAATTAATCAATCCTTTAACGTTTATTGATCACAAATTACTATATTCAAATCAAAACGAGGTCAATACTCATCATGTGACAAAAAATCAAACTTAACACCTCGTCTTATATAATACTCTAAGGAGACAAGAGTGTACTTACGAGTTTTATTGTTTTCATATATATAAGAAGAGGTAAGATGTCTTGCTGCGGGACTGTAGTTGTTGCCGATGGAGTCGCTGACATGTACATGAAGTTTCTTCTCTTTGATTGGAGCTGCTCTCGTCCATGATCCTCGTTCTAAAATCTGAGGTTTCTCACTCAAGGCCGGCTGAAATAAACATGTATTACATACATACACAGTCATATATACATGTCTTTTTATATTTATATGACAAAATTCTCACGACTATACACCATGATTTGTTTCACTTTGAAAATCTGTGGAAATACCCAGTTTACATCAAACTAATTCAATGTGAAGCTTCTCTCAAAGAAATTTCAAAATTCATGAAAGCTAATACCCTAAGCATTACAGTGATGAAAGATTTATAAGGAAGGTGACATTATCACATTAACCAGATAGAATCTTGAAGCTACTGATATCAGGAGCTATCTTGAGACGTTTACTTCGAATGATCTCATTAAAGCCCCACGATCGCTGGTAGAATAGGTATCGGGCAACTGTGTTCTATTTACTCGTAAATAATGTTGACATTTGCCTCTACTTCGTATTCATGTTG
The DNA here is from genome assembly GCA_022818135.1 of Saxidomus purpurata. Taxonomy (NCBI): domain Eukaryota; kingdom Metazoa; phylum Mollusca; class Bivalvia; order Venerida; family Veneridae; genus Saxidomus; species Saxidomus purpurata. The sequence goes on from JAFMSR010000011.1 coordinate 5,205,511, forward strand.
TTAACTTGTTTATCCATCAAAATGTGTTGTAGGGAAGCATTTCTTGCTTTTTGCAATATCATTTTAAAAAAAATCTGCGCTCTTATCATTTCATGTAATGTAATTTTTGTGTACAAAGCAATGTTTGGATTGTTTTCTGTATAAACAACTGTCTCTAATACTGGTAAAGCATTCTTTCTTGATAATTTAGTGCCACAAATAAATTATAGCATCCAAGGTGATGATGGACCTAAAAAGAAGATCTGAAGTGATGGAAAGTCAGCAACCGGGCAACACAAACGCTGGGTACCATCTTTTATCAACAACACCTAATGAAGAAATTAATAACAATCAAAGTACTGTTGTCTTTCTTGTTTTTAGTTCTGATTTTACTAACAAGAACAGAAAACATAATAGACATAATCTGATATTCTGACAAACAAATCCAACGGTACCTTCTCAATCAATAAACTAAATCAACCTTAATGTTTTAAAGGTAACCTAAATACTGTTTCTATCATTTTGGAAAATGATTTAGTTTTGGTTTTGGTAGAGAGTTGGGATGGGAGTATGCCTTATGTTTTCAGAAGTTTGAACAACATTTTAGGATTTCTAAGCTGTCATAGAATGTAATGATAATATTTATAAGTGTTTTGGCTACCACAACTGACTGGCTGCACAATTTTACTGAGGGGCCAGGAAAACACTCTGAACTGTATTAAGAAACATTTCATGACAGAGCATTCATAATGAGAGACCTCAGAACTTGTGTTTCTCTAGAAATATCTCATAGAGCTCTACATGTTGAAAATATGTAAAATATTGTCGGCTGTGTCGGCTACTGGTATCGGGTAAAGATCTACAATGTTGTGAGAGCAGAGACTGTAGCTGAAGTTTATTGTTATACAGGGAGAAATGCCAAGGAGAACATGTGAGTTGACCTCATTCTACTGTTGTTGAACTATAGAGTAATTCATCAAACTTTTATCAATATATTTCATGAAATGTCCAGGTTTTTCTGTCAAACATATTCCCTACTTATCAAATTTGAATTGAGCCATTCATATCATTATTACCATTTATCGTCCTTTCATTAAATACCCTTACTTCAGAGTTATTCATTACTTTTTCCAATCCTTGGGACTCAAAGACAATTTCAACAAATGATAATAAATTAGTACAAATAGATATCAAATCTTCATAATGTTTTGCATTTCTAAAGTATGTGTCATTTTAAAAGAGTCAACAAAACCTTTCTTGTAAGTGCTGTCAATTTACTCTGAAGCATTCACTTGATGAAAATATTTTATGGCATTTAATGGGTATGTGAAAAAACTTTAAATGAACAAACTTTCACAAAGTGAACAGGAAAGAGAAAAATATAATCTGCAGTGAAAGTATCTTGTTACATTGTAACAAAAAGCATTGTTTGACAAAGTATTTATGATAGAAAATCTTGCAGAAATTTTGTTTGTTACCACTCAACCATGTTAACTTACCACTCAACCATGTTACCACATGGAGGCATTCATATTTTAGCTTAGATGTTGAAGTTTGAAACCCGAAAATAACTTTTTTTGCTAATGAGCACATCTCTGAATTTTCTTAGAAAGGATTTATCTACTTGAGAATTACTTTAACTCTGGCTACGTCCCTGACAAGTCCCATCATATAAACAACTTATAATTTTATACATGGTTGTATCCAATTTTGGTAGTACTTTTGACAGAAATGAACCAACCTTGAAATATGACACTGTTTTATTTTTGGGATTATCATAACTTGAACCATAAACAAGGTCCAAATTTATGATACAAAATTTCATAAACAAGGCAGACTTAAGCCATTTTAGGTGTAATACTACCTACCTGTCGACATAATAACCGACAAAATTCCCCCACCTCGGGTTAATATTACAATTGGTTAATCATATCAGGCTAATTCCTTTAATAATACATCAAATCAACCGAAAATAGTTTTCATCGAGTGTACAGTAATATTGTCGTAACTTAAATAAAATGAATTTCAAGAAAGGCTTACAACTGTTTTGCATTCAGTCTGCTATTAAAGCTTTAATTCTTAAGAGCTGTTGATAAGGTCAAAAATATTTTCATTTCTTCTTTTTTGTGTTTCCTAATTTGTACGAAGGTATGTGAGAAAAAAAAACAACATCAAATCTGTGTTAGACGACTTTAAGACTGTCTGTCTACCGGTAAGTGAAAGTTGGAGACGCAATCTTGAATTTTTGAAGATATAAACAAACAGTAATTCTAAATGTTTGTCAATTCAAATATATGCACTTCAAAAGTAAGAAAGGACTGTAAAATTTGATTATTTACCAAGATCTTTCAGGTAGCGGTGACAAATATAATATATAGCTACAGATGATTAGTGTTTCTTGTCAACGTGAAGGTCATTATTAAAGGGGTAAGACATGTACATGTATCATGTGGCATGGTGCTTTAAGGCAAAAAAAGCCATGTAGTGGATGTTTCCATGCCAAAGTTGGCAAATGTTCTTTGGGCTGTTTTGCAGGACTACAAACAGTATGATATACAGTGGTGTGGTCTGTCTGTATAGGTTGTGTTAACCCCACTGCATTGGTATGGTGTGGTCTGTCTGTACAGGTTGTGTTAACCCCACTGTATTGGTATGGTGTGGTCTGTCTGTATAGGTTGTGTTAACCCCACTTTATTGGTATGGTGTGGTCTGTCTGTATAGGTTGTGTTTACCCAACTGTATGGGTATGGTGTGGTCTGTCTGTATAGGATGTGTTGTTACCCAACTGTATTGGTATGGTGTGGTCTGTCTGTATAGGTTATTTGACAGATTGCGTTAACCCCACTGTATGGGGTAAGTTGTTTGATAGGTTGTGTTAACACCACTTTTTGGGTGAAATGTTCTGTGCAGAAAAAATAAATGGTTGTTTTAAATTAAAATGGTTAGAAAGTTATCACAATTTCTTTCTAGAATGATGATTTACTGAATATTATAAAAGAAATACTGGTACTATGTTAATATACTATTAGTAATTGCTCTGATCTATTTAATATCTAAAATATAATTAGTAATTTTCAATCTTTGCGCAACTTTCTTTTTACATGTCATCAAAGAAGGGAACTCATTGATTAAAATACCATGACTTTGAAAAGACCAAAATGGCCTACAGTGTTTTCATTGTATTTTTTATGATTGTAGGAACTAATTTTCTATCATAAAAATCTGAAAGAGTAAACATTCTTTCAAAGAGGAATATAATTAGGTATGCAATAATTGACACCATGGTCAACTTGACAATGGCAGAACTGTTTGACTATTTTCTTCTGTACAAACTAGATTTGCGAAATTGATTTGACTAGATCTTTCAATGGAGATAATCCATACAGCTCCTTCAATAAAAGAGACTACCATATATTACCTTACATAATTACAACGAAAAGTAAAAACGTATATATAGATATATATGTACCCATATAAACAGTGAAAGAAAAATTTATGGTTAAAGGTGGTCGTAAATAAATATTTGGCTTGGAGATTAACAGAAAAGTTTTCTTTGCTTACTCCTTATTGATTATTAAGACATAGAAATTCTTCAGAAGTTATTATATACTTTTATATTATATATTTGCCTTGCTTTTTGCCACACCAAGTATTGCTAAGTTACTGGAACATGAAATATGAACTGTTATGTGATTCAGAAAAAAAAATTAAGTAATTGTACATGTACTACACCAAAATGTCACTTTGTGCCCTAAAATATAAGACAAATTAGAGCTTTAACAGGGTTATTTCGTAATGGGAGACATTGCAAGAAAACTCACAAGACCATATCCTGTGTCTTCATTACGTAAAATGGTAAAAGTAATTTTTAAAAGTTTACTTTGAACTGGTGACCATCACCTTCTACCACCCGGTTGAACCTGATTCAAGATGTAAGTGACCATAGTTCCAGGCAGTGGATATGGGTAAGTGTTCACACTGATAAAGCACCAGCTTGCCTTAAGCAGTCATGTTGTTTCAAGTCTTAACTGTTTTAAACAGTCGCCCACTTTTAATGGGCATTTTAATTTTATCCCTAATATAACTTCTTGCCTTTACTTCAATTTTTTCACATACTTTTGAAGTGTTTGACCTAGATCTTTTACATCAAAAATAAAGAAAGATAAGTACTTCTCTGGCAGACAGGGGAGGTAAATGTTGTATCACACTAGGTCTGTACAGCTTCTCAAATTCATTCGGCTCTGCCACGGCAAAACCATGCCTCTGAAAAAAATAAAAACACAGGTAATTAACATTATATACTCACAGAAGTAACTTATTCAGCTTTTGTAAGGTATCATTACACATTTTCTTGAACTGGAGGTTGATTAAATATACTATAATCTGGCAATGAAAAAAAATCAAACATTATTGACCAAAAACAGAATATAAAAAACTTATAAAAATTGGGTATAATTTTGATAATATTCTGAAAAGAAGGAACCTGATGTGTTAAAATTTCCAGTCAGGAAACAATCTTTACATCTTATAGATCACACAGAGTGCAATCAATACATGTACACATTGCCTTAATTAACTGAGAAAGAGCAACCTACAAATGTATAATGTTTAAAGCTTCAGGTGAGGAAAATAACAAAAATTTAGTCTTCATTATAAAACAATTTTGCCCTTATATGGAGATAAGAGTTATAATAAATTCACCTGGCACAGGTCAAGATTTAAAACAAATGGTGATCTCTGACAGATTAATGAAATCTAGAAACTGATTTGATTATGTAAATTTAAACAATTAATCAGTACAAAACCTTCCACATTGCATCTCAATAACTGACCATTATTTTCTGGTGTTTAAATGTTCAAGAGGCTAAAAAAGAAAATTGTTTATTTGTGTGAAAATGTGTGTTGTTAACTTTGCAATTCAGTTATTAGAAATTTTGGATCTTCAGTAGAGATAATTACAGTCAAAAGACTTTTACAGGCGCGTAGCTACCTATACGCAGGTACGCAGGTGAATCCACATTATTTTCAGAGATATACAATGTACGTGTTATCATCAAGATGATCAAGCCCTATCGGTAGATATGGGCCAGAAAATATTCTGCTGAAATAATGAAAATATACTATCATCTAGCCTGGTGGCGAGGCTAGGTCTAGCTATGCTATGCTAACTATGGGGAGCTTGACCTTGACGTATCTCAAATTCAGGTAGGAAGATTATACGGTCAAGTATGACTATATCAAGCTGTTAGGATAATTAACTATGCTCCAACATGGATGCAACTCTGACATAGTTCAAATTTCAAGAAGACACTACATTAAGTTAGAGGGAATGCTCTAAGTAAAATCTACTTTATAAACACTGAGATTCAAATTTGTGTTAGTACTTTTTGTATTTAAAGATAACATATAATCCTTTAAACAGCTTTAAAGTCTCGTTTAAATTCCCCAAAACCATTTTTTTCGGTGGGGGACTTGACACACTGTCCCCTACCATCGGTCTTCCTTGGGGCCTAGTCATATAGCATATACATGTAGTACTTGGATCTTTGCTTAAATTTTCCCAAAGCATTTTTTCGGGGCTTCGCCCCCTTGGTCCCCTATCAAGCTCTGCCCTCTGCCCTAGGTGCCACCCGGACCCCTCGCCCATTAAAAGAATCCACATCTGCCATACCCTTCCTACGCGCCTGTTTTATGGTTTATTTTGTAACATTCAATTGATGCAACAGGAAAACAGCATTTATATTTATATTCTTTAAAAAAAATTTTTTTTGTTGATAATTATACAGTGTTCTCTTTCCACTGGATTGTCTCACAGTCCGTTTGTTCATACAGAACAAATTGCTGTGATACCTTTTCTCTTGCTTTCTTCAATTTTATAGTTCGTAAACAGGACCCACACTCCTTGTATTTAAAAACAATTAGAAAGACACTAACCACCCCTTTGGTCCATTTATTGCCTTGGCAATATAAACATACAATAAATGGTAATGCATTGGTAACTCATATGAAACAGAATGCATTATTTTATTTCCATTTTATATCAGAACTGTCAATATTTGTTTAGAAGTCTGCCAGTCCCAAACACAATGTAATTATCACGAGAAATTGGAAACTTTTCCCTCAAGGGAATTATATTTCATTAGAAACCAGTATGAATTCAATACACAATTAAATGTGGCATCATTAAGGTGTTCTCATTAGATCTGCCTGTACCAACAGGACGTCCTAAAAATCTCAATCACAATAAAAGAGGAAATATATATTGAAATCCTGTCGATATAGGGAAATACCTGGCAAGATCTGATTAATGACCGGATTTAGAAGACATCTTTCATTAAGAAAATTGAATCTGTTCCAAAGAAACATACGCACAATAGAACTCACAAACATCTATTAATCTTGTAAGCTTATCTGAGTATTGTTTTTTCCCCTTTTAGCAGTTCAATTCTTTGACAACTATTGCTGTTTCATCTTTTATTGTACGAGTGTTTAAGAATTATGCCTTAATACAGTACAACATATGAACACATGTAAATTATTATGTAGTAACTTCTGGTTTACTTGTAAGCTCTTTGGGCAGGGTTTTATGCTTTGATAACCTTAGTAACTTCATTTGCATCTTTGGTTTGGTCTGTTTTATGATCTGACCAAACTTCTAGTGAACCATCCAAAGACTGTGCAAACTTCTAGTGAACCATCCAAAGACTGTGCAACTGGCTTCCAAGTTGAGTTAGTATGACTATTACAGGGGGCAATAAACTTAACAATGAAGGTTAATTATCAAAAGGCCTGGTTTTGATCCCTTACAATAAAGCTTTCTGACATTATGCTGGCAACTCACTGACAACAAACTAATAACACACTAATTTTGAATGACAATACTGACAATAAGCTGGAAACAATATGGAATTACACTAGTTATAAAAAATTGGATTCTGGTAATACACTGGTGCTATTTCCAGTGTGATGTCAGCAACTGCTTATAGAATGGAAAGCATCTAGAAACAAAATGGCAAGAATTTAGAGATCTGGTATTACACTGACACTAAAGTCAGTGTGTTGCCAGTAACTGGCTACAGAATGGATATACACTGGAAATAAGTATGAAATACTTGTAATACATGTCCACTATTGTCAGTGTATTACCAGCAACTGTTTATAGAATGGACATGCACTGGAAACACAATGGCAAGAAATCAAACAAATTGCACAGCATGTAAATATTATGTGCACCCTTTAATTAAAACAAGTGCTAGGATGTTCAATTTGTCTATTGTCTAGCAATAGGTGGAGGTGTAATAGCATAGAGTTTGTCAACATGTCAACATTGTCACAAGACACTCATGAGTTTGGTCAGTGACCAGATCCTACTTGTGTTTTATTACCATTCATTATGATCATAGATGAAACATGGTTTGACCATGACTGTGTCAAGTGGAACATTGCCACTTCAATTCAGGACCATGTGGCAAACTTACGGACAAGCTATGGTTGAAACATGGTACAATCATTGTAAACTGTTCTGTCAAATGACAAATTAACATGGCTGAATCGTGGTTTGACCAGGTATGTCAACTGGAACATTTCCACTTTAACAGAAGCCACTCCAGGTATCAAACTGACATAAATAGGGTAACAAACTGACAGTATCTTGGTTACTACCATTGCTATTGATCAGTGTATTACCCTATTGACATTTATACTGTTACCAGAAATTTTCAGTCATTGTCCAGATATCTGACATTACTCTGGAAATACAATGACAATATACTGATTTGTTCAAAATCCCTCCTCATGCTAGTGTATTGATCATTTCATTATCAGCTGTTCTGTGTTGTCAGTGTATTACCATACTTTGCTTCAGTTAAATGTCAGTTTTGCCATCAGTCTATTGCCCATATCTGTCATAACTTGTTTATAAAGTCTCACTCAAATTAAAACAAGTAATATCTTTTAAAAAAAGATCGGTCGATATAGGGGACGTAATAAACACATTTTGTGTTTAAGACCGGCTCCTAGAAGTACATCTTTATTAAGAAAATTGAATCGTTCCAATAATCAATGACGCTACATGTCGGCCCCGGACAACACATCTTTTAATACTTAAAAGTTGATCTTCGTATTCTCCCTTAGAAGCCCTTTGACATAACGTTATTGCTTTATTCATCCTTGATTTTATAGTGTTTTAAGTACCTACAGTGCCTTAGTTGTCAGTAATTACATATGCCACATGTAAATTATAATGCTGTTACCAGTTCTGGTATTACACTGATAAGTAAACTTGAGGCACGTGAGTTAACTGGTGATAATAGAATAACAAACTGGTAATCACCTGGAAAAAACTGAAAATACACTGGTAATACAATGGTAAAACACTGACAAAACACTGGATTTACACTGAAAATGTACACAATTTTCGTAAGGGATACTACCGTTCATTTTCAGTAGTAGTAATAAACTTGAGAAATATTTATAATACATTATATTGACATGGCTTTATACATGACCTGATTTTTAGTAGTAGTTATAATAACAATGCACTGTGGGTCGTACCGATGATAGCCTCTTTAGAGGATGGTGGACCCAATAAGCACAATTACAAACAAATAACAATGGCACTGTAGAAACATAGTAAATTATCCAAAGTACACCTTAAGACTAAAGCAACATTACCAAAGGACTAAAAGCAATATGAACCACACAAAAATCAAAATAGAACTAACACTGAAGATGATTAATACCCCCATTGTCACTGGATATATGTTCTAAAAAGACTTTCAACTGAACAGATTTCTTTTCCATTTGGAAAAATCATAAAAGTGTAATAGGCTAAAGATATGCACAAAAAAGCTCGGAGTTAATAAATCCTGTAAAGTTTCACTGATAGTCAGCTAGTGGTTGCTGAGAAAAGCTCAATGACAGACAAAATTTGTGAGAAAAAATCAAAGGGCCATAACTCAATGAAAAATTATCTGAGGGCAACATGCCAATGATATGCACAAATAGGCTTTGTATCAATCACTCCAGTAAAGTTTAATTGATTTCTGTCCCCTGGTTGCTGAGAAATAGCATGGACAATTTGCTGTAAAACAAGGACTGTAACTCAAAAGAAAAATTATCCTAGCACAGCATGTCAACAATATGCAAAAAAAGGCTTGGAACTGATAATTTCTTTGGAGACTTCATTTGTTTCCCACCTTTCATTGCTGAGAAATAGCATCGAACAAAAGCTGTCATCCGTAAGAGACATTTTTATGTGATGCTAGAATATGTTTTTTCTGCATTGCGTTCCTATTCATTGCCAAAATTACCCATATTCAAAGTTTGGTATAAAATAATTGCATATTGATGCAAGGTGATCTGACAGTATAGAAGGTTATGTTTCTTGGGCACTGCACTTCCCTTTAATGTCATCTCTCACTGTATGTAATTTTAACAAATTTCCTTCGGTACTTTAAGACTCGTGCAACGGACAATAAATGAAACAAAGGTGGACAATTAAAAAAGCTTTTAAAAAGTAAGCATATTGGAGATAAAGTTTTCGTATACTGCACTGCCTCCAATTGTATAGGAAAGTTCAGATTCCCTTAAATATTTTTGCAGTTATATGCTCCAAAGCAAATTCAATAAAGGGAGATACTTAAAACCTTAATCTATAAGAGTTATTTCTGTACATTGCACTTCCCCTTCATGTCCTTTCTCAGTGCATGCAATTTGGCTGAATTTCCTTCAGTACTTTAAGAGTTATGCTCCGGACAAGAAAATGTAACAAAGGTTATTTAAACTATGGTACTGGTAACGAATCTCCCTCATTGTGCCCCATTACGTTTCCAGATTGCATTTGGTTATATGCCAAGGAAGTGGGCCGAGAGTTCCATAAAGGGCCATAGTTACTATCATTCTAGTACTTTTGGGGAGGGTATTGCTAAAGTTTGTAGGTATGCATAATCTATGACATATAGATGTAAGTTAAGTTTTAAAAAGTTTATCTGTACGGAGATGATGTACAATTACTTTCTGTATCTCAAACTTTCTTTGAACGTTAAAGTAATAAGCAGAATTTTAAAATGTGTCTACGATCTAGATCTATATCTTAGCAGGGATCGTATATACAATAATATAATAAATCCTGATCTTAGACAGTCAAGGATAAAAGTGAATACCCAATTTAATAATTCTATAATACATAAAAACCTTGAAAGTGTTAGGTTTGCTACAACTTCCTCTTTCGTCTGCTAACGAGCTTTTTAAATTGTAAAGATTTGGCGCGAAAAACTGGTGAGTTTGAAGCACGAGGTAACGACGATTCATTTGCGTACTCGTGCACGGCGACGCTCGGCAATGCTTTTTCTTTATCCGGGTTTCTTTTTGGAATGAAGGAATATTACAGAGGCTGATAATCTCGAGAAAGAGACATAAATAAGAATGCATGTACTTCGATTATCTCTGGCACAGACTTTCCCGCGCATTTTTATAAATCATGGTGCGCATGGACTAACTATCCGGCACGAGACGGGTCTAAAAAGTGAAAGCCAAAAACTTAGATCTTTCAATTTGGCATAGAATTGAAGTGCCCTGCAAAACTGACGCAACAGGCTACATATCCAAATATATTGGTCCGATGTGGACATTAATTTTAACGGGATTAATCTCGATTTGCGGAACTTCTGACCTTTTATCTCTATGTTACACAATTATTTATATTTACATTGGCCTTTAAATAAATATTTACACATTTTATTTTATAATTTGATCGGAGGATATTACTCCGCGGCACGGCCGAAACACAAACAATGAAAATAAATGGGCTTCCGTGCCAGAATATCGGATACAAACGCCAACGATCTGAATATTTAGTATTTTAATGAAATTCTCATTTTTCATACCTATTACTAATCTATTGCCAATGCCAAAAGGTGCCTATATCTGTTAAACAAATGATCAGCTAGAATAACAGTATTAATGACTAGTTTTGAACCATTTCAAACTTTTTAGACGTTCGACAGTTGGCACAATTAATACTTTTCGCACATAAAACTTTTCATGACTATCAAATTACGACAGATTAGTAATTCTGAAAGTTGATATTCAATTTTCGCACCAAGCCGCGTTAATTCAACTAGAGCGTAGAAAATATATCGAATTTCGATCGATTATATTTTTATTTATTTAAAAAAAAATCATGTACGAACAATATCTATCACCTCTACACTTTTTAAGAGTTTTGTACTTTTTACGTCTTCATAATCTTCAATCAATTTATTACTTTCTCTTAAACAAAACCCTTAACGGTGTAGTATAATAAGGGTTTATCTTATAATCATGAAGAATTTAGTAGTAATCATACACACCTGTTTGTGAGGCATTTTTACATCCTATATATCAATTAAATTTCACTTTTTTATTTCACACATTATGATATTATATCGTTTAAAATCCGAGAAATTCTCTGTTTAATCCAGAACACTTCAAAGTCTACTGTGACTGTCACTTTTACCTTCTGTTTTCGTCACTGTGCGGAAGCGTTACGCTGAAAACCAATACTGTCGTCGTTAAAGTATTGATCGTGTCATTCATTACGAGAGAAAGCCCAGAAGTTTTTAAGACAAACATAATATTAAACAAGAGATGTCCCTCATAAGTGACGAATGACCCCTAAGAGGTGTCTCAAAGTATGTGACCTTCACCTTCAAGGTGTGGACACAGTACTTGTGCACAGCACTTTATTCAATGTGCTGAACATTTGTTCCAATTCAGTTTAAAAGTCTTTAATGTATAAGAGAGTTACAATCCGGGCAAAACATGTCTGCAAGATTCTAAAATGTCTGACATCTAAGTGTGACCTTAACCTTAAAGGAAAGTTCGCGGGACTTGCACGTGGCATGTCAACTCCATTTGTGCAACAATTGTGCCATGTAATTTTAAAATCCTTCCATGCACGACAGAGTTGCCAACTATACTTTTGGGAGTTATGCTTCAGACAAGCACACGTGACGGACAGACGTTCGCCGGACCACAGCCAAAATGGTTATGTAGAATCAAGTGTTTATTATTTCTGATTAAACCACAAGAATTCGTCATGTATGCCAGAGACAATGTACTTTCTACTGGAGTGTTCAAGCAAAGCCTGGATTAAATCAGGTGTGTTTCCGTTATGCAGTTGACGGAATAATTATTATAGTTATTAAACTTGTTAAACCACCAATATCGAGGGTCATTTGGCTACAGTTTACCGCCCCATATCTTAGTGAAATGTATTCTCAACAGTGATATAAATTTCAACCACCCGTTAACACCTGTTCGTATGTAAATTATTTCACCGTGACAACTGTAAACAATATGGCGACCCGCGGGTAAAGGATTACAAATTTTAATAGAAGACGCTCTAACGGTAGATAAAATGTTTACACCACAGAGAAAATCGCTTAACAACTTTATTTTAAAGCCGATTAAGTAAAAATAAATTCAAAATTACAAGCACTGTCAAAATATGTACTGAATTCTTAATTTGTGTGTACTTCAATATTTTTCTTTTAACTTTATCTGTAATTCATTTGCCTATGTTTCGATCCACGTTGAGAGGAATTTCGAGAATTTGAGCTTTTAGCATGTGTAAATCACTTACAAAAACCAGAGACATAGAAAAAAATGTGAATGTGAAATACTTCACCCGACAGCGGGTTACAAATTACGTTTTTGTCTTTGTATCATTCCATTTGGACATACATTATCGCAAATGTAGGGTGAATTTCGTCATGACCAACTTATATGACCGCATTATGAGATATTGTTCTAGAACGAAGTCGACTCACTACCGATATACAATTCATTACAGTCATTCTTTGGTCTGTTGCGTTAACGACTCCAGTTGCTTTTGAAAACAAACCATCTACAGGTAAATGATATTCCACTTATATTGCCAAGTAAGCGGACAGAACATGACGGAAGATGCAAAAACAAATATATCCCCACGGATTCTGCGTGTGTCAAGGACTCTTCAATAAAATAACTCTATTCAAAGCAGAGTACTCAATTCAAAAGGAAAGAATTTGCTATTGCATTGTATGGACGACCGTCATGTATACGTGGCGGTTCTTACTTGACTTCGTGACATCAGTTGCAAATACGGCGACGTCGAAATACCACGTCTCTGAGGGACCAATGTTTATTTAAGACCTCTTTGTATCAAATACAAATGTACAAATTTATGATGTCCGTGAATTACATTGACCGCAATGTGCGCTACAATATCTTATACATGTACATCGTATCTGGTCTTTTTTCTCTCCACTTTTCAGGCGGAAATACTCTTCTCTAGAACCGTACATTTATTACCAACAGTTACTCTTTGAGGACACAGGTTTCTCTCTGGTTCTTGCACAGCTGACATGTATCGATAATAAACTTTGCGTGAAACGTCCACGTTGTTGGACGAGAAATGTATTATCAAGACTACACGTACAATAACTTTAAGTTGCCGAACACGGTTTGTTTTGCATCACCCCAAATCTTTGAACTTTGACGTTCACTAATACGCTAGTTGTGGCAAGTGGTGACCTCTTGTGTGGGTGGCTAATGTCCCCGGTACGATGATGTAAAAACGATTTCCGGCGGAGAACGTCCTCGATTTTTGCAATAATTTGAGTATGAGCAAATAGGTCAGGTTTACTTGTATCAATATCTAGGTCAGTAGGTCAAATGTTAAGCTAAATAAGGCTTTTGTTTTCATTAAAAATGATTACACTACATAGTAAACGAATGTCTGAGACTGTGGTGCCTTGTCATAAATGAACAGAATAGTTTGGACTTTGATGCGAATCGAAGGTCAAGGTCATTGGGATGTCAACACTGAAAAGGATTTCTGTTTACTAGAATGATGAGGATTGTAGTCTTCAACTCGATCAATGTTGAGTTACTATGTCAAAAGGACCCTCCGATATGCCTTTTGAGAGCATATAGTCCGAAAGTTCACGATTGTGTATGAAGAAACAAGACTCAACTACTGCTTCAATGACTGTTTTAACATAAATAGTCTCCCTTTACTATAAGTACAACTACATATGAACATGTGTGTTACAGGATTTACCAATGGCCATCGGTGACACTGTACTGGAAGATACAAATGTATTATCAGTGTAACATACAAACTCTGGTATGTCCTCAGCACGCTTTAATGAGAGATTCTGAAGCAAGAGGATTTTACATGTCCAACATAACAAACTAAATTTGGAATATCTTGAAGGTAAAGTCCGTCCCATATAAGGGAGGTAACTGCAGTCATTCTTCCTTGATCACAACTGACATATTTATCTTTCCTTAACTGTAAACTGTAAAGCGATTGGTTTCCATCTAAACTGCATGACCTGAGTCAAAGTCTTTGATGATATACAGTAAACAATTCAGGTCTTACATTGAATGACAGAAACATTAAAATGTTAGTTAGTCAAAATAATTTAAGCAGGTATTGTCAGGAATACTATAAAAATAGACGGTTCCTGGTATTGTGTACACAATGTATGTGAATTTCATTTATTTACTTTACAAATACCCAAATTAATTCAATTCATATTATCATAATGTAGGTATAAAATGTATGAAAAAAGGCTAAACATAACATATATGCAACTTTAACAAAGTAACTTGGAAGCCTTTTATACTATGAATCAAGAATGCTGCCTGTGATTGGATAATGAAACAGACTATCAATATCAGCAGGATTTGTTATATACGATCCCTGATATCAGATAATACATACACTGATCTGAACACATGTTGTTTTTTTCTTTCACCATTGGGGTTCACGTTTATTTTACCTATACAAAATATATATAAAACTTTTCAATCATACATAAATAGAGGTTATGGTATTCTCTGGAGAGGTGATGCATTTTTCAACCCCTAAAAGTATCATGTCCAGCATATATCTAAATCTAGTCTACTATTTGATTTTTAAGAATACAAAAATACTGAAAGTATTATTAAAATGTTAATGTACAAAACAGACATGTATTAATTTACATGTAAAAAATCTAGCAAATTACCTTTAAGCAATTCTATGAATATCAGATTGATGTCATATATCTAGACATTTCACAATTAAAACATACCAGCTTTGAAATTAAAACTGCACATTCATAGATAGAAAATTCTTTGCAGCTTTTTTGAGAACACGTCATAAGCAATGTGCTTATAGATGTAGTAGTTTTTTTATCGATGTAAGACCTAGGACCCCGATGGAAGCAAAACTTTGGACTTCATCAGGTCCTCCTGCGCTAATGTATGTAGTTAAGCCATATAATTATCTGTGATACCCTAAGCATTATCGTGAATTTTTTTTATCTCATACCTCTTGATATTAAATCCGACAGTATTAATTTTTATATTAAACACGTGTCAAATCTTCTTTAATGTCATTATATCCTCAAAATAACTGTGACAAATTGTTTTATATATGCTATATAAGTTGTATCGCATGAATAAAATCTTAAAACAATAAAATATAGGCAATAAATTGCAAATATTCCTGTTCATAGACTGACAGCTTCCAGGGTAATTTCTTCAGAAGCAATTTTAACATCTGAAAATATTTCTTGCTCTTGTAGCCTTTGTTTAATTCTATCAAACCACTGTTCTTTAACGGGCACACAAACTGACTGTAGGCAAAAAGGATAACTAAATGAATACAAACAATGACTATCAACTTTTGTTTCAGACCGAGACATTGGTTTACTTTTTGGAGTATATCTAACTGTAACTTTAACACATACAAGTCTTTCCATGGAAAGACAGTTGTCTCCCTTACCATCACTATCATCATACCAGTAAATGAGTGGATAGTTCAACATCAAACCAAATAAGCTTGTTACATTACAATACACAGTAGATGGTAGGACAGAAAGTTTCACCCTGGTGGAGTCCAGTTCTTCCATTATTTTATCCATAACATTTTTAAGGTTTACAGCTGCATCCCTATTAGAACAGAAACATGGCCTGTCTAAAGATTTGGATACATCAACAAGTCTATCATTTATATTCACTAAATCAACACTTTTCTTCAAATGTTCAACATTAACTACCAAACAATCCATACCAATTTCTATCACATTTAAATAATTTTTCACTAGCTGTTGATGTTTTAGATCTTGTAGTAACTTTATTAACTTTTCTCCACAAGGTTGTCCTACATCATACAGATAAGCTGGTTTGATTCCAACATCTACTGCAATAATATCCATCCTCAGACTTTCTACATGCCGTACGACCCTTCTTCCAAGATGTTTCACGGTCACATTTTTCCAAACTTCCATCTCCAATACCAAATCCTGCTAAAACACTTCCTTACAAATTGTGTATACCTATTTAGCACAAAACCATTTATATATCTTTTTTTAAAATGTCAGTTCTTCTATGAGGATACCAGTGACTGATCATTTATCCTGTACAACCTGTATTGCCATAGATCTACTGTTACATGCCATTGCCATCAAGTGTGCGGAAACCTGGAATAAAGTGACAGACAGTAGTTAACGATTTCTTGTTTTACTTTGTCTAAATGGTTAGGGTAAACATTGCTTGGAACTTGTGATCCAAAACTCGTCCTGTGTGAGACACGTATAGCATTATTGCAGCGTACCAGTTAAACCATAGGTTTAGTAAGTTGAAAGCTGAAACCAGGATTGTAACTGCTCTAGCGACCTGTGTAAACTACAATAAGCTAGCACATCTAGATTTTATTCATCACTACTCGTCTGCTATTCACTATTTCACTAAGCATCCATATACCTATAAATGGTAGTGTGTGAACTGGAATATAGACAATTATATTTCAAGGCAGAGGTCAGAATTTGTACCTGTACCATACAGCAAAATTGCCTAGCAACACAAAGAAAGAATGCCCTACACCACTCTACCACCCAATTTGAATGAAAAGACTACAATATATCACAGAAATTAAAACCTAATTGTCTGAAGTGATACAAGTACAGTTTACATGTATATACAGTATACAGTCAGCGAATGATGAAAATAGTAAAATTTTACATCTGTCAAAACTCTTACTCTTACAAACACGTCAATTTCTGTCCGTGCTATCAGTGCAGATTTTCATCATCCAGTCCATCTTATTCTGATCACTTGCTAGTTGGTTAAGTTTCCTTAAAAAAGGCTTTGAACAAGTACTGGTGCTGTTCCAGTTATTATCATAGATGGACAATGCTATTTTTGAAAATTAAACAGGGGAAAGGTTTAATCAAGACGTAAAATCACCAACCTGAAGCACTCTAAAGGCACACGCTCTTCCTCTGTAGTTGCCATAGAAACTGAGTGAAGACCATAGCTTGGATAAAAAGCTGTTTCAAAATGAAAATACACATCTGAGGAGATTAACAAAATATGTGGACATGTTTCTTGCATAGTAAAACAAAATTTCAAATACTGAAACAGAACATCTGTACATTTACAGATCTCTCTACAAATTTATTTACTGCCCCTATTTAATGTCTATGATGAGCACATTAACATACATTCTACGTGGACATACTGCAACTACTTAATGCAACAATATGTATTTCTTTGGCTTTACAGATCTAAACCAGTATAGAAATCAAGTTTTGTGCCAAAGCCTTTTCAAATTTAAGTCATTCTTTTCAGACAAATCAAAATGTTTTCTTCCAATTCTATGAGAGTTTGACTACATATACATGTACTACTAAAAGGTTGCCGAGATTTAAATTGAACATTTAACTGAAACTCTTGAAGAGAAACCAAATAAGAAATCGTCAGCGCCACTAACCTGACTCTACAACAATCTTGCCGAGAGGTACTACAGTAACAGACAGTAAAACATGCAACTTACTTGTGATATATTCTGATTACAGCCGATCTGTTAGTTTCGTCGTACCTCAATATATCAATCAAGGTTGATGCTCCTGCCTGTAGTCAGAAGAAAAAACATCTGATCATACCTAAAACCACATCTCTAATAACTGACTAAGTAAATGGATAACTTCATATTATGCTCTAAATACTTTGAGTTATAATGCATACTAATCTATAAGAGCACATTTTATTCCTCGGGAAAGTGTCTTGGTGCATACAACAAACATACACCAAATTACCTTTTTTTTTCAAATACAGTTATTTATTTTAAAGTACATGTATATATACAATGAAAATTAACTACACAAGCAAATGCATTTTACTTATCCAATGAAAACTCACAGAGCCATTTCAGAAATTTCAAACCATCTTGTGTGGTGGAATGGTGGAGGAAGGGCTTACATGTACTCTTTTGGCATAATCCCAGGCAATTTCAGGCAAGTATTATTACTATGTTTGTTTGTTTGTTATTTTGATAAATTTTTATGATTTTTTCAGAGACAAAAGGCTACATACCAAATGAAGGGATACAAGTTATCTAGATATCATTCCCCAACAAAACCACTTCAAAGTCTAGTATCCCTTGAAAAAAAAACTCCCCCCCCCTTTATAAAGGGGCGGGGTTATTACAGGCCTTGAACCGAGGAAGGATGGCAGGCAAGGCTGAGCACTGCAATTGACTCCAGTCTAATGCTTTCAAGTGTTCAGAATGACAACTTTGCTTCCAGGAGCAAATCATGCATACTTCAGACAGTCATACTTAAAGTTGTCTTGGTCAACAACCTGTACAGCTCAGTAACAGAGTTTGCGCAACAGAGCTACCACTCCCTAAACTCAAATAATGTACTTTTTGTCTGGGACATCTACAAAAGTTCAATCCAAAAATCTATGAGTAATGTGTACAAAAAGAAGATTTGTTAAATAGGAAACAATGGGATGCTGGGTCTTACCACTCCAAACAAGGATGTCACAGCCTCTACAATGATCTGCTTGAAGTCTATTGCACTTATCTCAATGCCATCATCTTCAAAGTCTCTGAAATAATACATTAAATAAGCCACATATAGAGCTGATAAATCTTCTGTATATCATTTTCATTTGTTTATGGTTTATTTCCCTTCTTTTGGCAGAATACACTTTTTCTTCAAAATGCATATTTCATGAACTTTTGACTTATTTGTGGTGCTTTAATACATGGAGCAATAATATTAAACAGTATAATTATATACATCCCAGACCTAATAGAAAATTCTTAAAATTGTTATAAACAGGTGGGATATTTTACTTACAATCTAACCTTCAGGTAACAGTAGTCTGTTGTCCCTTTGGTAACTATTTTCTTGTACATCACAGTATCCTAAAATACAATATTAAATTAATGATCTACTCGTGTATACTAGTAAGTGTCATTTATTTACTTAGATATTATAGACATATCGTCAACAGCTATACCTAGCTCTGTGACTATAACACTTTGGGAAAATGTGCTCCATGCTCAAACTTCTACTTTACTTCAGATGAGCCTAGTTTAATAATCATGGGGCCTGACCTGTTTCAGTTGTAGTTACAACACCTGCGACCTCGACGTGTAATAAGCAATCATCAGATCTGTTACCAAAGTCTTGTCTAGCTCTTGACATACATCAACACACTCCTTCAAGATACCATAATGTTCAACAGGCCACTGTCAACAGTCATTTTTCCCTTGGAATCAAGGAATAAAACAGTTTTCCACCGTACATCGTATCAGTAGGCTCAGTTGATGCCGTCAAGGCTCAACTAGCATGACTAGCCACCCTCTTTATCTAGAGTCTTATGCATGCTTTTATTTTTATCTTTCATCTATATATTATACTCTTACTTTTATTCTTTTGTTATCTTTACGCTACGCCCTGGCAATAATGCTCAGTCTGTTGAATGTGGCCAGCATCGGGTAGAAGGAATACCAGTGGTTTCACCCCCTAGTCGTTTCACCCCTAGTCATATTACCTCCCAAAACCCTAGATGATTCCCCCCCAAAATAAATATGATTTTTGTTGTTGTTCTATTTAAAAATGAATCCTGCTCCATACTTTAATCAATCAAATAAAATATCTGACATTTGCATATTTGGATGTTAATGGGTAGGAATTTCTATTTGGTTTATAAGTTTTATAATTAACAAAATGAGGTAATCTCTGTAATAGTATAATGCTAAGTTTTCATAATCTCTTGTTAATATTTAATTAGCACTTGACGTTATAAGACACTGTATGTATTGGATTTAAATAAAATATTTTAAGTATCATGTGGAAATTTAGCTTTTTTTATTTATGCAGTATTTTATTCAGGTGTCAGAGTCAGTATTCTGTTTTTTTTTTACTTAAATAATTGTTAAGAAATTTTTATTTGTTTTCATTCAATAGCAAATAAATTCATTTTCTAATAAAACTGTTACATTTTTAATTTTTGGAATTCACATTCAATCTTAATATTTTCATTAAATGTTTTCAAGTATATTAAACATGTAGATACCAAGAAGTTACTTATCTAGATTCCAAACAAATTTGCGAGATGTTTTAAGGGTTTTAAGTAAAAAAACTTTATTATTCAATAAATTCACCTGAATTAGTAATTACAGAACTGATACTGAACAAACTTATACTAAATTCTAATTTACTTATACTGATTTCAAAAACACAGAAACAGCAAATTTTCAACACATTTTTCTTGAACTGTTTTAAAAATGAGGATCTAACTTTTTTAGAACAATCTAAAGCCTTTCTAATTTCTTCATAGTGTGTACTGATCACATTATGTGCTAAATATTCTCAACTCAACATCCATTTTATTGCTAAATATTCTATAGTTATATTTGATTACTCTGTGATTGAAAAACACCTTTGGCAATCAGATCAATCAATATAACAATAGAACATTTCACACTTACTTCATCAGTATATTACAATGGGGGTGAAACGAGTAGGAGGTGAAATGACTAGGGGTGAAATGACTAGGGGGTGAAACCACTTGATACCGGGTAGAAGTAGCCTCAAGATTTCGACTGCAAGACCAACATATTTCACAAACTGACATTACAAATTGTCTGTCTTTATGAAGGGCGGCAGTCATATATAGCAAAAAGGCCTGGTGCACAATTAGTTGGGCTACTGGTAGAAGTAACTTAGTGTAAAATACAGGGTTTCCGCTGCCATTCGCCATTTTTGTAAGAAATGGCACAGCAAAAATGCCCTGTTGTAAAAAAATATACGTATAGAACGTTTCTTATAAGCATAATAAACCTATATCATCAAGGCATATTATCCAGAGTGAATGAATGTATATTTACAAATTTTTAAGCATTCAATATACAACCTAATTGGTAGACTAACGGTATGTTAAGTAAATTTGACCGGATTAACAAGTTGATACCTACTTTATCTCCACAGCTCGTCAAAATAATTGATGCTTGCATTATCGCCAATCTTTGATGGGCTCTAGCACACAGCAACATGTGACGTAACCAATGATTAAACATGACTGATTTATACATTTTTCGGCACTATGACACAGCACACTTTTCGGATCGCTCTGAACATATGATTAACCCCTAGCTCCCCAATATCAATAGTTAATTACCTGAATTAAATCAAAGGACGTTACGC
This sequence comes from Saxidomus purpurata, assembly GCA_022818135.1. NCBI lineage: Eukaryota > Metazoa > Mollusca > Bivalvia > Venerida > Veneridae > Saxidomus > Saxidomus purpurata. The sequence continues at coordinate 5,227,011 of JAFMSR010000011.1, forward strand.
AACAAATTGTCTTGGTATAATGTTGTAAAGTTAAATAAATTTCTTTGCAAAAATACATCCAGATTTTTTTCTGTCGGGCTGTATTTGATGGTTGAAGAACAATAGCTCAATTTTAAGAATATTTATAGGTATATAAGCCAAAAATAATGCACATGTAGTACGGGAATCTTGTCTTCGAATAACTGGTAAACTTCCATTTAACTTTTCTCAAGCTAAAATTTAAGCATTCATTGTTTATTATTGAGTTTCTTAGACCATCACAAATCGTTACGATTCATAAAGAGTTTACAGGCACTTTTGTAATCAAAAAATGGCGGGTTATGACGAAAATTTTCCCTGAAAAGCTGGCAAAAACTTGAAGATTTGCCAAATGTACTGGTATGCATGTTTGGAAAATTCGTTAATTTCTATCAATAAAATCATTCAGCATATTTTACTTACAATCTAACCTTCAGGTAAGTACTGTTGTCCCTTTGGTAACAATCGTTTTTGTACATCACAGTATCCTAAAATCCCTTTTAATTTATTGTCTATTCAATGAAAAGAGTGTCATAATGACTAATAAGATATTATAGACATATCTTCAACAGCTATACCTAGCACTGTATTTTACTACATAATTAAATAAAATGATCAATATAAATTAACTGTCTTTATATTAAAAAGATAAACCAATTTTAATAATAAAGTGGGTATACCTAGTAATCATTAAATGTTGATATGACACCTGACCCGTAAATTATAAGCAATCATCATGTTACAACAGACTCGCTTGCTTCTTGATATTTGTCAACCACTACATGTCAAGAAAAATGTTCAAATGTCACTTTAACATGCTTTTTCCCTTGGACAATCAAGGGGCGAGAACAGTTTTTAACGAAAAAACTTGTATCAATAGGCTCATATGATGCCTTCAGGGCATTATTAGCATCCATAGGCCACCAAATTTAGTCTATCTCTTAGGCCTTAACATTATTTTTATCTTCAGCTTATACAGGTATTGCACACTTCAAATGGTGTCTTGTCTTATCTGTGTTAAAAAAATCCCAAGAGGCAGGGGGGACTACCCTCCTGGAAACTCCCCTTGTATACCGCTGTATATTTTCATACGCTGTTACTTATAAAATAGTTGTGACAGTAAAAAATTCAGGGCCAGTGGAAAGCCTGAAAATATGAAACACCAAATGACCAAACTTGCACATGCTATCCTGTGAGGTTGATGTGCCTAGTACTAAGTTAAAAAACCTTAAATAATTGTCTTTTAAAAGATCTTCCGGCATTATTACAACTTTTTGTGAGATGTTTGCTTTTTCAAACAAGCACAGACCTATAAAAGTCATTAGGTAACTAGATGACTAAGGTTGGAGTTGACAATTGCCCCAGAACAAAACTAGCAGATAAAATAGCCAAGTAATGGTGACGAAAGACTGGGAACCTATTTTACAAACTGACATTGCAAATTGTATATCAGCTGTTCAGAAAGGGCGCCGTAGGAAAACCCTAACCATTTTGATTTGCCTCTAGTAGAAAAATAATGTAAAATATCCAACAAATCCAAAAACAATATATTTATCTATCTTCCTGTGACTATGACCCTTTACTGGGACTATTGAACGACGCAAGCAAAACTTGAAATTTCCCCAGTGAACCAATGCGCAGAATGTGTTATTTGACAACCAACAGGTGGAAAACAGTTATTAAAACCTAACATGTTAACTAACAAGAGATAAAGGTTTACTTATGAATATATATTTTTATACAAAGTAAATAAGTTTTATCAAAAATGCTATCTTTAACTGGGGTGATTTTGAAGTCTATATTTAAGACTTTTCTAGCGAAATGGATCTAGTAATATGATGGCTGCTGTAACATCACGGAGCTTGCACTCGCAACTAGTCACTACCCTTTGCTTTTAAAAGCATTTACATCGTCTATAATATCTTCCGGAATGTACTCCAACCTTTTTTTCTTCATGTCTGTTTTTCAATCGTAACTAGCATTTTTTAGGAGATACCACAGGTAGAGTGGATACGCCCCAGAATAGGATACCACTGTATACTTCACAGCTCCGATGAAATATTTTCACATCACATCCTATACTTACGTTGTCTACTAGATACAAATCTAAAGACACTAAAAAGACACCGTGTAGGTTAAAAGTTACCGAGTTTACAACAAATGTTCGTGCACTACATCTGGAAAGCGCTTGTACAAATGGCGTGACATATTGTACGGGAAATAACTTTATCCGACAGGACAAATTACGTCCCTTTAAAAATCTCAATATCGGTATGATAGCCCAGGCTTTACTAAGTTATTATATCTCAGTACAATTACAGACCCCTACATAACAGTACAAGTCTATTCTTAGTAGAGAAAACACCGAAAATACAGATTTCAGAATTATTTATCTGTAGGCCGGACCGAAGTATTTTCTAAATTACTTCCCTTTTATAATTAAAGCAGTAATAATTTTCACAGTATGTGCATTTAGTTGTTCAAAGATAACTTACATCTCTTTAACATGAAAAATATTACACAAGTTGTATTTCTTTATTATACTTTTGTTTTTTGTTTTTCCATAAGATAGCAGTAGTAAAAGCAAAAGAGATTTATGTAAATACCTTCTTACGACGTGTTGAAGCCGGACGACCCACCTATACTAATTATACATAAGTCGCTCACTTTGAGTAAAGTTGTATATCATATTTTGTAGTCCGTCTCTATATGGGATGGATAGCTTGGAAATTGCTGAGAATTGAATGGTTGAAACTAAATTACTTTAACAAAGTTTCGTGTTCACATTCAACACTCTGGTCCTTTCTTGATTTCAGCTTTTATGAGTAATAGAAAATCTAGCTAAATATTCGAAAAATCCCGCCTGCAAATATTCAAGTCATGATCACAACGTAGCCAGAGTGAAGTCGAAAAAGTTACGTAATATTGAAGACCTGATACATGCAGTACCGTAGAATACTGAACGAACTCCCTGAAAAAAAAAAAAAAGAAAAAAAAAAAAAAAAATAAAAAAGCCATAAATAGTATATTTCTCTCCGAGTAAACGTCATGCAAAATAGAAAATAGAGATCTAGATTCTATACTTTATTTACAGATCTCTGTCTCGTATTTAAAAGTAAGCCTTTACAATTAAAATTCAACGTAGTTGCGACAATACCGACCAGATATAAACCTTAAAGCTCAAGAGGTATCCCGGTACAACCTCTTTTCGGCCGGCTAACGGTATTTCGCCGCGGATTCGTTACTTTGAAACACAAGCGAATGAAACCAAGACAGGAATAACAAAAATCTGAACTTTAGAAGACATTTACAAATAAATAGGAAATATTATCTTTTCGTGGTTCGAAATAACTTGCCTAACTAATTTGGCGTTTTAGTGTGACCCCTTTCACCAGGAACGTAGATATTCTACGTTCCTGCTTTCACAGATCTGATACACCTGTAAAATCGGTCTGCCTTCGAAGTGGAAATAGTGAGACTACGAAATAACCTCCCTTTTATAATCAAAGCTTTAATATTTTCACTGCATATAAATTAAATTGTTTATAAATAGTTTTGTATTTGTTTTAACAAAGTAATACAGATTTGATTATATTATTTAGCATATTTTCATATTTTTCTCGTCCATGTGATAACAGTATTAAAAGCAAAATAGGTATACGTAAATACCTTCCATCGAGCTCACACAGCAGGACAAACCACCATAGCATTATACTAATCGCTCTACTACGAGTAAGTTGTATAATATATTTTGTAATCTGTCTCTGCAAGGGATGGATAGTTATTACATACGGAGAAAATTGTAACTATATTGTAACTAATTGTAAATATTGGTTAAGGACAGTGTGCTATCGGGTGTCACATAGCTGTGATAATTTACAAAACGTGTCCATGCTCTTTCTACAACATAAACTGCGATTTGGCATAATATCCATCTCCGAATTAGACAACTTTTGTTCGAGAGTAAACTGTGACAATATTAATTGTAAATAGGTTTTCTATGAGTTTCTCATTCATTTGACTTACATTTTCAGTATATTTTCCTTGTGAACGTATATTCTGTTAAAAAAACCACCCAAACATAATTTAAGCGCACCAAAATCTTTATCGAAATTTTGTTACAAGGAAGAGTGGCATTTCCAATAATGACAGAAAGAGTAAATATTAAAAAATTGATTCAAAATTTATTTTCCAATGAAACTAAATGACCCAGGTACATTACCTGGGATAGCTCAGTTACACCCGAATTTGCCTTATTCAAGGGCTATGCATGTTGGACAAAAAGAAAAAAAAAAAATTCGTGGCTCAGCCCAAGTACCACAGCAGCATTTAGATACGGACCAGATTATACCCTTGCTGTATAATGAGGTATGTAATTCAGTAACTCATCCAATCAAGAGATCGCGTGCTGTTTCCATAAACGGTTCATATCCAGACGATATTCTGATGTTATTATAATCAAAGCACTTGCACGACCTCATTACGAGAAATCAGACCCTTTCTGGATAATTTCGTTGTTTTATTTGAATTCGGCCTAATTGATAGACGCAGTCACGAATGTACACGATACGTATAGGCTAAATGATATAAAAGAGGGCTTTACCATCTGTACACAAATTTAGGAGAAGCCGAGTTACTAGAATGTTTTTGTTGTTCTACATCATGTTAATAAAAATAATTCGTCCCAGAAAATTTCTGATTTCCACTTGCTAAACTTGTGTTGTATTGAAAGAAAGTGTCAGAATGAAAAGTTGTTGGAGGTGTTTATATATGTGAAAAGAAGTGCAGCGTACAGAGATGAGACATAATCTGGTGTACAGACAGACACACATGCAGCAACAAAATCTTGAGCATTTTTTTTAATTTTAAAAGCTTACATGGGATGCTATTTCAACAAGTCAGAGCTTTTGTCAATCATTCTTCCCCCTTTCAATGGGAACGAAGAATAATTACCATATATGTTGGGTCAGTCATGTCTGGGGTATGTATTATCACAAGACGACAGCTCCTGTATGAACAAGTATACCTCATCTGAGCAAAAGACCTTTAACTGGACGGACATCATCCTGTTACCTGATGCATTCACACGATTGGCAAGAATTGCTCGGTCACATGAAAAATATGGAACAAGAAATGTTTGTAAAACATGTATGCCCACCTGACGGCAGCCAATTAGCCAATTAGCCAATTAGCCAATTCTGTTGAAGATCAAAGTGACCTTGATCTTTAATCTGTTGAAAATCGATAGGGATCATCTAATCGTCATGAACAACCTATTTACATTTTTGTGGACACGAAGACAATGCATTCTCTAGATATTGATTGGACAATTTTTTTTCTGTTGAAGGTCACTGTGACTTGACCTCAAAACCGATAGGAGTCTACTACTAGTCATGCCCAACCCAACTACAATTTTGAGGACACTAAGCATAAGCGTTCTTAAATTATTGACCGAACAAGTTTTTTTGTGTTAAAGATCTTCGTGACCTTGACATTTGACCTCAGTATCAGTATGGAAAATCTACTGGTCATGACCAACCTATCTACAAAGTTTGAGGACATTAGGCTGACGGATTCTCCAGATATTGATCGGACAAGTTGTTTTCTGTTGAAAGTCACTGGGACCTTGACCTTTGACCTGTTGACCGAAAACCAATGAGGATCATCTACTTGCCAGGAACAATCAACCAATTAAGTTGGAAGAACCTAGGGCAAAGCGTTCTCTAGAAGTCTAGTTATTGATCGGACAAGGTTTGGTCTACTGACGGACCGACCGACATGTGAAAACCAATATACCCCTCTTCGATCGGTGGGGGCGGCGGGGCGAGGATGTGGAGTGGTGGTAAAAACGCAAGAGACAGCAAAGGGCAATCGTCTACTCTGCAAAGCTTTGCCAGTCAGCGTTAGCATATGTGTTTCAGCTATTGATGGTTCGGACTCTTTAGACACCGCAAGACAGGCAGGGTCAAATAAGCTGACGATGAAAGAACAGCAATTTTTCTTGAAATCATTATCAATCTTTTTGTTTTGATATCATATTTCATTCTGCATAATGTCACATGTTAATTTTACATATTGTATTGACGAAAGACATAATTATGCGGTCAGTGCAAGGTTACTGCGGTGTATGTATTTTAATAATACTGTGTTCGAGGCAGTCCTATGTGCACAATCTTACGGAGAAGCTGGCGTGGAAGTTTGCCGGGATGATATAGTACTAATATGTATTGGTAGATATATATTTCAAGGCGGCGCGCCTATTGGATTAAAGTTCGAATCCTATTAGACCTGTACTAGGTACAAAGAATGTTATTTATAAGAACCTGTTTGAATTTCTAAACATGTCAATTATGAGGTCTGATAAAGTTATCAGTCATATAAGATACACTTTTGAAGACTGCTATTGCTGCATATATAACTATTTTGCAATGCATCTGTATCCTCCTAATCATCATCAATCATCATCATCACCTTATCATCATCATCATCATCATCATCATCATCATCATCATCATCATCATAACGACTCATCATCATCATCATCATCATCAAAACTCATCATCATCACTCACTCACTCACTCACTCACTCACTCACTCACACACACACCCACTCACTCACTCACTCACTCACTCACTCACTCACTCACTCACTCACTCACTCACTCACTCACTCACTCACTCACTCACTCACTCACTCACTCACTCACTCACTCACTCACCATTATCAACAGCATTGCAGCGTTACCGCCAACATCAATATTAACATCATCGTATTTATTAGATAAATCATACAGCCTTGGTCACATTCATTACCTTTTAATTATGAACTCTTCCAAAACTTCAGACTATTGGAATATAATGATCATTTTCTACGAATATTGCATTAAAGTAACATGACCTTGACGTAAATGCTACTAATGGAAACACCACAAAGTCTAATCATTACAGTTAGGAAGCAAAAGTTCAATACCCTGACAGTGTAAACATCAATTAAGATATCAAATTGTCTTATCACGTGTATCAGATCTTCATCAAAAGGAAACGTTAGACAGTAAATACATTCATTGAGGACATGTATGCGGAATAGAAGCATTAACATTTTTCTTGATTTCTAAGATCAACTCGCAACAAAAGCGTCAATAATACCATTTAAATGCTGTGTTGTTTTAAAAAATGAACGTGTGTCATTAATGAAAGCGCAAACTAATACAGAAGTCCGATTTTTACTTCATTATGAAAGAAGTCTTCAGTTTGAGAATGGTAAATTAACGAATTGTCCATTTTCTGCCAAACACCAAGCAGGAATTAAAACTAATTTGTTTGGCAAAATAATTATCGCATGGAGCTGTAGCGGTAGCCTTAGGATCGGAGGGTTACGGGTTCGATCCCCACCACGGCGGTTGTGTCCTTAGACAAGGCACAGATATTTCCACATAGCTCCCTGTCACACACACACACGCACGCACGCACGCACGCACGCACGCACGCACGCACGCACGCACGCACACACACACACTCTCTCTCTCTATTCGAGATTGATTTCATCTGAAATGAGTCTCAAGAGCGATTTATCTAAGTTGTTTCGCAAGCGAGAATAAATAAATTTGTATAAATTAATTCCATATTTTCTTCTTGATACCAGATTGTCTCATTCATCTTATTATTCTACATTGCTGTGTAACTTTGAGCAATTGTGAACGGCATATAAGAATGCGGACGAAAAGCTTACAAGGATAACATTTACCTTCTATTCCAGTACCAACCAACGATCTTTTACAATGTATTTTGACTGGTCAGACCCTGGTTTTGCGAAACAAAACCCTGCTTTTCGCGATTGATACTGATATAGACCAGGCGACTTAATTCATGATATGTCTGCTTTGGCTGATAGAAAATATGTTCACATTTTTTTCTGGCCCATTAAGACAGAAAAGCAGACTCCCACAGACGGAAAGAAATCCCAGTCGGGATATTATTATTACAATAAAAATTTATAATAATATCGGCGGACTAGTTAGTTTTCCTTTGGTACACATCCGACTCCTTGTCTCGCATTCTCAATGAAAGTATCTAAATATTTATACAATAAAAATAGATGAACTGTTTATACTGTAAACAATGACAAAACATAACCTTAAATGTACGATTTACTTCTTTGTATAAGCGATGACCGCCCTGAAATCTACGGGTTTGGTAACTTCACTTAGGGCCATTATTATGGTCAGTATATTTGTCGTGTCTATCGCATTAACTGTGAAATTTCTTTGATGTATGTGTCGCTAGTACCTGTTTTAGCTCGTATTTTCCCATTTGATGACTTTTTGATTTTGTGAAAATTAGGTGTATTTGAAAGATGAAAACTTTTTATTAGTTACGGACAAGAACGAACATTCCGCGACCTTATGGAGATCTTCCTTCATGGTGTCTGGGGATAGCAGGTTGGTTTTATTTTTTGTGTATACTTTTTTTCAAAATAAACTTTCAATAAAAATTAAGAATGCACACAAACAGTGACATAGATAGAAAAATGCACACATGATCGTAGCAGTGTTTCATAAAATACAATGAGGACATTTAAGTGACTTGAGCAAATCAGCAAATCAGCTCTATCAAAAAGAAATGTACTTGATAAGTTTGTGGAGAGGCATTGACAGTGCGATCATTGGGTGAAATATATCTGTACTCGCCACCACTTGAAGGAAAAATATTGATACACGATTTGTTACTTATAAATTGGATTACTAAGGAACGTTTAGTCACACTAGCAAGATAGTGTCTAATCCAGTTTTCATTACGCAATCGGTTATGTTGTAATACCTTAAAGTATAAAAATAATATAATGTAGTTGCATCACTGATAGCAGTCGCTGTTCAAAAATCTTTTTGCGGACAAATTAAGTCCGAACTAATCCGAAAAAGGTGTATTTCCGGTACTTAAGAAATCTGATGATAATTTTATCCTTTTTCAGATTTGCAGATTACGAAAATCCTCAACCACTGACCGGTGCTCGATAAGATTCGACATTGTTGGAATTGCTCGTTAAAAATGATTCGTAAGTGATTTCTATTGTTTTCTCTTAATTTTAGTTGTTAATGTTTTCATCAGAAACATCTCACAGAAGAAAACAACTTCTCTTAAAGCGGCGTATTATGTTTTGGAAATTAGAACATTAAATAGGTCTGTTATTAATGAAACACTGCCTTACTAAAGCTTTATTTCAGAAAAACATGTTTCAGTCAACGATCAAAATCTGGTATGCGAAAACAAACGCTTTGACGTTTTATGTCAGTTTTATTGCAGAAATTTGCTTAGGAACAGGGTCCGTATATTACATACGGACCGTGTTAGGAAAGATATTTGTAATGACTTTCGGACTATCAAAGTAACATAATGTAACAGTACATTTATATTGACCAGAGTCAGGCTCTAAATCAGAATAGGTCTCGCAACACAAACGTTGACTTTTGCACAGCGAGGCCCATTTTTTAAATTAAATGTAACGCAGCGATCTCATTAAAATAACATACTGACGCTCCTCCAGAAGGTCTTGGCTAAACTATGAACGGAGTCACGCATCTTTCAAAGGAAAGTCGAGCCTTATGTCAGATCTGAAAGATACCTTAAATATTTTGACCTAAATCATTTTCTCATTGTCCATTCAATATGGCTGTTGAAACAGTGCTACAAGGGTAAACAAGGTAACCCAATCTCAGCAGCATAATTAAATGATTGCGTGCCATCATGTTACTTTGTCCTTACAAATCTATTCTAACTAGGCTGTCTTATTTAACGTAAATAAAACGTTTGAACAATATCACTTGATATAAAGAGGGTTTTATATTATGGACACAAATACTTTTGAATGGTGCAGGATTAAGAGAGTGTACATGTGAGTTTTGATCTTGGTATATTTGTAGCTTTCAAATACATCTACTGTATACATAACATGCAATATTACATAGAGTCTTTTGATTTTCTAGCAATGAAATCCATTATTTTTATATAAAAACATTCATCAGACGAGATTACATATTTTTTATGCTTATCACCATCTTTTGATAGAAAGAGTGTACATTAAGTTTAATTCAGCATAATTACAAAAAAATGTTCCTCGAAATATCTATCGTAGCATACCTGAAAAAAATGACCATAGAGTTATTTCATAAAAAATTACATTAAGTGAATGCTAAAATATGTCTTTTTCATAAGACAGATGTTTACTGAAGGCATATAATAGCTTTTCAACATTTTCAAGTTATTGTGTATATTTGAACTGGCGGAGCCAAATTTTTCGCGGTACGGTCCATTTTTGGGGGTTGTAGATATATTTGTGAAAGTCCTAATTCACGGAGACATAGACTTGCTAAATGCTGTGGCAGAAAAATATGTAACGCGCTTACAGCTCGTCGCGAGTATCGCTCACATAGTATGCGAGTTTTGTCCTTATATAGTCGACATACAATTACGGTATAGCCATATTTAAACTTCACTGGCACACTACACCACCGAATGTAGGACATTATCCCCTAGGACATTATCTCTTCAGTTCAATTTTGCACTGGAGGACATTAGCCCGTTCATTATTTTGCAAAGGCGGGCATTATCCCCTTTACTCTTGAAAGCTTAAATTTTGATTTAATACCATCATAAAGTTAAAATTGATATTTCTAAGTTACATTTATTAATTTTGTCAAAGTATACCAGAAGAGATAATTATTATGCCAATGCATTTAAAATAATAATTTGAGGGGATAATGATCACAAAGGGGATAATGTCCTCCTGTGCCAAATTTAGCTTTGGGGATAATGTCCGTTCAACTACACCACCCCCTTCGTAAACAATTATCTACATGTACATTTGTAAAATGACTAATGGTGAGCATCGGTCAATGCTGTGCATGAGGGAGTTTATCAGTAAATTTTAAATTATTCATCTTTCAAAAGACTTCATTTTAAATGAATTAACATTTGATATTCATTTTTACCGCCATAACTGCGTGTGCTGAAGCTATCTGACCATTGTGACCTATATTAAGATCAGATAGCGTGCTGTAATGGCGCCTTGGTACAATTTGTCACGGGTATAAACGTCGCGGTCAATTATGTCTTATTAACAGTGTTGAAATTGTCGTAAAAAGGACGTATGAAATCGAATTTGATCACCGCGAATTTTGTATGACATCAGCGGGTTTTAAATATATGTGCATCAGAGCATATAACTGCAAGTTCATGCGTCATGGTTTACAAATTCCCTTCAATTACGGTCACAAACATGTGAAATGGTTTGTAAAAATAGAATTTCATTCACTTAGTGCACAAAAAAGTAATAAAAATATAATTATAAAGATATTATGCAGTTGCCTCTCCAACGATTTAGATATAATACAACAAATTATGTGTTTTCAAATTAATTCGCGAATTCATCATCCAAATATATTGGTATTAATTCAGATAATTCATAATGTTGATTGTTTAAGCCAGGTGATACTCTTTTTAAACCAAGTTACCCCTGCAACACCATAGTTATTTAAGAATCTATGATATTATACTCTATTATAACGGCAGTGCGGTTTTACTTGCCTTTAAGATATTTATTAATACACAATACAGGCTTATTACTTTTAATACGTACACTATTTGACCCGGCACGAATTTAATATAAATGACAAATTTGTTAAGATGTTAAGACATATATTTCAATTTGCATTTTAAAGGATTTTATCACGTTGTATTGACAATGTACAGAACAAAGCAATGTATGTTTTTAGGGGTGTCAAAATTTGCTCCATCTGCTGCTGTTTTAGGCTAGATGGGGTGGCGACCCATACCAGTGAGACAGATTATTGTACTCTCAAATTACTGGTACAGAGTTTGTAATATGCAAATATCAAGAGTGAATCGTAGAATTTAACTATTGCTATTCACAAAGTGGTAATAAATGTAGAAATTGGTGCATCAGAGTCTGCAATTTGTTTAGAGATATTCATTGCGAAGAGTTATGTCGACAAATACTACCCTTGTCAAAGAAGAGTATCCTTCATAAAGTCTCTGAATCTTGTATGAATTTATTTGTTGATAAGTGGATGAATTGTATAAATGCTGAATTTGGCACAAGTAAAAGAGGCAAGAACAAGTTACGTAGACATATAAACTTTTAAAAACAAATTTTGAGACAGAACAATATTGTAAAAGTATCCTGTAATGTTCACATAAATCAGCTTAAATTGGCAAAATTTCGAATAGGTGTTACAACAATACGTCTTGAAACTGGCAGATATGAAAGACTAGAAATTAATGAAAGGCTATGTCCATTTTGTCAAAATAAAATTGAAAGTGAGAAACATGTTATTATGGAATGTCCGTTATATGATGATCTACGTTACGAGCTTTTTAGTAGAGCAAAACATATAAACTCTGATTTTTATCATTACTCTGGTTCCGAACAGTTCATACATATCTTTACCAGTAAAGAGCTTGTTCGATTTACAGCCAAAACCTGCTTTCTTATTCTTAGAAGATGATGTGACTTTGTAATGGTTGATATTTTATATAATACACATGTTAATTGTATAGTCCTAAACATGTATGTACTTTTAGCATACGGAATAGTTTCGATGTTAATCAGGTCATTTCATATCTGATATGAGTTGATAAGGGTTTTAGTAAAAGTTTAAGTAGAGGCATTTGCCTACATATTCACACTCAGTATTTTAACTGTGAATAGTTTTAAGTACATTTTAACAGACTGGAATGCATTCTCCTAGTCCAGAAAAATTATTGTGATAAACAATGGATACAAGCTTATATATCTACACAAGATATGTCATGCTAGGTCACATTTTAGGCTTAACTTGTCAGTATGAGATTCTTTCTGTTTCTCATAGTTACCTGTTGTAACTGGGATAAAGCATTACAGCCTGTAGGATTAACAGGGATATTGTGTCTTTTATGTGTACATATGTAAACAATAGAAAAGCACGATACACATGATTGTTATATTAGTCAGATACGGGTAAATGAATTAAATTGACTTTTATTGAAACTACAAATGTATCAGTCTCTTATAATTCAAATATGCATGTCATTATGCATGGTATTTTATGATATGTTATTTATGCAATGTACTTGATGTGCAATGAAGAGACTTTAATAAACTAATAAACTGTAGGGTAGATGATGATTTGTATCAAATATACAACATATATTTTTCATTATTTCCTCCTTGTATAAAGATTACATTGAAACATTCAAAACATACATGTTATTTGAAATATTATGCATGTGCAATACATTATTTCAGTAACATTCAGGTAGTTTATGTACAATACAATGGTAAAGAACAATTTCAAAATACATACTCCTGAGTCCAAGAACGAATGACGTCATCAACATGTCAGACAAGACAAACATTTATGCATATTTTACATAATTTCTTACGCTGTCCATTTACTTCACAACCACGTGTACTTCTCAACGGCAAATAGCATATAAGATTGAAAAAGTAAAATGTATTTAGAAACCAAACACCTTAAAGAATTTGTTACATATATATTGGTAGTTTGATAAAAGCATATTAAAAGTGCAATGTTATTATATTTCCTAATAATTACAAATTATATAAATATTACTTAAATATTATATATTATTATATATCATTACACATATATTTAGCAATATTACTTAGAATAAACGCTGAAACAAATCAAGGTGAACAGTGATGTGAATCACACCGTGTGCGAGCTCACGCCTGATAATTGTATGATTTTATGCTATTTATGGTGTTTTGATGTTTCAATAAATACAACGTTATCCTGCTATGTATGGGTAAAATGAGTTTGATTATTGTTTTGTAAGTGATATAATTTCTTGTATTATTTTCGTTTTGTAGATGTTTACTACGTTTAATTCACATATATCATGGGAAAAACATCTTACAAACGAAAGGAGAGCGCCTTTATGAATCAGCAAGCTTCATAAAAACAGTTGTTCACATTTCTGTGGCAATTACAAAAACTATTCTTCGGCTGATATGAATGGATGTTATACGAACGTCAGAAACGAATATTTTGCGTATCTGTTGCAAGTGTTAGGAGTGAATTTGCAAACAAGGCATCCGTCGGCATTAATTGGCATCTATCAAATTCCGGAGACAATCTATAAAATCTAGACGATTAATTGATGGGCAATATCCTTACAGAAACACGTTCTGGTTAGTACAAGATCAGAGAAATAAATCTGGGAGATGAAAGCATTGGCATGTTTTTTAACAAGGATATAATGTCTGATGTATAAAACATGTCTAGGAGAAGGATTATGCGGCAGAAACCAGTGAATTTGGATCGCTGTCGGGACGGAAATGGACCTAGAAGAAATGTTTCATATTTAAATAGTACAATAAATGGAGCCAGTGTGGATTCAAAATTTGAAATTCACCTCAGAGACATCAAAGGTGAACTCAACACGCAATCGAATAAGAGTGTTACTGGATCGGATGTAGAAATAACATATGATGTGCCACCAATTGATAAGGAAAGTGAATATGTAGCGCTGTTATCACATCGGAAAGTTAAAGAAGATACGCTTTTGTTGGCAGGGTTAGAGAAGTTCATTAACAGTTCCAAGGCACAAAAGGAAAATATTTTCCCAGCAAGTAATACATGGCAATTTGAAGAAAGTTTTAGTGATGAAAGTGGAGTGTATGTTACATTACGCAGTGATACTGGTACTGGCACATCTGACGATATACCAGAGTACAGTCACTTTCCTTTAAAACAGAGGGAAAATGAGTGTGGATCTGAAACATATTTTAATCCTTTGTCGACACTTCATTCTGAGAGGTTGACCGCCAGGGTCATTCTAGACCCCTTGTCTCCATTATTAAGGTATCAGCCGTATTTAAAGGTGGAACCTTTCTCTGATTCTGAAAGTGTAGTTAGCGCAGAAATAAATAGGACGGATTATTTAAAACAACTTAAAGAATTCGAAGAATCCTTAGAAAGTACAGTTTGGAAGAGAAAACTGAATGGAGAGGAAGCTGAGAATAACAAAGATAAATGTCAACATGTGCGCAAATCTGATAATGTTCAAAATGAATCACGTGATATTGCAGAAAATGGAAGACAATCGTTCTCTCTAAGTGAAACTTATAAATCTGATGAAAACGTTAGGGTAAGCGACAATGGCGATTTGCTAGTAATGGATAGGATGGGAAATAAATCAGAAGATGTGGTATCACTAGAAGATGTTATTCATGACTTTTTGCAATATTTTAACTCAAAAAGAAGTTCTACGAAATCGTCAGAAGATTCGATCATGTCAGATGAACAATGTGGCAAAAAGCCCGTAGATGAAATCAGTCAAGTCAACGAAGAGTTACTGGAGAAGTCAGAGATTAGTGTGATGTATACAGATAAAGGTAGGAAATATTCTATAGGCATGTGTCATATATTACAGTATTTCGTATTGTTAATTAGTGTATAAAGTTTGATCCTCTTTTCCCTGTCTCTCTGATAAGCTATTGGTTCCATCATCAACAGCGATTAATAAAATCTTGAGAGATTGAGATAATACAAAATTATATAAAGTAAACCCCTCATTCCTCTTCTCTGTACATAAGTAGAGGAAAAGTTAAACTAACATTTCTTTTACATATACTTTATTCCTATGCAAGCGAAACAGTAAAACATCGGAACTTTTCACTTTTTTTCATTCTAAAAACATTCGACCTTTTTCCTTTGAACATGTACATTACAATAACATTAGTAGATATTATATGGCTGCACTACTTTTAAATAACTTGTTTTTTTATAACCCATATCTATGTATCTGTGGAGGTCTATTTTATATGTACTGATAGAAATTTAACTGCTTATACTGTTAGCAGTAATGAGAGAATTAATATGGCCTACTAAATAAGTGTTTGTTTAAATTGAATAAATGATACTGACAAAATATATCAAAGCGGATTCACCAAATATATCAGGCTATTTAACATATTAGGAATCTTATTCAAATACTTGACATAATGCATAATTTCATATCCCCGGATTATCTTGAATTAATGATTTGGATAAATATTTACTAATCTCGGCTCAAAGGGCAGCGATAACATCTTGTAACGGCCAAGGTCTTTGAACAAGAATTTCAAATTATTTTACATTATATCGATAGTTTTTAAAAGTAGACGTACGGTAATGCTTGGTATTGTATTCAATTTATTTACATGTGCAATGTTCTTGGTTGGAATCCGTTCGTTTTCAAGTTTTATAAAAACGTTTTTAAATGTTTCATTTACACAGACGCAAGATTGAGGGCAGGTGTTTGAATGTGTCAAAAATAAGAACTTGTAGGGTCATAGCCATAATGTTATAAGTTTAAGTCAACTACCTTGCCCTAAACGTTTTTGACATCGGAATAGCATATACTACTGTCAGCCCTATACCTTGCCTAGGAAGCGTAACCATGTACAACAATATTATACATTGTGAAATCTAAGGACCAGGATAATTTTAATATCAAAATTCCTGAGAAACTCTGGTCCTGAATGGTAACATTATGTACCTGAATTAATCATCGTAACATGTTTCCATTCAGGAACAGAGTTTTCAGGAATGTGTAAAATTTTGCCTTGTGTATGTATTTTTGTTATACGCTAGGTAAGTTTAAGGGGCTGCGAGAGCATGCAAAATCTTTTGACTAAATCTCAAAACCACTGGTCTCGATTTTGATGATACTTCTTCAGTGTTCCATGCCTAGTTGTATAGTCCATGTTTCGGGTCACTGCTCAGGTAGGTATCTTAGTGACTAGTTTCCTGTTGTTTTGCCATAGTTTTAAGTCTTCCAGCATGTTTCACTGAAACACTGGTTTTCATTTTTTTCTTCAGTTTCCGCCAATATCATTTTTGCTTGTTTTCTTAGTGACTATTCCTCCCTGTCATTTTCGAAGCCAACACGTTCGGCAATTTGATGGTGTGTTTGTAGGTGAACTCACCGTTTGAATTGTTAGGTACGAGGGATTTGGCACGTCATCAGGTGTACTGAATTCTTTGAGTTGATATCGCGTTCTAAAACAGCTGATCAAACATTCATTTCATTTGCATACAAATACGTACGTCTCTAATGTCTTTAGAAATGCAAAATAAAAGAAAAAATGAAATATAAATTGATTCGCATTTTTTTAGTGAATTTCAGCACGCACCTCAACGCACGTGACCTATGATCTGTAAGATCGAATAGCGTGTAAACAACTGCCAAATGATTTTTATTAATTTCAATCTACGAATTCCTAGGTAAAGGCAAATGGAAAAAAACTTACCCAGTTCGTTGCAAGCAAATTGGAATCCTTCAAGACTGTACAGGATGTAGTTCTTAAATATGAAACGGCCCCATGCAACGTTGTCCTCATGACCATCTTGATTTGTCACCATTTTTTCTCGATATCTGTACTTGCAAGCATGTTCGTTGAAACTAAATCCGCATCAAGGACGTGTTATGGTTAGTTTAAGTGTTAACAATTTAGCTGAAAACAATACTGATCAATGGCACATGCTGTCAATGGCGTCTGTTCGTCGAGTTATCACTACACGAGTTAAAAAGCCGTTTTTAGCAACCTTCTGATTGAAGTCTAGCGTGTACGTTATAAAAGCAAAACTTGAAATTAGGTATGAACATGTTTTAATAAACTTGGAACCATACAGTGATGGTGAAATGTCATGGCGACAATGGTATTATTCTTGAACAGTTATTTATTCCGTCTTTGTGACAGACTATTGTATACGAGGTCACTGGAAATAGTTCATCACGCTTTCGTGATGTTGCACTAGGGAAGAGACATGTAAAATGATAAATTATACCAACCACAGACGCGCTGACGTTTCTGTAGCGTATTTGCAAAGGATCAATATGACATTTCTTGGAAATATTCGTAAACTTACTGATAGAATTATGATAGAACTGTGATCTATTTATTCTAAAACAGTTTTTCTTCATATTCAAGTCGTTTCTTAAGGTAAACGTGTTGTCCGAAAGTGTTTTTTACTTTTATTTTGAATATTACTGGAAAAACCACTTATTTAAAAAGAAACGTTTGGAATTCTCTAGCAAAACATCACGGTCAATGTTTCTTGTAAGACATCTCTGTGTTTTAGTTCAGTTCGAAATAAAGTTTGCCATCCTTTTGTACAATAAAACTACAATGACCTGTCATAGTTCAAAATCATAGCAACATATTGTAAACATTTGCAAAATCCAATAGGCCAATGCATTTAAACTGTTTTTACGTTCTTGTCAGCGGCAATGTTAATTCGTGTTGTAGTGGACTTTAAAATGCTGGAGTTGCGAATTACATTGATAGTAAAAACTTGAAAAATTTTCTTTTAGTTAAGTTAATCGTAAGTTTACTGTATAGATAAAACGTAATAAGTTTTATTTAATTAGTTATGATTTTTGTCAGTCATGTTTAGAAAAACTGAATAATATTTCCTGCAGCAACCTCTATTGACTGATATAAGTCTTTGTGTCTAATTGGGTTGTTCGACATTGTACGCTTGGTTTATGTTCTATTATATTCTTTTTTAATATTCGCATTAACTTAATAAAACGTCATCTGGCATCGCGTTTGTGTAATGTAGACCCCAACTCCACTGATATGTAGCTGATATAGATTCTGTTCTAAAAGCCGAAGGTCAAATTTGCTACGGATTCCAACCATTCTATTGTAATATATAGAATTGATATATGACTATGTACTATGTTGGTACACGTCGAATAAAGTTCTGTTCTGTTCTGTTCTGTTCTGTTCTAATTCTTTCGTAATCTGGGCTACTACTACCAAGAACCAACAGACAACTCTGCAATATAAACTGAACTTAATCCCCGTGGTAGTTTATTTGCCCCATATATTTTTGACTTAATAAATCATGTCCAATTAGTGTAATCCGATGATTTCCTAATCCTATCACACAGGAAATTACCATTCAGACATGCAGTAAAACTTGTATAGTAGCTTACTGCCGGTACAGGTATTTTAATCTGCTTCTTTCATGAACTGAGAGACGACGTTCTCGTAAGAGGTAAAGTAACCCGAATAAGGTATATTCTGAAATGAGTGAAGGACTGACTTACCTACATAACGATTGAGAAAGTGTATGACGTTATAACGCCAACAATAAAGACAATACATTTGTGCTCACAAACAAATCGGCCTTGAAACAATAAAAATCGCGTCGTAGAAGCAAGAGGAACGGTAGTACACGAGACAGGAGAACATAAATTAAAAGAAGCAAAAACAGTCATGTTAAAGTTTGTAAAAACAGCATAATGACTTAATTAATGAAACACAAAAAACGATAAAAGAGGATATTCGCTTTGCTAAATTTCTGCTTTACGTGATTCTTTGTTTAATATGATTCAATGAACGCAATAAATTGCTGGATCGTCAGCGCCATGACTTTTACTGTAGCCATTCATGTTTTACACTTGTACCTTTTGGTCCGCGAAGAACTGAATCATAATAAGTATAATAAGAATATCAGAATAAGTATTGCCAGCAGCAACTTTGAGGGGTTTGGGCGGATTAGGACTTCAGCGTACAATTAATAACCATAGGCCTATGGATATCATTTATGATTCAATCGTAATGCATTGGATTGTTTTACATAATGTAATTACATGGACAGTGTCGCCATATTCTCAGCTTACAACCGTATCTAATGGAACTACGTCTGTGTTTAATGAGAGACCACAGTCAGTAATATTACGCTTCGATATGTATTGTAGTTTCGAACTTTTTAGTTTTGAACTTTTTACGTATATGTCTTTGGCATATTTGTGCCCCATTATTCATTTCTTGAGTCGCAATATCAAACTTTGTGGAATCTCTCAAATGACTAGTCTGAATGGCTGTGGTTGGTACTCTGTTTGAAGATTTAATGGCGACTTGGTGTTCTGTTGCTTTTGCAGACGAGATGCAAGGAGGTATCATTTAATCATTTTCAGCCCTAAAAAGGATACCATTTATTTGCCTGTTATTAAGTCTCTGTATGTCTTACTTTTCTCATGTTTAGTTTATAGATTTCCTCTACTGTAATAGAACTAGGAGAAATATAATCCTTTAATCGAAACAACAGTAAGTTGTGTTCCATCATTGCCTAGTGAAATGAATGTGAAAATCATATAATTTTTCTTATATTCGACTTTACAAAATTTAATGGAACACAAACATACAGAGCCGCCTAGGTGCAGCGGTAGCTGTTAGAATCGGAGAGTCCCAGGTTCGATCCCGCCAGTGTCTAATCATGGTAGTGTAGGCAAGGCACAGATAATTCCAAATTGCCTCTCTCGGTTTCTTCGAGGTTGATTCCATCATGAGTGAGTCTCGAGGGTGATTAATATTAGTTGAAAGAACTTGTTTCACAATCGAGAGTTCATAAATTAGTATAAATTAGCAAAGCATAGAGAACCCGAGTCACGTATATATAAGTAACCAATATTAGATATTTAATTGTTACGTTAAGCTAAGTTTATGGTATTGTTTCAAGTCATATGCCGCAACTGAATTGTGACCCACCCTAACTCTGTGAAGGGGAGCGGTGATATAGAGTTTAAGGTTCTGCCGCTCATCCCGGAGGTTGGTGGTTCGATCCTCACTGGGGTCACAACCGTACCTCCCCATATGAGACCAGTACTGATTTTTCCAGGAAGCGGACCCGTAAGTAACACGATAAGCTACAAACTTTCTTCACAATCGAGCTAAAATAAATTAGTATCTAAACTATCTCTGTTCCTCGTCTAATGCATATTGATCATTGTTGATAGAGCTAAGGAATACCAGTATACCATGTCTGACGAACATAAATTCTGAATATGGCCAAGAAGTATTTGCTTGTAAAAAGATAGTAAAATGTCATAAATACAGGACTACATGATAGGCATGCGATGGTTGGTAGTTTGTTCATTTAGTACAAGGCGTCTCTCGCAGTATAGAACTCCTGCAGTCCGCAGTCAGTCAGTTTGTTGTTAATGAATAGTTGATTACCTCTATTGATTTTAAAATAATTTTATGGAGATGAAAGTAAATGAAATATTTAAAAACTTTTCATGCTGTTTCGTAAACTGTCTTGTTGTGACTCTTTGCGTGTTTTTGTTACACAGCGTTTTTAGTCAGTAATTGACTAGTGGTTTGTTGTGATACGGGTCAGGAGTTGCATGAACACACGTTTTTCATTAATTAGACGTGTAGAAATGTCGCATATCAGGAATGAAAAATGTCTAGTGCACTGCACCTTGTCCACATATAATTGCGCTGACTTTTGATTGGACCTTCATCATGTGAAATCTTACTTTAACGTGCATGTTTGAATCCATGATCATGATTATTCACCGTCATGAACGAGTCAATGGAAGGGAACTGACATAACTGTTGCAATATAAGCAGACAACGCAAGTTGAAACTAGAGTTCCATTAACTATATTACTGGATGCAGGCTTCTCCATTATCTCTCAGTTTATGCCATGTTAAATATTGAAATGAGACATAGATCACGTGATCAGATAATCAAAGGAGAAATAACTTCGATCTTGTAAGTGAATGTTGTTGTGACCTCGAACATTCAGTTTAGATATATATGCTGCACGTTATGGGTGTATGTCAAGAAAAGCACGTGTTATATTTGTTGGGTGTTAAGCTAGTACTTAAGAATAACAAGTTTTACGTGCAGAGGTACATACTAAATTTTCTCAATCCAGTAAATTAAGAAGTTTACATTCATCACAGTACAAAGAACATGCAAGGAATGAATATTAGATAGTAATAAAACTGTGCAGCCGGATGCAGCAAGCTCCTCATTTACATCACAATTCATACCTACTGGGAGACAACATCATTTAAAGTGCAATGTAACGCATGAATCCAAATCAATTTAGATGCTAGGCTTATAAATGAATATTAATTTATACAAAATGTAAGTTAAATGCAGTAAAATACATTTTAATAGTTAAAATGAATTGGACTGTAACTGTTTCATAATCGTTATATGTTTGGTTCTCACGACAAAAATGGGTATGTAGATCAACTGATTTGTGAAATTTCCCTTTAAACCTGAGGTATGTGCCGATGTTTTTACGGAGTGCAAGATGGCGCATTAAAGGGTCGTGTCTGGTCATTATTATTATAACTATGGGAACCTTTACCAATGAATGGCCGAGTTATTCGACTGCGTTGTCCGTTCGAACTGTTTCGCTGATTTACTGAAAAGATATGAAAGCGGGAAAGAACTCTTGTTGTCCTTAACATAATGGACGGAAGTTGGAAAAAACGGCAACAATGAAATACAGCAATTAGTTTTTTTATGGATATTGACCCAGTACAGTATTTCATGCATATTGACCCAGTGCAGTATTTCATGGATATTGACCCAGTGCAGTATTTCTTCGATATTAACCCAGTGCAGTATTTCATGGATATTAAGCCAGTGCAATATTTGATGGCTATTGACCAAGTGCAATTTTTTCAAGTTTCCGAGGATAAAAAATTTGGAATTATAACAAAGTGGATAGGTGATAAAGGTTCACTTGAAGAGTAAGCCATTGATTATCTCTTGAGTGTAATTGAAAGTTAACATGTCAATACTAGCATTCCTGGCAAAGTTTACGACAAAAACGTCTGTCGTGGTTATATCAATAAATTGTAAAACATCGGCTTGCAAAATTAAAGACATTCTGAGAGCAACGTGCAGATGAATTAAAGCTTGTGAGATGAACCATATTGCAAATGAAGATGGCAAGACGTTCCTTGAATTAAGAAGGATATTTCTAAGAATTACGTCGCAATTCGTGGAATATTAACTATTATTTGTGCGTGGCAATGTTTAATGATTGGACCAGTTTTCGAGTGTTTCAACTTCAGACTTGGATATTTCTATGACAACTACGGAGGTAACAATTTACAATATGTGAAATGAAGTCAAATTCGTACGAGTACATACACCGTGCAGTGTAATCGTGCTTCAAGTGGTCTGTGAAATGTAGAGGTGATATTAACAAATGTAATTTTAGATATAAAATACGAAAATCAAAATGACCTTACCTGGCATTCTATTTTTATGATAACTAGTTATGTTAATTTGAAAATGCATGGTGTGCTTAAAAGGGAGAAAAGGAGAAAAGGGAGAAAAGGGAGTAGTTGAATGAGAAACATAGGAGTTACTATACTAAGCAGGAGAGAAAAATGGCTTGGGACAGAAACAATGCTGACCAAAGACTTCTGGACAATAATAATACATATAATTATAGCAGCTTCTTAAATGTTTCGAGAAAATCATACCGAAACATTTCGAGACACAGTCTGAGGAAAGCATCATTTGACTCTGTGAAACGTCGTACTGACTTGTCAAACATAAGCTATGATAAACTTAAAAAGGAACGCAAGATACCGTTAAAGGAGCTTCAAGCTTGTTCATGCACAGCTTCGACATGCAAGCAACCGGAAGAAAGCTTTCAAACTGCTATTCATGTGAGGAAAAACATAGGTCAAAAACACAACCATTTTGGAAAGTTCAAGCATATGCTTTATAGATTGCATAAAGGGATGTTATATGAACCGTTGAGAGAGTCACTGCATCAGTATTCAGACGACGTCGTTGAAGTGGGAGGTTTAATTGAAGACATTGAAGGTAAAATATTAGAATTTCATACGGACTCACGCCCTACGTGCATCACTTAACGGTTTCTCGGGGAATTACCCGTGATACAATCAATAAATAAAATAAAGTATACAGTCAATAAACTTAAAAGAAATACTTTAATATGTTATAGATACAGAAACGTCTAAACTGCTAAACTTTTCCACTTGAAGCTGTGCAGTTATTTGTAGCAACTATTATGGTACAAACCTCTTCTATCTTAGAATGTGTGTTATGTATTAACACACAAAAAAGCATCATTCTATAATGTGTGCAATAAAGTATGCTAAAGAATCTGTTTAAGGGGCTATTATAAATGTAAACAACTACAGTCAGACCTGTGAACAAAGACCACTGTTTGGAAGCTACAATTTGTCTCTTGTCTACATTGGTCTCTGTTTGCAGTTGGTCTTTATTAAAAGAAGTTTTTACTATACATGAATAGTGCACTGTGATCCCCCTTTATTTTTAGGGTGGTCTTTTTCACAAGTGTCCTTTAACACGAGTTTGACTGTAAACAGAATGCATTGATAATAATTTACATGAATAAGGCATTATTTTCTAATCTTGCGTCAGACGTAAAGAAGCAGCGCTAAATAGCTCGAATTTTGTGGAGTGTGTTACAGAAACACTCTAGAAAGTAGGTGACAGAGAGACTGTAGAAAATGTGGGAGATTCTGTCGTTAACAGATCTTATGTTTTATCGAGGTGTGTATGCAACAGAAAGTTTTTAGGGAACTACTGTGAGTTGGAACCGATATACCGAAACTTAAATACGTTTGTGGGTAAAATTCTCCAATTTTTTGCAACCGTCTGACCCTGTTCAATGACATCATCTGATTGCATTTTACAGCTTTTTAAAGAAGGCTACAATCTGTGGGATGGAGTTATAATGGATAGTTTTGCAAACGTTCTGTAGGTGTATTGACTTTCAGAGGCGTGTGTCATATTTCTGTGTAACAGATGGTAAATCTGTACACAACAGTGTCTGGTACTGTGACCGAATGTTTTAAATAGACTTAGTTAGCTTAGATTTTTTTTTCTATTTGTAATGTGATATGGAATTGTACTAAGTACAAATGAATAATGAGTCGAAATGTAAAATGGCAAACAGTCGTGTTATAAGACATACTTTCAGGTTGTATTTGGTAATATAATTTTCTATGGAAGCGCTTTGCTTGTCGCATCGGATTTTTTCATTGGTTACGGAAAAAGTAAGCACGCATGACTGTGCAAGAAAGGAAACCGCTATACAATGCAACGCATCCTAACGCAACCGTGCGTCACAACGCAACGTAACGCTGCACAAAACAACATAACACAATACATTACAATAAATATTAAACGTTACTGCAATGCTTGTAGCAAATCAACTATAACTATCATACAATGCCATGGAATTAAAAAAAACCCCAACAAATTATAATGATTTACTCTCTTACTTTTAAGTTTGGTGTCTATACATTATGTACATAGCAAATTCCGTGGCAACTTGGGCAGAACATGCTTCAGCACATTATTTTTAGATAAGATTAAGGGTTATCAAAGGTTTTGGTAATTGTTGACAAGAGGTCGCTGTATATCTTTAGCCTAGCGTTCGTACAATTCAAACTGCAAACTACATAATACTCTCTCATATCAACTCCTTAATCGTTAATACTAATCTGTTGACTTAGTTAATCTGCTTCAATTACAGCAATTCAACGATTTATAAAATAGTACTACATACTGTAGTTACATTTTAAGTAATTGTAGACGTGCAATGAGAGAGGAAATGATTAAGATAATGAAAGTTAAGATAACGGAAATATTGAAAATTACAGGATTAAAGAAATAGAATTTGCAGCGACAACTACTAACGTTATTCAGAACAGGATAGCTGTAAAAAGTGCGAGAATGTTAAAGTTTATATACACGAAAGGAAAGAAGCGAGTTAATTAAAGAAATTGTTGAACAGTGAAATAGAGGTATTATAGAAAAAGGTTTTGAACCGTGAAATTTGTAGACAAAATTTATTAAATTTCGACTTTTTATCATGTCTTAGTTAATTGCGACACGGACCTATAGACACATGTGTACATAGGTCCATGATTGAGAGCAGCAACGCTCTAGGGTAATAGAATTCTTTGTTATTCATTTAAAGTAATGCATTTCCAGTTTTACATGTCTAAAATTGAAAAAAGTGAACTCCGGACGAACCGTTTCTTATTGTCACAGTCGTTCAATGATCTATGTTGTCTTACCACACGAAAGTTGCAAAGCGAAAATGACACGTGTATCGTTGTCGCATGCAATGAAATATAGATATTACAACTCTCAGAAGTACGTTTAATTGAAAATCTTTTTTCCACTTCAAAATTGTTAACTTAAATGGCATCGTAAACCTGCGTCGAGAAGAAATTATGAACAATAATATAAATAAAAAAGTAGAATATAGAAAGATATGTGAGTTTATTAGAGAAATTATCTGTTTGTTCTAGAATTTCTAGAAAAAGTTTACACAAATGCAATGATGTGGTTACTCTCCCACATTCTTTTAAAACTGTTTTCATATCATATTGATATTATTTATAAACCCTCATTATGTAGTAATGTTATAACAGCCTCGATTTATATATGATGATTCAGTATGTTTACTCATAATTGTCATTTATTTACTTGACTTGAGTGAAATAAACTATTTGTATTTGACGACACTGTGTGGACACCCCTATTGAAAACAATAAGAACAATATGGTCTGTTTAAGACATTTATCAGTCTGGTGGTAAAGTAGACTGTAAAATTTAAAAAGTAACTAACTGTAACACTTTTCGGCGAGTCATTGTATAATTGCATGGCATATTTGTCTCGTAAATTACCTAGCTGAACTTTTTCATAACCGTCAAATGTGATAATTTGGGTATTTAACCGAACACTTAAATCGGTAATTTAAAGCTACAACGAGCCTACTAATGGTGACATATTGACAGAAGAAATTCTTATAGTAAAATTTATAGCACCCTTCTCTTAAATGTAAACAAAAACTACATTTTATTGGTTACTGTACAAGATACTGCATGATTGTGTTCTTATTTTCATTTCAGTTGTCAGGGGGCTAACAGTTTTTGCATAACTTTCTTGTTTTAAGTTCTAAATTTGTGTAAATACTATTTGATTTACTTTCCTTTGGAAGAAAAATACTTTTTTTGGAGTTTATTTATAATGATATGATAAAATGATTATGTTGTACATTAAAACTGTAAAGTGTAACAAAGTGGCAATAAAAGAAATTCTGCTTACCATGTTGACTACGAAAGTCAGTCTTAGACAACGGCTGTGGTGAAAGTCGTTCTAATGTAGTCAAGAAATGTGATAAACTTATAAAACTGGCATGAAACGAAACGAGTAGTAATGCTCGACAATGATATAATAAACGGTTATAGGATGTAAATTTATATTTTGTTGTGTGTAATTTTACAATAACTTAAAGTACATATCCAATTTCGATAATTACTAAATTTTAAATTCTGATTAGAAGTTATTTCATTTTATTTTTAAGAATAAATTAGTAACAGAGACAGGTGTTGCACAATAGTGATTTATTAGTGATTTATTAGTGATATATCACGTTTCTCGCGTGCTCTACTCACATGTCAGTTCAGCCTTTCTGTACAAGTAGTGATTTTCATCAAACAATTTATTCAAAGGATTTTATTGTCGACTGAATTAATTAAAGCAACCACGTATTTTACAGTAGCAAATTTTGTGTAATCACATCCGTGTTTGCATGTAAAATTTTGGGATTGATGTTTAAATTGACTTGGATATTTTAACTTTCAGTTTTGTAGTGATTTTACTGGTTAATTGAATTATTATTATCGGCATTGATATTCTTATTCATTAAAATAGGATTAAATTAGGAACGGTTTGGAAATCATGAACACAGAATCTCGTACTTTTTAAAGAAAACAGCATTTACCCTGGACAAACTGCCAGCATAGAGTTTGTAGAAACAATTATTTCATTTTCTGTTAAATTTAGACGCGACAAAGTAAACAGTCCGCATGTGAAGAGGTTAGTAATTAGCCAGAAATCTAATAAATTTGCGTGTAAGTGTTGCCATTGACAGCTATAACAAGGTCTATTAAGTAACCAATTTGACTGTGCCCCGTATTAATGCTAAGAGATAGTGCGCCTTAATTCACTTACTGGAGAACGCAATATTGTATATGGGCAAACAAACATTCTCTACCGGATAGAAATCAAAACAAATTGTCGCCGAAAGAACTCCAATTTTTAGTTAAGATAAATAGAGCGGTTGGATTAAACTTTGCTTAGGATTGCGAATATTATCTTCGTGAAAGTGTGTGCAAAGCCAAAATGGCAAATACTTATGCAATTTATTTGATAATAGTTGACATGTATTGAAATACATTATCTGGATGGTGAAGTATTGAAGTTTTCGGATACTGACATCCAGATAGGCTCACTACTCATGGTAGATACAAATTATGTTACCTTAATGTTTATATTCTTAAGCAGTAAGCTTCTTTAAATAAAGAGATTATTATTAAATATCATTAATTATTATTGTTATCATTATTACCATCATTCGTTATTTGTTTTCCGTACGCTTGAAGCTTTGAAAAAAAAACATCGAATAAATTTATTTTGACCTTGTTCAATTGATTTAGAGGAAGACAGAATAAATGAATTACTTTTGAAGAAGACATTGAATTGACTCATTAATGCGGGATATGTTACATCAGCCAGACATGTTACTAAGGTCCTGAGAACGCTTCTTTGAAAACATTTTACTTTGAAAACGACACGCGTTATGAAGTGTAAGGAAATATTGAAAAAAGTCTCCATATGTATGAAAAACGGTTTCAATGAATGCTTGATTGTGAATAAGAAATCAAACAACTTTTTGTTTGGGAACTTCGCAGTAGAAATCTTAAGTTGAACTTGCGTACACTATTATTGACTCGTATGTTGAACAATGACGATGCAGTTTTTCAACAAAACAAATTCTAAGCACATTTCTGGTGATAAACGGCGTGTTACATTTTTGAACCAGACGCAATACATGCCCTCAGATGTAATAATGAATATGTATGAAAGACGAGCAAGTATGCCTTCTGTTATAAAAGGCACGAAAGACACGCGTAATTACAGCACGGCACTGAATGTATTCCGTAACTCACGAATTACTGCACCGGAAAAATTATTACAAAAGAATAATAAAAGAGGCAAAAAGGCTGATGTAAACAAGTTATACGAAAACAAACATATTAACACGGACAATTTAACAAAGGAGTCTGAAACTGGAATGAATAATAACAATACAGAGGTTGATCCATTTCAAAGAGACATTGAACATTCTGAAGATGTGAACAGTGTTCGAAAGAGGATAAGGAGTCACGAGGAAAACAATCCTATGTTATATAAACAAATTTTGCATAAAGAACAAAGACGTTTGCTAGAAGACTGGATGAATGAAAAAATGAGATATAGTTTAGAGGATGTTTCGGAGCTAGAGGATCCGTTTGAGGAAGAGAAAACAGAAGGTAGGTTGCTTTACTTGCACAAAAATCTTAGCATTAAGAGAAATGGACCACACTTTTTTTCACTGAAAGGTTATAAAGATACGTTGGTTTGAAGGAAAGTCACTTAAAGGGTTTTAGGTAGATTATTTACTGTGTCACGGGCAACATTGCACACTCGGTTTATTTGTCTGTTTGTACTGCAAAATATTCAGTTGGACGTTTACAGTCTGAAACTAACCTACCCGATTGGAATTACGCCATACGGTGTTTTTAACATGAAATATTCAGATTATAAGCGCAAAGTGAGGGAGTTGCCTTATATATTTGTGTCACGAGTGTAAAGTTAGCAAAGAATTGTACATGTAGTAGACAAACAAAACGTCTATTTCAGATTGTAACTTTATATAAAACACATGTTGTTATCGATCAATATTGTTTAATGCGGGACTATGGGATGCTTAAGGTGCAGCAAAATGTTAATGCGCTCAATACAATGGACTGTGATAGCTTACCTTCTAACCACTTATAAGCCTTAGCATAATATGCAAACAGACATACAGCAAATCAACATACATTACAACTCAACATAATGCGATTCGAAGCATAGGTAGTGAACAGTACGTCAAACACATTTACAATTTAACGAAGGTCAAATATATTTGCCAATTGCTGCTAGTAACATATAAAGTAAGGGATAAACAATCCCAAAATAAAATTACGGAACAAACCATTTGCAATCAAAACAACATATTGTACATATAAACACGGAACAATTACCCTCTGACACACACCTCATTCGAAATGCGACCTTTATGGTCAACGCACTAAAATGCTACTTTGAGCCACCTTTGGATAAAAACAATTTTGTTATTGACACATAAAGCAGTTGAAATGGGTGTAGTTGTATAATATTAGTGTGACATGTTATCCCTACATGCATTTAGAATGATCACATTCTTGCTCATCACAAACTATTAGAAAAAAAGAGAATGTGGTTATTTGCACCAAAGTACAATTGTAGTTGAAATATAATCGACGTGTTGCCATTCTTGCATCCGACGTGGAATATTCGCTGAGAACCTTGCAGTTTATTCTGCATGAGAGATCATATAGCCAGACTGCAATATTCTGTATTCCCTTCGTGCCACAGAGATGTCACAGAGTATCTAAAAATGAATTTCCATAGATTTGTTCCTATTACATTGTTATCCGTTGACTGTATCACTGTCTGGTATGTCACGCAGACGCGACGTCATTTATTTTGATACAAGTGATGTGTCGGGATTATTGTCTTATCTCGTCCCTCAGTGATGTGTTTGTCATTTTTCGTGATTCGTTGTTGTGTTTCTTAGGCGGATATTGCAATGTTCTCTTTCTATCTGCACGTGTTGTCACATGCCTCTTTTAATTTGGCTGTGTCTAATGTTATGTTGATATTTGTGTTTACGTTTCATGACCTCTTTACATGTAAGATTGATCAACTATTTGTTCTTAGAGCAAGGACAACAAACCTGCTCGATGCTCCTGTTTTGTGTAGAAACTTAATCACATTCTAGTTTATAGATCGATGAATATAAGCGTTCTGCATTTTGTAAAATTACTTTGAATTTTAAGTGCAGCCATAATTTCAGAATATGCAAGTGTAAGGTCTTAAAACTGTCAACATAACCTTTAGATTGTGAGGTATCACACTTATTTGTGAATATATAATGTTCTAAAAGTTGAATATATAAAGTTCTAAAAATTGATCTTAATGCATCTTCATGCAAGACATTTATTCAAAGAATTACTGACTATCTGCTGTACGAAACGCGTTTCCGAAACCATAAAAATGCTTTTGACTTATAATCTAGTAAAAATATAAGTATAAAATTGGTCGACTGATAGGAAGAACATACGGGTGCTTCGATCTAAACGAAAAACTTGCCTAAGGACACTATTTGTTACAAATTATTAAACGAGGATGCACAGAATTAATAAAAATTGAAAATAGATTTGAAAATAAAATAAATGTAATTCAGACTGGATACGCTCCAAGAAAAGAGTGTCTTAAAATGAAAAGTTTATAAAGAATGTAGTCGAATCTTTGTCCGTCCTAAAACTTCGTATCCGGAGCGTAACACAAAAAGTATTAAAGGGATTGAGTTGGTACTTCATACTTCAAATTTATCTCCCTTAATGTAATATGCTTGTAGTTCGTAGTTTTAGTCGCATGTTTCAATCGTTTTTAGGTCATTTAGTTTATACTAATTCATTTAATCTCAAACAAGTTCTTACAACTTATATTATTCGCTCTCGAGACTCATTCAGATGAAAACAAACTCGAAGAGAGAGAGGCAATGTGAAGTAGTGACTTGCCTAAGGGCACTACCGACATGGCGATGGTAGGGATCGAACTCGGGGCCCTTCGATTCTTAGGCGAACGCGCTACCATTGTGCCATGGCGGCTCCATCTACCAGACTAAATTTTAAACTGATTTCACCGTTTAAAGTGACCATCATAATCTAAAGAAAAACAGTTATCATTGATTTATACTCCTAGAATAATGAACACTGTCATAGTTTTAACCAAAATAATAATTAATCTGTAGAAGACTTTTATTCCCGTTGAATAAAGAGAAAATCTGTAACAACACACCTTTGTTTGGCTATCCTTTGTATCATTCTAACCTCACACTTTCCTAACCTGAATCAAAGGAAAAAAAAAAAAAAAAAAAAAAAAAAAAAAAAAAAAAAAAAAAAAAAAAAAAAAAAAAAAAAAAAAAAAAAAATCCTTTTTTTTTTAAAAAATTTAAAAAAAATATTAAAAAAAAAAAAAAAAAAAAAAAAAAAAAAAAAAAAAAAAAAAAAAAAAAAAAATTTTTTTTTTTTTAAAAAAAAAAAAAAAAATAAAAATAAAAAAAAAAAAATTATTTTTTTTTTTTTTTTTTTTTTAAAAAAAAAAAAAAAACAATTTTTGTAGTGCTTTATGCATGAAACATTTCTGCCAAGTTTCATCAGCCCTAAGGATTTCAGGGAAGATGTCATTCGAAGCAAATGTAGGTCAGCTTGACAATATCATTTTCAAACATTTCTTGATTCTTTCATAACATTACATTGTCTATTCAACAGCAGGATCATAATCGTCGATTTATATTGATCAAGGTAAAAAAACATCGCATGGAGAAACGATCTAAACGAAAAAAGTGACGAAAATACGATTCTCTGCTGCATTTTACCCCTGTATTTGCATCTAAGTAGTATATCTGTAGTTAATATGTATATGTATTCATAGAATAATTTGTATTATATGAAAAAAGTGAAAAGTAGTTTAACTTGGAGAATATCAATGTGTATATATGACAGGTATTGAAATATAGCGATTTTCTATTAGTTTTGCGGCCATATTGGCCACCATCTTGGATTTTGACCAATCGGCCCAGGTATGGCAATTGAGTTGCCTGGTTCATGAAACTAGCTACATTGTTTCTGCTTTTTTGCGTTTGTCCCCCATTTATGTTAATGCACTATGGTTTAAATATTGAAAAGAGGTGCAATGGTTTAGAATTCTAACTTTATCTGGGTCTAAGATTATATTACATTGTACCACGCTTTAATATTTTTCATTTAGCATGTCTACAATTGCAATTTTCATGCAAATTAATTGAAATTTGGTGTTCGTTTGTCAGAACAAACTGTACATTCGAAAAAAGCATGCTTAGGGGAGCAGTCACCAGTGTTGCCGATGTTCTTGTTACAACCAGCCGCATGAGCTAAAAATTTGATTTTGCAGTAAAAGACATTAATTTTGTAGATTGGCAGGAAAGCAGAGAATTTTCAATTGTCTGAAAGTGTCTGAATCATTATGAAATGGCATGTCGAAACATATTCAACGCATGTTAATAGTTTAATAAGAACAGAGGACAATTGCTTGTGTATTTACAAAGCACTACAATATATTTGTAAAGATTACGTTCAATACAATTGCTCAAAGTACAATTGATTCTCCTTGAACAGAGAAGTAAAGGAAATTAAGTTAATTCGACTTGCCACGCGCACCTCACTCTTCAGAACGTGCACATATCAACCAATTAGACTTTTTCAAGAAGTTACAAAGATATAAATGGGAACATAAATAACAATTACAACAGAAAACCTAAACAATTTATAACCATTTCAAACACATGCACACAAGGAAAATGTCAATCCAAATTCTTCTTTCTATCTAATTTACAAACTATTTTTCTATTAATATAAGTTAGATGAACGCTGTTTGTAAAACCAATATCAATAATTTTCAATAAGTGACAGATCAGTCACGTGTAAAATATACAAACAGCCTATGCTGTAATTAATATTAATCACAAGCATTATCACATTGAACGAGAATAAAAATCTTACGTTTCAAATACCAGAAACGTTTTGTACGGTATATAGTGACAGGGTTCTACGAGCGCAGATGTCCTCGTTTCACCTCAGTTGCAATGTTTTACTCCTATTTTGTAAAATCAATAAATTCTCTGTCACCTGAAAAGTTCATTTACGATGTAGTCCTACACTTTTCGGTACCGACATTTAAATTTTAACATCATATGTGCAATGTTCAAATAGTTTAATAGAAGTAAATGGTCTCAGATTCACGTAGAACGATCAATAAATTGAAACTCCTGTCAGCTTTTTTTCCAAAAGGTATACATGTTAAAGGTAGGGTAAGTTATTGTGTAGAGTCTACCCTTTTTAAACAATATTTATAAAAGTCTAGAAACAGACTTTTAAAAGCCCGTAACGCGTTTTGTTCATAGTAGTAAGGTTATCATTGAGCTTTGTTGCTATGTAACGCGTGTGTTGATGTTACAAAAAAGGCAAAAAAAATAGCACAAACTAATGCATCTTTAAGACATTATATATTCGTTATTCTGAAAAGCGCGGTATTACATCAAACTTGCATGCTGGAGTAAATTTACACGAGCTAAACGGAAATAAGCAGACAGGTTAATTTTCAGTGCACTTGCAAAACACTGTTATTGTTCAGTCCAATAATTAGAGTTACCAAACTAAAGGATTCTATCCGGAAATACAGGGAAATACGTAAAAATATATCTATGCTATCCGTAAGATCGACGGGAGGTGTAGTTGATCAGGGTAAATAATGCCATTTGAGCCTAAATCTACCAAGCTGTTATTTGTTACCTGAAAGTCTGTCTGAAAGTTGCTGGCTTTTTTGTATAAGTTGTTTGGTAATGGATGGTGTCTCAATCGCGAAAAATGGTCCCCGACAACAAAAATTCGGTCATACCGATCTTAAACGTCAATTCAATACATAAAAAGAGCATCTAATAATCAGCAGCTTTCAAGTGACCTACAGCGCTGCAAACAACTCAACAGTATTTTGTTGATATGTGCTTTTTTGTAAAAATAAACTTTCCGTGCATAAAACGTTTGTGCATGATTGTTAGTCGAGTTTTGTTCGCTTTGACATTACTTTGCGTATAGGCCAAATATTAGGTTCAGAGCGGATAACAGATGTCTTCGAGGGCATAAATTGGCCTATTTATGTAATCTAGTTATACAATGGATACTGTTACCAATAAAAAAAATTGGCGAAAGTAAATAGCCTAGACGTAACGCCTGTGTATGGAAAATGAGAGAACAAAATAGCTGAAACTCACTCACGGCCGAGTTTAGTGTCATGTCAACATGATCTAATGACGACTGAAACCCTAGTCGTAGCGAAAACATTATGCAATCTATAAACCGTTTGGTCAAAAATGTATTTAGAAACAGTCTTTAGCAAAGTAAGATTTTTCGCATAAAATCAAATCTACCGTGCTCAATCGTCAAAACTAATTTAAATCGTTTGAATAATCTGTGTCAAAATTGAATTCTAAAAACAGTTGGTGTAAAACTTTTCATCAT
The DNA here is from genome assembly GCA_022818135.1 of Saxidomus purpurata. Taxonomy (NCBI): domain Eukaryota; kingdom Metazoa; phylum Mollusca; class Bivalvia; order Venerida; family Veneridae; genus Saxidomus; species Saxidomus purpurata. Next base: position 5,262,132 of record JAFMSR010000011.1, read on the forward strand.
TATCCTTTTTAAAGTGCCAATAGAACAATTTTAACACCCTGTTAAAAGCATTTTTTCGCATAGTTGTTTATTTGAAATCGGTATTTCATACGTTAAAGTGTAGCCAAGTTAAAAGTGAGATCAAGTTTCATACACTCATTTAGACATTGCTATTCGCAGAAAGTAATGTAAATGTATTTTAAAAATCATTAAAGTAAAATTTCTGGTCCTTGAAACTGTAACTGTTCCAAAATGTAGCTTACATGTATAAATGTCCAACTATTGACATGAGGCAAAGTGAGAAAACGCTTCTGTCACATAAGATGAAGTTGACATTTTCTTTGAGGTGTAAGAACTATACGAATTCTGCAAGTCTAAACTTATCTGTTATGTATTATGGCTGCTGCATATATCTATAGGAAACTATGTACTGTATTTCTGATAATTTGCACTGTGTATGGAGATGGAGCTCAACTATGATCTATCTACAATAGAGAACATGATCTATCTACAATATAACACAGTTACAATAGCACAACAGAGCAAATGCGCCATAAAACAAAATAGATAGAGTACTGTTCGGGAGAATAATTCGTTATTTCAAAGAGGAGTATTATTACTGAAGTTATTTGCTGCGTTTTTTTTCCACAAAGAGCAGAAGAGGTCTTGATCAGCTAATTTATTTATACTTCAGTGATTTTTTTCAAGAAACAAGAACGTTAGGTTAATTTGTGCTCGTATGAAACTAGTTTCCGGCGAATACACCGGAATCGATCAATGTCGGTATTTTAGTTCCAAGAGTTACCTTATACCAGTCTCGCAAATGAGACAAAGAATTACCCTAACTGTAAGCAAATTTGCAAATAACTATTTTACAAAAATTATGTAGACGAATGGAAGAGCACAGATCAATCAAATTCTTCGTTCTATATTCTTCTGTATTATTTTGATCGAGTAGCAGTTATTATTTAATAAAGTAGCAGACAATATATATTTCAACTAGATCTACATCCATACTTAGGGACTTAGATTTCATTTTTGCGAGGATGGGCATTATGTGTTATAGTGTAAAATACGGTAAATATTTATAATTTAACGACGGTCGTGTCATTTACACCATTTTTGTTTATTTCTTACATATGGAAATATTTTATCGCAAAATGCAGGCATGGTATATCGAATATTGAAGGAATTTCTTCATTTGTCACCAGATTCTAATGCAAATTGTGCATGTGTTTCTTTGTATAACCTCCACTGTCATAACCAGCTCCAAAACAACTAATATTTTCAGGAGGTTTGCTTTCTAATTATACCTTCCACTGCTACCAGACTGAAGATTTTGGCAGAAATATTGCACTGCCTTCTGCTTGAGAGATTAGGTAATATGAAACATTCTATTATTTCCTCCAGGCCGTTTAGAAACATCACAAGAGATCTCGGTATTCATATATCAATTATTATTCAATAGATTTGTTAATATTGTCCGTAAATTGTTTATAATTTATTTGATGTTGTCTAGACGTGACGTCGTTTATTTCAAAAGAATTTGTACATTGTCAAAATTATTCAGTATTTTGCAATATTGAATCATGAACATTGACTTCATAAAAGTAACATACTGAAGCAAATTTACGCCCAACTTTAATGTGATTGCACAAACTTACAATGTTAACACTTTATTTTTAAAACCATGTTTTGTAAGTATATTTTTTGTCTGCAACCTTTTCCTTGGGAGATGTTGTTATTATCATCTGCAATGACAATACTTAGTAAAAGCCTGTCTTGCTATGTTCGTTTTATTATAATGAATTTCCAACCTTTGTTTCAGTAAACATTTCTAAATTTGATAGCAATGGTGTAACAGTTGATACACTAAATAACACATTTCATAACACCAAGATTTGGCTAATTGTTCATGTTTCGCGCGGATGCATAATAAGATAGAAGTATCCGCATGTTAAAGAGACAAAATACTGTGTGGATGCCTTTATTTGCCATGTTTTCTTTAAATTGTTGATCAATACCACTTGGATTTGCCCATTTTGTCAAAAACAATGTTTAAATTTCTTGTCGTTCTTTCAAATTAGTCTCGAATTTCCTAGTTTATTCCATTATAGGTGCCAACATAAAACGTCTAACACTTTATCAGGCTCGTTATTTACGAAGTTGTCCATTATTTGTGCGTTTTGATGTCTCAAAACCATTTCAGAATTGAAATTGATGGAATGTAATGCAAGATAAGGTCTAAAAGTTTCATTCAAACTTTGTAATGCGTCCGTGTAGCAAAGTTTTATTTTGTTTTATATAATGTGCTTTGAAGGTTAGAAAGCATTTTCAAGCCGTAACATTGTAATGCTACATAAACGTCAGAAAATATTGGACATTTTGAGATAATGAAGAATGTGAGACACCAGAACAATTCAACAGCAACAACTTCCGGTAGACACACAGAAATACCAACAGGCGCAGTCCAGAACATAAAAATTGATTAAAACGACATAGACACTAAAATAAGTTAGACTCCTTTGAATTTGTTGTATAGTACTTTGTCAAACATCTAAATCAATACGTTCTGCAAAGTAGTCATGGGTTCAAAGCGTCAATTAATGCTTTCATTCGTCCAATATATCTAACATTAAAGTGAGAAGCTAGGGCATTTGTCTATGAATGAACATAATTATTATTCAACTCCAAAGGGTCATGTTCAGTGTAATTATTGGAACTGAAATTGATTTAACTTTGAAAATAAGCCAAAGAGGAGGAACAAATCGAATTAAATTTAGAAAACGCAACATTGTGCTCAGCAAACGCGCCAATCAATCAATTAGGACATTTAAAGGAAAAGTAATTTCTGAACAAGGAAATAAAATAATGACACTGTTAAGGACAGTTGGCAATGTCTGTACAATAATTCAACAAGACGAATTTTGATGCAAGGCATCAAAGACGCCGCGCATGTTTTGAAGCATGGCTGGGAGATGGGCACTGGGGCAGGTTTCTATTATAAAATGTGCGTGGTTAACATCAGCGAACCCTTTTTTACCTACATAAAATGATCATTACCTCTGTCACGGACCTATATACACATTATGTTAATTATGTTATTTGTTTTATTCATCCTTGTAATGATATATGCAAATAAAAAGATTTTAAATGATTTTTCTAGTTTCTGTTGTTTTTATTTTCATTCACTCATGGGAATTTTCGTAACTGGAAATGCAGATAAGTTGTTAAACTGTCAAAGAACTTGAACAAAAATATCGCTAAAATTTATCGAACTATTTAAATACAAAAAAAGAAAAGTAATACTTTTTTCCTAATAGAGAACGGACCTATACACATGTGTATATTGGTCCGTGATCGCAATGATTTTGGGTTTTAATACCGTCTAAGGGAGGTAATCGTTACAACATAAAGTACACACTAAGTTACATCGAACTAATTTGCTTAAAACCTAACCTATCATTCTAAAATTCACATATTCAACAAATACATTATTTTTATCATTTAGAATAATAAAAAGTGTATTTAACATAAAAAACTATTGAATTAAGACTTGTTTCCGGTAATCTCATTTGTTTTTGGTTGTTTCCGGAAAAGTTGTTTTCGGTAATCAGTAATACCGGTCCGTGCCTCTGTGTATTTAGCTGTATATCCTTTTTGTTTATGAAACTGATTTATAAAAATAAAGTTTTTATTAGTAATTAGCATAATACTAAACCCTTATGTAACTTCCATATTGTTTGTCTATTGTGATAATTAAATACCTCTTTTCTCACAACATTAATTATTTTCGGATGCTAATTTTACACTGGCTATTTTTAGATACCAAGGAACTGATACACAAAACTATTTATAACCATGGCTCCTCCCACAATTTCACTGAATCACAGGTCGGTTAATAGGAAGCAGAGGCAAAAACCTGTGCAAATATAATTTACACCGGGTCTAAATATTGTGAAAAGAACTATCTGTAAAACAGATATACCTGCCCTTCCCTCCCTGTAGCTGGTAATGTGGATTTTTCTTTCTTTCTATTCCCGAAGCATTATGCACTCCAGCAATATGGCGGAAAGAGACGAAATCCACATGATTAATTATGCTGTGACGTATACATTTTACAGAACTTCCATTGGCTGATTATTGTTTTTGTTTACAAATGATGGAATGGAATTCCGTTAGGGCCCTACGTATTGCATAGTTGGGTGAACGGTTTTTCTTTACAGTTTCAATATTAAAGTCTAATATGTAGTAATTAAAATGGGTTTTCATTGATTTTTCACGTTGGCGCCATGTATTCTATTATCTGAGTGTTTTAAGATAGCAAAACATCTTCCGAATCTTTTTTCTGAGCTTTGATGAATCGGGTCGTAAGGTCCGTAAACAAAGCTATAAAAACCCGTGGTCTACGAGTTTGTGGAAAAGTTATTAAATACTCATTAAATGTGTCCAAAGTTTTGAAATAAGGGAAGGAGACATGTGTATTTTTGTATTGTATTGTTTTTTAATGACTTAATACAATTTAATGATTCATAAAAGTCATTTTTCATACATAGAACATAGTTTAGATTTACAATAATAATGTTGGCTGCTCCCTATTCGATTATGCAACCCCATGGTCCAAAATTGAAACCTATTCAATACTGACGCCGCGATTCATCGCGGCGTCAATAAAACAAACAGATTCAGTCAAGGAAAGGATTGTACAAACTTTCACATACTTTATATAAGTTTTTTTACTATCTTTATTGACATTTTGCAGCTTTTTTCTGTTTGTTCTTTTGATATTTTGAATGTAAATCATTGGCTAGCAGCTGTTAGTGTTGACTAAACTTTGTCTTTAGTTCCATTTTTCTACCCAACCGTCAGATCTGTTGCTATTGATGTAAAATGACTCTGTAACGCAAGTTATATGACCCTTGTATTTTTTTGTGTAATGGCCCTTTTGTGCATAGAAAATATATTCATGGGTTAAGTTTTGTGTTAAAATCAACTTTTCAACTGTTAAATGTATAGCTTTGATTTTGCGTAAAACAGGGTCGTTTTAGACTTACACGTAGAGAATTTCTTTGCTTCTTTGCTACATTTTGTGTGAGATCATTGATGTAAAATGACTCTGTAACGCAAGTATATATGACCCTTGTATTTTAAATGTGTAATGGCCCTTTTGTGCATAGAAAATATATTCATCGGTTAAGTTTTGTGTTAAAATCAACTTTTCAACTGTTAAATGTATAGCTTTGATTTTGCGTAAAACAGGGTCGTTTTAGACTTTCAAGTAGAGAATTTCTTTGCTTCTTTGCTACATTTTGTGTGAGATCATTTTTCCTTTGAAATATCAAAGAAAGTGCTTTTAAACTTTACCAACTTATTAACCACTTCATCATTATTTTTGCAATTTTGTATAAGTAACGTCACTTTCGGTACTAAGAGAAAGTAGATATTTTGGTTATGATTTGTGTGTTGTGGTCGATATTTTCAACTTGCAACAGGGATGAGATTCTCACATGCATTTTTATGAGTAATACAGTCCACATCCGATATCTCGACTTCGGTTATCCCTTTTTTTTTTAAAAAAAAAAAAAAAAAAAAAAAAAAAAAAAAAAAAAAAAAAAACAACCAAAAAAAAAAAAAAAAAAAAAAAAAAAAAAAAAAAAAAAAAAAAAAAAAAAAATAGTTCTTTTTTAACTTAGAAAATCTTGTTTATTGTTTCCCCTTTATCCATATTTTAGGACAACTTTACCCAATATGTTTAAAGTTTTATCAAACACCAAAATATGCAATAACTAGAGTAAGGAGAGCGAGAGAAAGTAGAATAAGAACCATATTAATTTTATTGTTTCTTGACTGTAAGAATTATGACTGTTTAACGTAGGAAATCGGCCTTCACTGTGCTGTTTTACAATACATTAGTAAACATTTCCTTGTTAGATTATAGAGTGACTTAATTTTAAACGTGCAATACATACTGTCATAATAATTCAAGTTTCAATGTTAAAATGTATAAACAGTGTCACAGATTTTTCTTCACAAATACACTGTAAATTTAAGTTCTGCAAAACGAAGGCGATGTTGTAGCTTGACACGAAAATAGACATTTTAAAGTACGTTAAAATCCATAGAAGTTTCTTCCTTTCAATGAGGGAAAGTGACAATGCACACTCAATGCAACCCATATAAACACGGATACGTGAAAGTGACAATAGCAGTTTAAACTCCAAGTTTAAACCATGCGAATATAGACGGGTCCTATTGACATTGTAATGTTATATAGAAAATACTAGATGTATACGTCTTAATTGCACTTCACAACACTCAAACATCCCTAACGTCTGTTGAAAGAAATGTCATTTTTAACATTGATCCTAATTCAGGGCAGTTGCTTTTCTTGAAGTTCGTTGTTATAGACATGTGACTGCTCGACTTTACTCCACTTTCGAGTACGCAAAATCGTTTATGCACTTCGAAGGATGATCAGCTATGTAGGCAAAATGCAAACTTTGAGTCACAGTTTAGTTTACCATCTGTTAGAAATACACGCACTTTCAAGCAAGGATGAAAATGGGTGGTATAAAAACGTGATACTTAATTGTCCTGTTGTATAAAGTAATAACAATAACTGAACGTTTTATTGCTTTCAGGTAGTAAATATTGACAAGGTGTTTTATGATATTAAAACATTGACCGAAGAAATTCATGTAACTTTTTCAAAAGTATTACTTTCAAATTTTGAACGATTAAGCTGTACACCGGCATGTGACAGCGACCAGAAAATATGGGATGTGTTAAAGGGAAACAAAGGAAATTAATTCCGTTGTAAGTAGTGATATTCATGACAGCAGCATTAACCATAACATGTACCTTAAATTTTTACTCTTATTCTCTGTTTGTATCATTTGCATATATTTACATATTTACATATTCGTCATATTTATTGATTTTCATCAGTTTAGCAATTAGGCATACACTTTCCTTTTTGATTAATAGATATAAAGATATAAAGAGGTCACATAGACATCGGGGCTTCGAATTAATTATGAAGTTTAGGGAGGATATTTGGTTGTCTCATAAATAATTACTTTTAACTACAAATTTGCTCAATCATATATATATGCTTTTTCAAACGTAATAGTAATAACAATATCAACAAGCACTTAATACTTACGGACCATAAATCACAGAAAAAGGTGTATTTACATGATTTATTGACCGATTAGTAATCATGTGTAACTAATGGTACTAATTCATATACACTATATTAGTCTTCTTTCTGACATATATAGATATATCTGTCTTTTTTAAGTTAAACATTTAGATTAAAACAACTGAATGCGAAGCAAAGCAAGCCAGTAGTAAAAATTGAAAGTAATGAACATTTAGAGTTTTAGACTTATACTTGGGTATCGTACTTTAGCTCCTACCGAAAAACACTTCTCCCTTACTATGTTTTCCTTCTTTGTATATTTAACTGCCTCGTTGCTTAATCGTTTCATAATGGACGCCCAAAGGCTGTAACTTCGAGATATCCTCATATGGACGTTTCTGTTGCTTGTTCAAATAGCTTAATACTATTGTATAGGAGTACACAGCATTACGCTAAACGACTTCATGTTTTCATAATTATGCAAATGTTTTGTGACGATTCAAGATAAGCAAGTAAATCTATATTTGCACTGTTTTATTTTTATTTTTATTCTTAATTTGACATGTTTGTCAACATCGGAGAGCTTTAAAAATTCAATCAAAATCAGATATAACAGAAAGTGTGGATGAGCTATTCAATGTATAGAAGCGCAACCACATGTTGCAACAGACGAGGAAAAAGAGCATTGTTACAGTTCAATTATAATTGCTGATACTGCAATCGATTGACAGAAATTGTAACAATTACTTGTAGGAACGACAGTGAGTGCCGAAAGTGCTCGGTACAAGATTTCTGATAGACTAATTAGACACTGACGATGTAGAAGATGAAATCAATCAATAGAAAATGTGTTATTTATGTCAGGTATTTACCTGGTAATTACTTTGTTTTGTAAGCAGTTGCATTCTGATCATAGACATTACAAAACAATCAGAAACCAATTTATAGGAAACTTATTGTTCTTGAAGGCCGGCATATGTTTTGGCGATAGTCTGATTCTATCAAATGTGCTTCAGGGCTAAAATGATTTGGCATTTAATGTAACAGTAGAAATAGATGTATGAAATGATAATGCAGCCGACCGTTGTTAGCAAAAGCAAAGGCACGCTGCGTTATAGCAACCCACTTAACGTGGAACATGGACATTTTGAACGGTGCGAGAAATATTATTCAGTGAAGAAAACTGAAATTTCGAAGATTGGAGACAATAAAACTAGTGCACTGAGCAAAGCGGACGGACAAAGAAATTGGAATAAATGCCCAAGTAAATATTATGACTTCCGTCAACGTATAGTGCCACATAAGGATATATTACGCTGGAATGATACAGCCGAAAATGAAAGGATTACGTGTAGGAATAAAAGCTCAGTACATATATCACAAGGACGTTTGCTAGAGGCAGAGCCTAATGCGGATTTAATGCAACGTTTAAATGACGAAGTATTTTTAAATGAAGTCAGCGAAGTAGATGAAGCAGGTGCAGTAGATGACATTACTGTTTCAGAAAAGGTGTCAGAGAAAAACTTTAAAGGTACCATAACAGTCAACAATTAACCTGTTATTATTTGATTTATATGATTAAGGGATGACAGCGAAATTTAATAACTTAATGCAGTCTCATGGCAAATTTTCATTCTTTGGATTTTAAGTTATATTACAGTGATTGGATTTAGTTTCGTCCGTAGCTTCCATGGCGGCGTAACTTTTAACCACACTGAACTAGTATATGTAATTGAGTAATGATAATATATTTGTTTCTGTATTGATTACATCATTTATTGCAATCTGTAACAAAAGAAACAAATATCGTAGAAAACAGATGTAACAGATCTTCGTAGATTTTTAGCTACATTGTGTCTTTTGTTTTTGATGCGGTCGACAACAAAAATTGCATTAAAATATACCATTGAATAAACTTCAATTAGTCAAAAGTCTGACAATAAATATTCCGCCATTTACAGAACAGTACTTCATACATGAGCCCTGACAAAACCAAGGTTAGGCATTACGATCGATGCGCCCATCTTACTTTGACTTTTCGGTGGCTCTGTTGTATTCTTGCTTGTTTTCTTGTGTTAAAGCATTACCAGCACTCCTTTTGCTGAGTTGTTTAATTCCTGACATTGATTAGATTGTACACAATTGTCCATTACTAAGGCCTGGATTGGACTTTGCTCTTGTTTTGGCGTAATTTTTTAGGGTGGCACAACTGTGCTAAGCTATACTGGTTCACTATGATCCTATAGCCTCCTCGCGTTGTTTTTTACTACAATTATAATTTTGCACCGATAAATTTCTTACATTGCCCTAGTTTATTTGTTTACCTTGTATATTACATAATGCACTTTTGCTCCTTATTTGTAATAGCGCGCACACTATAATATGGCACCTATTAATTAAAGCCACGTTTTGAAAACAGGCGTTCTATCATGCTTTATTTTATATTGAAGCTAGAAACTAATCGACCAGGTGCATATAAATGAAATGCAGCTTTTATTAAAGTCATGCTTTATCATGCTTTATTATGTTGACATGCAGAGGTTCTGAGAAGTTTAAGGACAATAATAAGCACACACAATTGTAAGTCAGATAAATAGACTTAGGTCATGCATGACATGACAGTCTTAAAGATATTTCGTTAAGATATTCTGATTAAGTAATGGGTGATGAATCCTAGTTTTACGAAAAACGCATCCGGTCTGCACACGCCTAGTTTAAGGTTATATCAGTCTTTAAATTGTTCAAAATTGAGTATTTTTTAAAAGAGTTCTGTGCCATAGGCCAGACTTCGGCAAGTGGTATGGCCTTTGTCAATCGTTTTTATAATACCGATGCGATGTACATAAAATACTATTTCACTATTGACTCCATAAGCGTATTTGAATTATATAAAATGCAGCACCTGCTCCTACCAATATTTCGTGAACACCAACCACAATTTCGACAAACTTTAGTCTACTCATTTACTCCACGTTTAATATTCACCTAGTAACCTTTTGTACATTATAAAATGGATTATTAATATGTTCTTTTACATGCCGCACACTTGTAAATACAATATTAATCGCTTACCAGCCCCTAAGATTACCGAGTGCATATGAATCATTATTGTTTACAACGTTTGTTGTTTGCTTTTAAACAAAGATGAACACAGGTAATAATGATTTAAAATAACTTTAAAAACTTCCTTGTTGTGACATTTAGACTATAGATTACCATTTGCGATTAATCGTTAAGATGCAGCGAATGTTTAACACTGCAAAATGAGCGGAAAAATTGACGCTTGACGGCTTCTTTACAGGAAAATAAAAACATATGAGTGTAAACAATAAGCCGATTTAAATGTGAAATGCAGTTGCTTGAATCTTTGACAGTATCAAATGATAAATCAATATGGAATAGAAAAATTTAATTCTAATGTAATTCACAAGGACGAAATAAGATCTGTAAAATAAATTAACGTTTTGAATGATTATGGGAGAGTTCTCTTGATATGAATAATAACAGTGATTGGAAAACATAAGATACATAGACTTAATTTAACACCTAGCTTGAATTTGACAAGTGGTTTTGTTCGGTTACATAAATATAGAAACTAATAAGCAACATGGCACATTACAGTAGTCCATTAAGTATTGGTCGAAAATCAAGACGAACTACGGAAAAACTTCATATATTTGAGGACAAACTGTTAAAACGCAGTAAATCACATCTTGATTCAGTTAAAGAGATAAGGCTAAAAGAGAATGAATATTTTCGGAAACGCTTTGAATTTTGTGTACATGGAAATTCATGTGAAGGTGTTAGAAATGTAGAACAGAGCAAGAAGAGAGTTGACGTCAGCCAATCACACGGACTGACAAAGGAAATAAGTAAAACGAAAAATCAGGGTATAGAACTGACGTACGACAATCAGATGTTTGAAGAGTCTGATAATAAATGTGAGGAAAAATGCGAAGGTAACATGCAATATATTTTAATACATTATATATCGTTTTGTTTTGGATAGTGTATTGTCTCTACTGTAGTTCAATAATTTCAGGCAAAAAAAACCTTAGAGACACTTTTGTCCTATTAATATCAGTATTGTTTGAAAGAAAATAAAATGATAGTTATTGAAAACGATATAATGCATGTTCAAAGTGCAATTAAGTTTCTATGTACCTCATTTCTTAGTTACGTAATTATTAATTTTGAGTTATTTTATACCAATTAAATGAAATAACCAGGTTCGACGTACGTGAGTACCCTAGATATGAACCGCATATCTGCATAGTCATTTCAATAAGATTCTTAATAAAGAATACGACCATAGTGTAATCTAAATGTATAACAGTTGAACTGATTGCACAATATGGTAGGGTCAGTTCTTTAATGTCCCGGTCACATATCCGTACGGTGTCCGAACGATTTATAAAATCGCACGATTCCACCAACTTTTAAAATCTGTACGGTCTCCGTACAATCGTAGCTTCTGGTCACATGCCTACGGGCCCCGTACGATTTTTTGGAGGATGCAATCGTAAGATATCCATACGGACATCGCAGACAAGTCGTGCGGTGCTCGTAAGGAGCTCGGACGTACCTCGTGCGATGCACGTGTGTTCATATGGCGCCCGTACGGTGTCCGCACGGTGTCCTGGTTTTATACCACCTTCAATCGTCAAGAATTTCGAACGGAGTCCGTACGGCGAACGTAAGGCCCTGTGGGCCCAGTACGGACATCGCAAGTTCCCCGCCCGGTGTCCGTAGTATCGTACGGACATCGTACGTTGACCGTGCGACCACCCTGCGATAGTCGTGCGAGCACCGGCAAGCTCTTACGGGACTCGCGGTGTTCCAAATCCGCACGGACATCGTGCGATGCCCGTACGAGCTATGCCGGGGCCCTTGCGGTGCCCGTACGGGGCCCTTGCGAGCTGCTCACGACTTCGAAAATTTCTACGAGCTCTGCGACAGCTCGGGAGCTCGGTGAAACATTCTCACCGAGTCCCCGAGTCCTCTACGAGTTCAAAAAATCCGTACGATGCTCGCAAGAGTCAACGATGTTCGTACGGACTCCGTGCGATTTTGCAAAATTTCGACTGAAAACCTACTCGTACGGCGCTCGTAGCGTTAATGTGACCAGGGTATTACTTTTATTGATTTGCTGTCGTCAGCGAATAAAGTGAATTACCAGTGCTGTCAGTATACTTATAGTGTCGTGGAGGTGTTTCTTAAGATCATATGTTTTAATATTTGAGGTTGACTTAAATGTGATCAGTGTATTACATAGCTGAAATATGACTTTCCTTCCAATGAGCTCAGGCTAACCGACGTTCAAAAATTAATACAAGTACAAACAGACACATTATAGTGTAGTAAAAAGTTATGATTCAATTTCTGTAGTAAACAAGATGTAAAACGAGGAAATACTGAATGAAAGTCACGAAATAAAGATTTTTGACACGCATCTGCTAAAACGGTTTAAAAGCTTTTGAGACTGGTTAATATTTGACATAAAGACTTCAAAATATTCTAAGTCGTAAGTATTATAGTTGTGCTAAACAAAAATAAATTGCGTTTGCATGCTACTTATCATATTCAAAAATTGTTTATTGTTATTTATAACACAATACAAAAGTATGGAGACAGGTATATCAGTAAACATCAACCCACTTTGTAGTCGATGCATGCTGTCATGCAATAATCTGCGCTATTTAGTTCAAATAGTTACATTGTGTAGTAGTGTTAGCCTACTGTGTAATGAAGTAAATACTTGGCTTTTGAAACAATAACTGGAGACATTGATATTGACTTTAATGAGACAGATAGTGCGGATATAGATATCTCAGCTGAATAAACGGTCATAATGCTGCTATATTGTATGTGAACTGACACCATTAGTATGTATAGGCACACAATAGAGAAACAGTTCGAGGTATATGTTTTACATTGTTCAGACCAAATTGTGATTTACATAATTTGCTAAAGGTATTTGGTATACCGTTATGAGACGGGAATTTTGAAACATTTGGAACTGTTACCGGAGATGTTGCTGTGAAATAATGTATTCGATAGTTTTCGTAATGCTAAGCACTCATTCCTGTAATACATAGTGTTTGTATTTTACCTGATTATGTAAGAGGTTTGTACATTGTATAGGATTTTATATTATTACACTTATAAATAATGCACGCATATTTGCTATCATTGTCTACGCGCTACAAAAAAATAAATACTAACGCTACATATAGATTATTATAAACATATAGAGTTCTACCTGCAAGCTGTAATTTCTAGCATCTCTTAATGAAATTTGGTAATGCATTCTTAAAATCAAAATATGCATTCCGAAACTCGTCGGCAGTCGTCATACAGTAGTGCTTTGGATATCGCATATAGGACTAAAAAGACAAAAGTTGGCAATAAAAAGGGCAAACGTTTTGCGTCCTTTAATAAAGATCAAGCCGCATTGTCATATCGTGTCGTTCTAGACGCGAGTTCTTCACTTACTTCTTCTGGTGGGGAATTAAATCAACTGAAGGAAACGTTTATGAAACAATTCACTGAACGTTCTCTCCTGAGTTTATCAGATATAAGAAGAAGACAGAAAGCAGACATTCATGAGCCGTTTGAAAAGCTTTCAAGACCTATTTCTTCTGGTAAGATTTCACACATTTTTGTCTGTGATTAAAATGAATAGCTTGATTTATATGGGATACCTAACTTTTACACAAGGCAAGTTGTACTGAAATGAGTGGAGTCGATAAAAGGGCGCTCTTATTTAACACCCACATAAAAGCAGGTTCCTGCCATATTTGACTTAATCTAAAACACTACTGATCATCAGGTAACGGTTCAGTAGAGATAGCTTCTCTATACTTAGATCTTTATCTTCCCGTTTTTATGCACGTGTTATAAAGAAAGTTCATTATCTTCTGAGAGTTCTTGAGAGCCTAGATTGTTTTCATATCAGTCAATGTGAAACCTTACAAGTTATGACTGAGGAAGGAAAGGAAGAATTGTCTAGCCTTAAGAACGTCATAATTTATTTTTGTCCATCCTTTTCTTTCTTGTAAATTGATTTGAATGTTGGCTGGCACAGGTGATGGGGGATATGCTTTTATTCAGTGCAAAGAATATTTCTTTGTGTTAATCGTTACTGTTTCTTGTTACAGCATTAACTTTACGTTTATTTAGCCATAAGTCTGTTTAACCCTTGTATGTATTTTTGGTGCTATTATGCGGATTATATCGTCAGTTTCTAACTTTTGGCGTATTACAAGGCCTGTAGAAAACTCAAACGGTAAGCCAATGATTTAGATATATGATCTTAGAAATTTGTGTCAGTCTAGGAAAACTTAAATATCACTATCCTTTAAAGTAAATTTCACCATTAAAGGCAAATAATTAGATATTTGGATTGAAAGTATGTGTAGGAGTACTTATTGAAATTGTCTTACACATCGAAAATGGACATGTTTTGCAACGTTGAATCCAACATTCAGCTTTAGCATTTGTTTTTTCAAAAATCGGGCGAATTTTGAAACTTTTTAGTGACTTCACTTTTGAATCTATAAGTGCTTTTGATAGTTTTGCGAGACACTGCTCTGACTCTTGTCTCGGTTTGTAGTTTAGTCAACATTAAGCAGTTTCAAGTATTTGATTTCATCATTCTTAATCTTTCAGCAGTATGTTTATTTTTAAGATACAATATCAAAGAAAACGAAGTGTCAACATTTTCAAAGGTCAATATATATCTTGAAATATGTCATAAAAACATGATGATTGGCAAGCAATGTTTTTTTGAAATTTCTAGAAACCTTAGTAAAATATTTTACAAAGGTATATAGTAATTTTAAAAGACCTGGGTAGACTTTTAACTATTTTGCTGAAATCAGTAAAACGATTTATGTTTATATCTCTGCAGTCGTGCAAAAATGGAACTTCATTTTGCCAAAGTATTAATTATATAACATGCTTTCGCCAATTATTACATACAGTATGAAAATACTTGCTGAAAGTGATACCCATCAGGGGCTAGTATTCGGTGGGCCTTTAAGGTAACACTAAAGTTTGACACTTAGATCATATCTTCTCAGTGTTCTTGACCATCCAGAGCAAAATGACAACCGTGAACATGATATCACACGCATGGATGTCATATTTGAATTTAAGGGGAGCGGTGGTGTAGAGGTTAAGGTGTCTGCTGCTCATCCCGGAAGTTGCGGGTTCGAGCCCCACTGGAATCACGACCGTACCTCCTCATATGACACCAGTACTGGTTTTTCCAGGAATCGGAATCGAGAGAGGTTCGAAAAGCCGTAAGCATTCGAGCTGAAATAAACTTAACCGAAATTTTAGGATGTTCGTCAGTCTTTCGATAGTTTTACAATACTGAAAGACTTACAACACGACAGATTCACAATCCGTGTGCAGAAGTTTCTTCATCTAAAATGTATTACGTCTCAGATTGGCAGAAAGATTAGTGTATCGATTTTCGGATAATTCATTACATCTGAGTTTTTAAGAAACATCTTACCCTAAGATAATTATCTGTCAAAAGATAATCAGATCAATGTTAGATGTCTTAACAGCACATTAAATCCCTTTCTCAGACAATGTGATACCATTCATTTCCATAAAAAAGACGTTATGATGTCAACAAAAGACCCATTGAGAATAAAATTTAGTTTGATGTTATATTTTTTTCTATATTTACCGCGTCCTGATTGTCTTTAATGCATTGTAATTTGTGAGTATACAATGGTTTTAATATTACAATTTGTTCGAGTGACACTTGATAAATGTGAAACTAAACTACGCACGCGCCTGTTGGTAGGTCAGACAGTGTATTATTGTATGTGTCGTTTGATGTAGCGGGCTACAAAATATAAAGTTAGAAAGACATATGAGCCGTCCTTTAGTTGTCATTTGACACGATTACCTCCTTCTGCTAATGTTGCAACAGCATATTATATTCCATCGTGGTTCTGAGATCATCTGAGTTTATGTTGCTAGGCAGATAGGAATGTCTTACATTACCATATGAGATAAATTATTAAAAGTCTGTTGTAAAAGAAATTTGCTTAATTTGAATCTCTGTGATAAGATGAAAAGATAATAGTATACCATACGAGTTTTTTCTATCGGTATGTTACATTATGCAACATGTTGTCTAAACATTTGCCTGAAAGGAACTCTGGGATTTGTTTTATAAGGAAACAATAGACTGAATTAGTGCATTTTCCATTAATATTTTACATGAAGTACTCTTTGATGTTCTCCTTATCCAATGAATGCACTCGTAAAATAGGTAAATCCCTGAAAGGTTTTAAAGTCAGTTTTTGCTTTTCATATAACAAGACATGATGTAGTCTATAATTACCGTTTAAGAAAGTGAGCATGCTGAATGTACCGCTTGAACTCTTCTAAAATTTTATTCAGCAACATTTTCAAAAGTTTTTATCTTACTTATTATGTTTAGTATGTAAACTTTACATTGATTAAAGGTCTTTTCAATAACGAAACAAATAAAACAAAATAAATGATAGAGCTAATTACTTCAAAAACAAAAAGGTCACTTTTCTTACCCGTCTTCAATTTCTGAACAAGGCTTTTAGCAATAGATAACGTTCCATATCCGAGAAATTGCATTGTTTGCATTGCTCACCGCTGGAATGAACTGTTTCACAAAGTTATGAAATCTTTATTTGTTTCATTTTATAACCATTTTTGTAAGGTTAGGGGCTATCACAGCATATATAAGAGCTCAAAAATATTTGAAGGCAGATATTGAAAAACCGTGACACAGTTTCTTACTGCAGGAAATAGTTTACAGTATAGGAATGTTATCCTAGATGACAGACGTAAGAATTCAAGTATCGGCTTCAATAAACATATTGTCCTATTACGTTTCGTTATCATCGGCACCATCTTTTATTTTGATTTACTTGTTTAGAAAGAGAAAAGTCCTTTAAAAAATGTTTAATAATAAACATTACATAATTTCTAAACATAATAAAAAAGTTAAAACATTGAAATTTAAGTTGAATAAAATCTTATATAGGCGTCCCTATAAGCATTTGGCAAGTTCAAGAGTTCACTTTAACAAAGACTTCTACTGGAAAAGGTTGGCAGAAATCTTTATGAACAGGTTGTTGGTTTAGCCATACAAGATCATTACATTCAGCTTTAACATCAGTCTGAATTAAAGTGTAAATGATCCCTAACCACATGTCTTTTTAATATTTTGCTGTATGTTTATGCCTCAATCTGTATCCTGAACGACATATTGAATGTTCATTTTTTGTATACAAATCAGATATTAATTCTAATAAGTGGTCTCAACTGTCTGGTAAATGGAAATCGGAAACGTCAGTTACTTCTCGTATATGTATAGACGTAATTTACAGAATATGTTGGCATGATCCACTTTTTGTATCTCGACTTAAGGTGGTTTTATTGACATAAATATATTTACACAATAAATTCTTTCAAATATTCCGCAGGGGATAATAAGTATAACTGTTTTTTTTTCTATTTAAAATAACTCTTTAATTCAAATTGTCCGCAGTACTGCCTTTTTCAAGAAATTTGTCTGAACTTTTACAATTTACATCTTTTCTTTTGAATTAAAGGGGCGTTTTAAATATAAAAAACAAATAAATATATTTAATTTGCTCTTTTTTGCACTGTTTATAACTGCGATTCTTAAAACGGTTATTTCCTCTGCACATTGTCTTTGGAAGGTTGATTGTCTTGTAGTGGATCAAAATACAAGTTGACATATGTTTTGACTTTCTTTTACATTTAACAAAAATGTAAAGTGTATACATACATGACAAAGGCCTTCCCTAAGTTTAAAATTCTTTTTCTACATTTCAGTATTGTAGTGACATTTGTAAAATATTAATTTAATCGTATCAACAGGAAAAAGGTTAAATAAAAGAGCACAGAACTTTCATAAAGTCGTAGACTATGTATCATCTTTACGTAGCAACTTGTTTTTTACAGTTATTATAGTGGAAAAAGGGAAATATGTGCCTTAGTAAGTAATTTAGAATGGTCCCAATGTACTTGCCATATGTCTATTAATTAAGTTTAAGAAAATTACATGACAGCGATGGGATAATTCTTATAAGAAGTGAAAATAATTTTAGAGTCAATGGTTTGCCTTTTCATGGCACCAAAAAGACAGTTTGGTCAACACAAATCATACATGAATAGAAAATACACTCAAAACTGTCAAAAACAGGCGAGTATTTCTACACCATTAAGTTTTGCTCATATTTCCTTGCAGATTTGCTGCTTTTCTGATCATTATACAGTAGTCTTATCATATTCCGGTCTCTGATAATTGCTCTCATTTTTAATATCTTGGACAAAAAGTACGCTTCGTCACTACTTCATGTCTTATGTTTGACATGTTGTCCTTTTCTTAATCAATATTGTCATTTCTATTTGTTTACGTCTTTAGGTCTAAGTGAAACCCTTGTATAAATATATTCCATTTGAAGTTGCTCACTTCGAGATCTGGATTGCGAACGTTTAAACACTGAAAATACTAGTTAACTTTGGAATTGTACGGACTATCATATTTTGGATCTTAGATTGTTTAGTTGTACAAGCGTCGAATATTTTCCTGTCAGGTGAATATATAACTATAATGTCTATGTTTTCATTAATGAATTACATGTTGAGCTTATCGCGAAAATGCTGATGATAGGACGGAAAAATTAATACAAAAGCTTAATCAAAGCAATGCTTCTACAAGATTATCAACATTGAAATGGTACATGATAGTTAAACGTTTCAAAAAGAATTTTCTGTTTTGGAGAGAAGTCGTCGTAACGCCGCTGTAAGTTAAAGGTCCACTACTAAGCGAAAATTAAGTGACAGTTATTTCAATGGCAAGTACATTACCTTATGCAAGACACTAAATAATGAAGATTGTCAGGTTAAAATTTACAGAAAGTGTTTGGAACACGAAGAAAAGTATGTGTATTATGTTGAAATCTCAGTGATTCGACAAAATGATTACCCAGGTCTTTTTAACTTTCTTCATAATGCATAGAAAAATAATTGTACATGTACTGTGGTTTAATTAGTATTTCTACATACCAACTTTCATCTTATATTAAAAATAACTTTTTTTGTGTTTTTTAAAGTATATTTGAATTTTTGCTTTCGTTAGTATTGGACCTTTAAACACATGTCGATATCTTGTATCTTTATGGGACTGTTCATTCTCTACAGTATTTCAGAAATTCACACTGCTAAATTTTACAAAACCGTCGCATACTTAACACATGTCTTTGAGTATTTCCTCGCCCTTTTATACTTAGTCTAGTATGTCTATTTATTTTTTCAACTTTTGCCCCATTGATCTTCTAAAGGAAACATTAGCTGTTATAGAACAAGTTGCAAAAACGATGTTGCTTTTTGTTTAAGTCAATATTTATAATTGGAAGAATAGATAATTAAGCAATTCTTGTCCAGAAAATATATCAATTACTAGGTTACCACAGCTGTTAAGGTTTAAGTGTAATTGGTGTGAACCACTTGGTACACCTAATCTTATTACTTGGTCGTAGGCGGTGAACTCCCTAGATTGGTTGTGTATTGTAGCAACGTCTAACATAGTAAGCTTGACCAAAGAGAAGAATAAATAGAGAAAAAAATATAGGTCGTTATGTTAATTAGTAAATTACTCGACTTGGACAGAAATCCGATCATTTATGCAAATGCCAAGACGTAAGGAGGAGGTACACAAACGAAGTATATGATATTTGAGCTATACATTCTACGACTATTTCAGCTTTGAAATATCATATAACTTTATAAATAGAAACAGTATTCCAGATAAAGATGTTATTTATATGTCCCCCAATACGGGGGGGGGCATATAGTGATCTTGTGTTGTAAAATAATTGCTTAATATCACAACTAAAGAATCTTAAGCATTGTAAGCTAGGCTTGTAATGACCATTTAAGGATCTCTTTTGATTTTGGGTCTCTGCGCCAAAGGTCAATATAAGCAGGTCGTGACTTAGGTGACCTTGAAACTTAATCAGAGTTCTAATGAATAGCTATAGAACTTGTTGGCCTGTGAAAAACCTTATCGGACTCGCAAGTCATGAAACATTGATGACACGTATTGATGGTTGGTTAATTAAGAATATCAATGTCACATGATTCAATCAATAACTAGGCTTTCTGTTTTATACTGAAGCAGAAAAGTATGTATAAAAGTACCCCATTCTCCGAGATAAAACGCTGTTTTCTTAAATATTCACGACACTTAGAATGCTAGGGTAGGTAGGTCAATATCTAAGATTCCAATGTTTAATATATTTTTGTCGGATGTTGTCTATCTGCTATTCAAACTGTTGTGTTCATTTCTCTGCTTTACATTTTTTTCTAATAAGAATTCATTTTAAATTTAGTGGCGTGAATGGTGTCATCAAAACACTGACTGAATAGTAATTTTAAAAAATGAGAAAAGAGTCTAATACAAAATAAAGGCCATTTAAACAATCTTAATGCTATTGACTTATCTGTATCGCTGGTGGTTCCCTCCATTTAATGTATTACCGTAATGTAAAGAAAACTATTAGTTTTGCATTTATTGAAAACATTATACCAATCTGCAGTTTCAAAGCTTCTTATATCTGTACAAGTTTCTTATTACTAAATATACTGTGTAGCTAAATACAAACAGATACGTGGTTAATAAAATTGCTTCAGCAAAGCTATCTGTTGTTAGGGCCTGTCACATGTGTTTTTACAAAGTAACAGGGTAATTAAATAAATGAACAATCTTCATACTACCACTACAAGACAGCAGAAACAACGAAATTTAAATCCTTCTGTTTCTTATGAGACTGTATAACGTACTATATATTCATTGATTCTGTTCTAAATGGGATATACTAAGGTGTTATTTTCCCTATCTTAAAATGACTGTCTTTGGTGGGATTTTCTTAGCTTCAAATACAAATTAAACTACACAGTTTACTCCAACGTAAATTCGTTTTATGAAGATTTTATAGATAAAATAAATTTCAAATTTTGAAAAGCTGGAATAAAATGGTCATAAAATCCAGTCAGGAAAATGACAAAAATCCTTACCTCACACATGTTCTTAGATATAATCTTTGTGCATAGCAGCGTTATGATACAATAATTATCTTTAAATATAATATATTGTTTCCAATTTATAGAAAAAAACATACACAGGACAAACACATGTTTGCGATAAAGAAAGATATCGAAATAACAGCAGAACAAGACGCGACAGGTTCTACAATGCAAAATGAAATAAAGTATTTAAGAATGTTTTATGTAAAGCATAACAGCTTTACACCCCAATATTTCTATTTATGTTTCAAGAATTGTAACATAACAAGACAGTTGACTAGCTCTTGCTAAGTTTCCACCCAGTTTATTTTTTCCTAAATTTCATAAAGACAGACGTTGAAAAAATGAAAACCCACATCAGGAGACATTTGACGTATTTACTTATCTTTTTATTACCTAGACTTATTTCAGTGGTGATATCAGATTTATCCAATATCTTTTACACAAACGGAGTTGTTACTGATTGATGACATCATTGGTCATTTCAATTACGCGGACAGAAAATATTTTCGTCAGACAAAAAATATTTGTTGTTCTTATTCTTCCTTATTTTACAGGATTTCACGATGATGAATGTCACGTTTAACTTACCTGTGTAAATCAGTCCGCTGTAAAACCGTTATATATTTGATTCAAATTGACTTTCGAATGTATAAAATTTATTAGAATGCAAGTTATTCAAACAAAAATACAAAAGCACGAAACTACGCCTGTATGTTTCCTTTCATATGTTAGTTGTTTCCCTTAGATTGAAAAGGCCATTTACAGTATCTAAAGCACAGGTTCCAGTATCATAGAGATCAAAATTAATATCCGAAATTTTTCTTCATCACTTTTCGCGTGATGTCCGTTAATCATCGAGGATGCTGCGTCAACAATTTGTCCAAACGACATCTCCTCCTAAAACGCTTGATAGAAGTTGATAAAACTTATTTTTAAGTTATTTTTCTTTTGGTTCTCTACTAAAGTTGTTCAAAGAATTCCAATCCTTGCAGAACTCTTCATCTCAAAATCAGAAAGTGACAGAGCTTAGATACATTGTATTTGGCATGTACCATTGTCTGGTGGACCTTTACCATACATGTTCAAAGCATGACCCCCGGGTCAAAATTGACATGGTTTCATATGAAATGACCTTGGCTGGTATTTACCTTGACATACTGACCTACTTTCCAGATTTTGAAGTTACATCATTATAGCAAAAATCGTAAATCTACAAAAGGGACGTAACTTTTGTAACACTAGCCATAGTTTCACACTTGATACCCGATACGGTTTTACGTGAATTGCCAATAATGATCGTACTTTAAGATAATGCGTCATCTTGTGTAATTTATAATGCAGTTTGAAGACTTTCTCGTTCGACTTATTGCATGTTGGCATGTTTTGTTTGACGTAGTGACATTTGTTGTCCAAACTATCAACGGCGTTTAATACGTGATATGTACAGATGAAACGATAAAATGAAAGACGAAAGAATAAACCCATATAGTTATACGCGATATGTAGAGATAAAACGAAATAATGAAAGACGAAAGAATAAAACTATATGGTCAAAAAGAGACGTAATAAAACATTTTGCGGTATGAATAACAGCAAATCAATGCAATACGATAATTCACCGTATCATAAACCATTGACAAAAATCTTCTTTAAATACTTGTCCAGTTTATCAATACAATGTACATATATAGCACTGATGTACGAAGTGCTGAATACAACATTACGCAATCATTTTGTCAAACGTCAAAATAAATCAAGCGATATCAGATGTACAAATGGACACGTAACAAAGCAAGATAGCATGTCAAAACAAATGCTGTATTTTTGAACTAATTATGTTCAATAGTAGACAACCATACATGCACATTTCTAGAGTCTAGAGACAGTCATTCGAGGACAGCTTCACAATCTGTTCATTTACATGATGTATTTTTATTCTATTGAATTATTTAGTGAAATATAAAACACATGTTTATTACTAAGTCTGACAAAAAATGACAAGTTTATTGTTTACGTGAAATTCGGGTCCTGGATTCATGTGCTTGATATAAAACTATTGGATTTTGTATTATTAGTTTATAAACTAATGCATTAGTCATTAATGCAGTACGCCTACCATTGATAATTTATAAACTATTGTTCTAGCATTGATTGTCATTTTGCAAACTTTCGAATGTCTAATTCTAAGTAAAACATGTAATAATTAAAGGTATTTCCTTCGTATTGAGGTATGTACACAAGAATCGATTCAAAACAAAATGTTTAGAGCAAAGACATAGGATTCTGTATGATTTAGGAGATGTTGTCTGATGCTACAACACCCTTTTAAGGCATCTTAATAATGCTATGTCTGAACTTTCGTACAATGAATGAGTATATCAGAGTTGGTTCATTTTAACTCGTTGACATGTCGATCTTTGTTTAACTCAGTACAGAGACCAGACTACGTTCCATCCCTTGAAACGCTAACTGTTATTGTCCTTGTTTGATAACGATGACCTTTCGAAAATTACCCAGTAATTGGTCGCCTTCTCGGGAAGCTGAGGTTATCTCATTGCACGGAGAACAATGTACTGTTAAAACTTCAACATTGACCACATAATTTGTATGTTTATATTTGATCGGTATCCTGGACAACAGATTGAATGTTAATTTATTGTATACAAATCTGATATTAATTCTAATAAGAGTTCTTCAATGTCTGATAAATGGATATCGGAGGCGGCAGCTAAAGTGTACTTTTCCGTTATACGTATTTACTGTATATTGTAGCACATGCGGAAAAGCATGACGCGAGGTATTTCCTATAGTCTTACTGTTGATTTACTCTTCAGGGTTGATACAATTTTTGAATTTCGAGTATTTTGCAACCATGACAAAATGTTTAGAAATTGCTAGCTTCTGTTATTCACATATGGAGGAATATGTAAACTCTGCATCATCGTCTTGCGACGACAGTTGTCTTGAACTATTGATTGGATAGATGCACTTAATGTTCTGTCTTTCTCTTCATACAAATATGTACAATGTATCTTCCCTTCCGTTTCAAGGTAAAAGGAAAATGTATAGTTCTACATTGCATGCACAGTTTTACAATTATTTTGACTGTATGTGAAATATTCATCAGAACTTAATTAGATGAACAAAACATTTTTTTTTTCACTGCCATTGGATTAATGTCTAGGAAACTGGCAACGTTATTCCACTGCATAAATTATTTAGAGTATAATGAATGTAGCAGTATGTGGGAAATGATTGTCATGT
Source organism: Saxidomus purpurata (assembly GCA_022818135.1). NCBI lineage: Eukaryota > Metazoa > Mollusca > Bivalvia > Venerida > Veneridae > Saxidomus > Saxidomus purpurata. Next base: position 5,286,646 of record JAFMSR010000011.1, read on the forward strand.
CATGCAATAAGAATTCCTTACACGTTTCTTTAGTTTGTTATAGGCTTTTAAGTAGGTGATGAAGTCTAGTTATATCAGGGTACTTCATTAAGATTTAATTAAAGTTTCAGTAAATATATGTATTCAGAGTTTGAAATTATTTTTTGCCAAATCGCAGGGCAGTATTTGCTGCCTTTAATTTGAGTAAATCAATATTATATCCTTTAAGTAAATAGGGAAATAATATAGATTTACAAAAATTGCTAGTTATAACTAAAGTAAATATATGAATCTGTATCAGTTTTATTCCCATTGAATATAGAGAAAATCAATGGAAATCTTTTTGACTATCCTAGTCAAAAATTGAAAATCCACCCATTCTGTTAGGTAAATTAGAATTCGTATCTTACTGTAAGAGAAATAATAAGCATAACTCATAATTTACATGATTTCAAAACATTTAATGTGTTTTCAGCACCATTCTTGAGAATTACTTAGTATGGATAGTTTAAAGGGTAGTCTAACTTATGATTACTAGGAATGGATCCCGTTGCAATCAAGCTTGTATCTTTATACAAAAACTTTACGTTTCACTGCAGTTACTATTATCAATTTATATAAGTACATAAGTAGTAATACTCAGTTATTTTTCTGTGATATAAATTCAGTATTTGTAAATTAATCTAAATATTTATAGAACATGTCCAAGTTTAGTCAACAATATCAACTTTGTGTCATTGTTTAAATGTATATACATGAATAAATATATCGACTAAATATGTATATCGTGAAACGTATCATATCATTCAAGACTTGCACTATATAGAGCCTAGTCGGTTTACTTGAGAAGGACAGATGAAAGAACGTAAAACACCACATTTGATTTTCTGCCAGATAGTTTTGAATGTAAACTCTACACGGATAAACAAATCCACATGTAGAATACATTTTGAATTATTTCAATGACAGTTAATTAACGTAAATACATGTATGATATTTGTCGTCTCTTTTCAAACGAGGTGTATTTCCTGCAAGCATTATTTACACGTGTTCAGAATTTACACTCCGCACTTCTCGCCTCTGCAATTTAATTTGAACTGACCGATATCCTCTCACCTGCCGGGTACTCATGCTGTTTTATGTTTATTGGACAAAAACGACTAAAAGTACACATTAAAGTACAAAATGTCTTAACAAGTACGTCTGTAACGTGAGTTTTGTATACCGCATATTGTTCTGGATCATATATGATGTATTCTAATATGCCTATGGTATATTTCTATAGTAAATTCGAGTGCATTAATATGATTAAAGCACTCGGAAAAGAAGGCGGAGTTTCGGACATGGAAGTAGCTCCTTCCGACTTTTCTAGTTTACTCCCGCGCAAAAATAAAATATAGAAATAGAAATAATATCAGTATAAATACATGAGTCGCATAAAAAAGATTTGTTTAAGAACCAAAATATTATTTTTGATTGCGTCAGTAAGCCTTAGAATACCCTCACCTTGTTTTCCTTAAAAAGGCCAAGAAATTCAGGATTAACAGTCATACAACGTTTTGATTCCTGGAGACAAAACTATGAATGAAAACGTTTACGTCATCACACTGACGTCATTACTCCACGTTAAAACGTTGTACAGTTCAAATTAACGGTACGCATTTAAATCGATTGTCTGCTTTGCTAGGTTCTGAATCTGACGTCTTCTGCATAATGTCAGCCAGGTATTTCTTTTTATATTTTATGTATTAAATGATTAAACTAAAATAAGTTTGTATAATATAGTTATGTTTGATATATTGAATGGTTGCCCAAATAGGGGAGTGAATTCCAACAGCCACTATTTATGCTATTTTACACATTACGCCGAACTGAAAAAAGGTCCGTAGTAGTTACGATAGTTTTTTAAAAAATCGGCTCTTAGAATCGAAATAATCTATGGCTTGGAGTGCTTTATCGAAATTGAAGCATTTCCCGTCGGTAATGTGCCTGCGTAATAAATCACTCGGGCTTCGCCCTCGTGAATTATTCCGCCAGGCACATCACCTTCGGGAAATGCTTCAATTTCGATAAAGCACTCCAAGCCATAGATTATTTCTTAATTATAGTGCATGTAACGGACTTGCATTGCCGTAAAGTTCTAGCTAATGCAGCTTATTTGGTACTTTAACGTAACTAATTCTTTTACAGAAAGGCATTGTTTTTAAATCGCTAAATGAGATACCAAAGCTTAGTCCAACTATCCAAATGTATTATTATTGAATTTGACAAATGACATAGATAGATATATTTGATTACGTCGAGTTTTGAAGAGCATAACTTTATACAAATGACATATATAGTAAGCAATTAATAACATGTAAAAGAACAAAAAGAGAAACGTACATACATGCAAGTATTAGTCAATTCTACATAGAGCGGACCCTGCACAGGGAGCAAACCAAGACAAGGTTTACTTGTACAGAGCACATCATTACAAATATATTATAAGTAACCAATATAGCCGTTGAAAAAAAAGCTAACTGTATTTGCACATTTTAAGGCAGTGAAATGTTATTGTAAAATATACTGAGTAATAACTATTCTTCGTGACACTTAGAATAAAATGTATCTTGACTAATAAGTTTATATAACCGTTCTTTATACCCATGTAAATAACACAATTTTGTCGTAATATGTCAACATTTACTGGATACAGCATGAAATAGTTACGTTAACATTTGCAATCGGATAATGCATCAAACAGTACCCATTGTTACCAGTAGATATTTGAATGAAAAACCAGGAGCGATCCTCTAGTTTCCACGCCACACATACTTATTACATAGTCCCATACTTGTATTTGGGTTGTTGGCAGTACAAACACATACTTCATGTACATCAATAGTCTTGAGGGATCTGTACAGATGAGTAAATGTTTACTTGACGCACATCCACAGCTGACCCAGGCAAACGAATATTTTGTTCGCTTTTATTTAGATTTATTTTTTCGATCTGTATATATGGGTCTTTTGCATAATATGGTATCAGATAAATGTTCTCATTCTTGATAACTAGGACAGAAAACACGCTTCATCAGCACGTCATGTCTTATTTTTGACATGTCGTCTTTTTCTTAATCAATATTGTCATTTTCTACTGAGTTTCTTTATGTTTTTAGGTCAAAGTGAAGCCTTTCCATAAATGTATTCCTTCTGAAATGGTTCACTTCGAGATCTGAAGTCGGATTGATTTAATACTTTATGTACTGTTGCAGGAAATGTTTGGAAAATTATATTTGGATTTTATATGATTCAGTTGGATACGGCAAGTCAGTAGCTATTGCAGTCGACAAGACTCTATGACCGCCAGATGAATGTATAAGCTAGTTATATATTATTTCACCAAGTACTGCGGGTTTTTTTTTTCAATTGAATACTGAAAGATTAAGTTATTTGTGGGCTACCAGTTCGATGCGAGTTGTAAAATTATTAATTTTGAATAATTGTAATCGGAGCATTCGCGGTAAACAATGTGTATATAAATTGTTCCCCGTTTGATAAGGTGCTGTTTAGACAACGCCATGTTGCCCGATATAATACACGTCACAGTTGCCTTTTTTAGCTTCAAAATACTCTCAATACTGAAATTTATTTAAGTAGTTTTAGAATATAGCGGAGTCAGTCCGGAAAATGAGAATGTGTTTATTCTCTTTTTTTTGCTGAATTTGTTTTTAATTTTTGATTTTAGAAATGACGAAAGTCTTTTTCCATAACACAAATGAGGAACCTATATATCTTATGCAAGTCCTAAGTTGTCCGTTTTGGTCTCATGGAATGTTGTTGGTTGAAAGACATATTTGTTGCCAAAGTTTTCATTATTTTTGACTTGACACTGTGTCTGCATTGCAGTCATTAGCAAAGAAGCCAGTTATTAGAGAAGAAATAATCTAGTGGGTATGTCTACGCGTGCCCGCCTTTGTCCGTTAACCAAGGTTTACGAGGCAAATAAGAATGAAAATTAATTCAAGTAAACCAATTGTTCTGTCTGAGCTTATTATATGGGTACAGACGGTGAATGACCGCTTGATTGTTTGTTACACAACCTAGCGTAATAAGTGTTAGGTATAGGAAAAGCAAACGAGGGAGAAAATATAGGTCGTTTTGTGAAACGCTCGATTTGGACAAAAATCAGATTATTAATTCTAATGCCAAAACTGTAAAACTGAATGCAGAATAATGTTTTATCTAGATTTTACCACTGTATGGAAAAGAAATATATATGCAGTTGCATTTAATGCCCTTCCACTGAAGTCCTAAGTAAAGTCTAAGAGGGAACTCGATGCACGACGCTCCCCCTAGGAAGCAACGTTTCTAAACATATCCGAAAAGAACACATTTTAGATGGTGAACTTTTTTGTCAAGTTTCTGAACAACAGTCTGGCGGGACGATATAGAAGTCAGGACTATATTTTTGAAGTACAACAAGACACGTCTGAAGTATCAGTGTTTTTTTCATTTCTAAGAAATGTTGTTACTGACAACAAGAGACGGTCAGGTCTAACCAATTATCTTTTCTATTTTATACTGAAGAAGAATGGCCATTAGAAGTACACGTTTCTCCGCGACAAAATGGATTACGCAATTATTAACAAGTAGTGATTCTTCAGTGAAGCACTTTATAAGGAAATCAAAATTACAGATTACAAGTCAGGTCTTTGAGTTTGACATCAATCTTTAGAGGATTGTTCCCATACTGGGTACACCCTGAAAGTTTATGTTTCAGCTAAAGACTGTACTAGTACTTAATATTATTTGCATAAACGTGTTACTGTACTGTTGCCATGACAATCAAATGCTATATGGAGTCACGAGTTTAAGTGCCAACGGATTGTGTGCGATTTTTAATGTAACGTCATCTTCTGCTTCTTAACAGTTTTGTTCTTTCTTAAATTCTACCCAAACCATGCAGATTTAGCTTAACATGTTTGCCTTAAGCGGCAAATTGCATTGAAACAAAAATAATATCAAACAGGGAATGCCACGCACCAAAAACGCAGCCTCCCCAAACTCAATTCATCAGTTATTTTTGTTGTTGCTTCAACAGTCGTGGGAGTACAAGCTGTTTACTGCTCTATGAAATTGAAATCAGTACTTTAACTGCATTTTGTCATTTCATTGCCCAATTAAATGAAACAAAATAATGAAAATCCCTCTGTTTTCTTAAGAGACTCCATACACGCACTTTATATTCATTGGTTCTGTTCTAACTGGAATATATTACAGCGTTATTTTCTCTGCTGATTTTTTCTGACTTCGAAACGCCAAAAAAGCTGAACATTTTACAGCTTTAGCACAATTCTACGGCTACCGACAGCTTCAAATAACGTTAAATTGTCGTATTACCATGATTTCAACTGGTCGTAATATCCAGCCAAGAAAGTGACGCAAACAAATGTATTGCGACAAAATAACTGTAGTGCACAGCATCCCTCTGTCGGGAAATAATAAGTTTCAAATATTTTATTTCATATTGTTTCCGCCATATTAATTTGATATTAATCATATCTTGACAAGAAGTCTTATGCGAGGTACAAATTGAAAATCACAGTGACGAATTGCATTAGGAATAATCCATAAAGACTGGCTGTCTTAGAAAACCTAAGTTCTGCAAGAACTTGTTTGCAATAGATAATAAGGGTTGAACAAGTGGTGTAAGCTGCAGATGAAGACACAAAACATTACAGAGTACACGCTTAAGGTCAAATCTTAAATATACATGTATACTATTGAACGAGACTGTGCTAAATATTTTTGCAAGTTTGGAACCAACTTTGCAACAACAACAACAACAAAAATATTACGGCTAACATGAAACAGAGGCCGCATTTCTAGGTCTCCTATATTATTTGAACATTAAGGACTCTTTGCTGTCGGAAGGCAAACAAGCTACTGATCTCTTCGGTCTATTGGCACGCTGTTCACACAAAAATGTTAATTACACCTTCCATTATAAGTGATCGTTATGGTTAGAATTTTTTTTATGGAGAGCAACTTACATATACTGAGAAATTGTCTTGCATTGGGAACTAAAAAGTATAGACTAAAAAAGGGAAATAACGGTCAATTGTAAAAGTAAAATCTTATTTTTTTATAGACTTAACTAGTAACATTTAAATTGGATTGTTAAAATGGAAAACAAAACAATTACAGTACCACAAAAACTACTAAACCTTCCATTGAAATTTGTAAATATCGTTTGTTCACGATAACCGAAACTAGTCATATTGCGAGGTTTTCGGTTCATAATTTGAACGGTAGTGTACATGAAGAAATAATCTTTGTAGCAGTATATTACAGCACTGTCTTATGAGATAATATATCTTTAATATTTTTGACGGATTCCTTGACAGGAAATAAGCGGATATTGGATTCTAGCAAATGAACTCACATTAAGTTGCCTGAAGTGAATAATTTCTGGGCACGGCTGACAAGTGTGTGAAATTGTGATTGTAATGAAAGACGTTTCTATGGAGTTTTTAATAATTAACAGATATCCGAGGGCCGGCTTTAAATAAGTTGAATTCATTAATACTGATGCCGCCAACTAGGTGCCACTTTTCCTACCCTCAGTTTCTTTTGGATCTTTATCTTTTGTTGCGTTCTTCATTTCAATGTTTATAAAACTTGAAGTTGCTATCCAATTACTCAAACTTTTTTTTATCACTTTGCAAGAATTTTCTGACAATCAGTTACGTTAAATTAGTCGTTTCTAATCTTCTAAGTATCACGCCCTTAAATCTAACTTCGCATGGAAACACTTTTTGCTAGTTGCTGCCCAGTCATGTGTATCAATCGACGGGTCAGAAAAGAATATAATTATGCTACAATTTAAAGGCGCCTCAAATCTTTCAGATTGCTTGGAAATTTTACAGACATTAGACATGCATTATAACACTTCCCTGTAAGTAATTAGTTTCTTTATCATTTCCATGATCATCAGTGGAAACATGCTGTATAAAAGAAATGCTGTTCATCTTCAAGCGACAGTTACTCCTACGGGCATCAGATCATATATCTGCCTGTTTTGCTAAACACAAAGATTTAGTGTTTTGCATTAACATGTCGAGTAATTTTGTTTCTATTTCTTTCTGCTGGATCATCGTGAAAAGTAATTGTTTGCTTCAGTTATCAATAACTTCTCAATCCATGGCCTCCTCCAAAATGCTTTCCATAGAAGGCCCAAGTCTCACGGACAGTGCGTGCGAATTGTGCTTTACAGAGTGATAACGCTCTTAGGTTGTGCTGGTTGGTAAAATTGCTTAAATTATGCTCTCAATGTCGGTGTACATAGATCTAACTGATCAATACTGTTGCGACTTGGCATGCAGTACTGAGAAGTAGCTAATCATACGCTCTATTGTTTTTTATGTGGCGGTTAGATTTTCGTAAGAGCTGTCTAGATATACTGTTATAACATATTGTATATTGATATGCAAAATGGAAGTACAATTGCACTCGGTCTACCTCCAGTGTAATGGCTGCCTTTCCACCAACAAGTTTCGCATTCCTTTATTTGAAAACATTTTACGCTTGGGATCCTAATTCAGTGAATTTGCATGTGCTAGCAAATATTGCACCCAAAATGAAAAATTAGGCTTTCTTAAGAAACGGACAATCAAGTCTTTCCTACGTGATATTTACTTCACTAAGCGTTAGCAGTGCTGAGCCGTTGCGACGTTAAAAGTGACCTCAATGGTACCTTATGACGTATTGATAATTGTCCGCGTAACAGATAGTTTGTAGCTTTTTTTGTGTGGATATTTTATTATATTAAAATCCAAGTAACATCCTTCAAGTGTTGTTCAACTGCTAACTTTTAAACCGTTCGGGTCTACGAACATAAGCTGCATGTTTCGTTATTAATTCAGAACATTTTCTGTTCAGCACTGTTGCAGAAAATTAAATTTCCATTAGCACTTTGGAGATAGATATAAAATTACTTGTAGCTTTTATATTACCGAGAAATTGACCGTTATTTGCTAGAAAAAAACATTCCTAACATTGCTTTATTTACTATACATACAAGCGCACTTTTCTTCGAAGATGTTGCAGAGAAAGATACGCTGTTCTATCATTCTTCTATCCGTAAATTTATTATCTTATATACATGTATTTAGAGTGCTAATTGGACTGTTATAATATTGTTTTAATTGAAATTGAAAGATATTGATTACATGATTGGTAAGGCCTATAAAAAGTATTTGTAAACAGAAAATAATACACACTACAGATGCTCGGTGATACGACCCATGTTACATCTTTACAGTCGTGTTTTTATGAAAGGAATAAAGTAATCAGAAATTGTCATTTCTTCCCGGGATGATAAAACAGCCATACGTGATAGATCTTATATTCCGTGAATTGATAACAACGGTGGCATGAAATCAAGAAATAAAATGGTACGTGACGAACAACGATCGATCATATACCATACATATATCGTTCATTCTGAAACAGATATCAAATACAGATTGCATTTACTGAATTTCCGAAACAAGTATAAGAGGTCTTCAGTTTTCTCGGAAATGATATATGAGATGCTTGTGCGATTTTATACAAGAAAATCGTCATTTTTCACACTAACTTTTGTAATATTATTTTTTTGAGATGTGCTTTTGATAAATAACAAATAATTAAAACTGAAAAATGATCATTTGTATTAGATACATGAGCTTTGCCATACTTTTTTTTCTTTAGAGTGGGTAACATTGAAAAGTATGTATTGAAAAAGCTATCAGCTGAAAACATTCTATAACTCCATTTGACATGGTTTTCCCGCTCAGTGCGATTTTTGGTCTGAATGCATTAACGGCTATATATTGAATATTGGACTACGTAGCGGAAGCTACCTTTCACAGTATACATGCCTAAAAGGAGTGGAATATTGCCCGAAACTCACTTCCGAACGTAGTATTGTTATCCATACATTAAAATGGAATGCAGGTGCTTATTCTTGATTGGATATAGTTAAAAGTTATCTTATTAATACGAAATCTTAGAATTACCCTATAAAGTATTTTGTTTACTTAGTGAAGAGGACGGTTGAAGCATTTATGGGATATTTATTCATCATGCTAAAATTCAGGGAAGCTGTAATTAATTTATTGGACATGTCAAAAGATGTGAATGAAAACGTCTTTCAAAGACGAGCAAGTGTTTGTAGTGGTGAAGAGGACAGGAATTATCCTAGCGATTACAGCTCTTTTTTAAATGTTAACCGACGTGTTTATAAAACAGAACAAAATAAACACCCAACAGTTGCCTTAAACTCTTGCTCAAAAACTGTTTGCAAATGTGATAAAAAACAAAGAAATGTCAAACCCAAATTAAAAATGAAGAAGGATGAACAAGATGTTTCATATGAAGAAGTTTCTAGTAAGAATAAGAACGGCTCAACATTGATGAGAGTGAAAGCTAACGGTATCAGAGTATCTCAAACTATAGATGCTCAAGCTGATGAAGTCATGGCCAGTGCTCGAAGACAGGTCCTTAAAAAATGGATGGTTGGTAAATTTAGATACCAATCTGAAAATATTAGTACTATACATGAAGAAATGTTCGAGGATGAAGGTATTATATTATAGTATTTGATACACTTTTGGCTAAAAAAGTAGAATATACGGTATTAAAAAACTTGAGGAAATCACTATAAAGTCATGCCAATATATTTTTGAGTAGGCCCTATGTACATGGAACATGTAGATGTTTTGCACAAGGCATGAAAACGTTTTTCTTCAATACAATTATATTTAGATGGTGAACTTATCTGCTAACTTTTATATCCTTTAATATTTGAACATTACTTGGAGCTAATCAAAACTGTTTGAATCAGCACCATTATTCATATATGGTTTGATAGCCCTTTGTGTTCCCATTAGTATTTTGGCAGCGTAAGAATGTATGCATGTGGATGCATGTTCATGATCCATAAACAAATAACGACAATTCCTCGATGTATGTAACACACTTACGACGCTGCATTTTAGGTAAAAGCTTTACACTTTTCCCTAACTCAATGCTTTTATATTTGCTTATCAGGTTAAGCACGTCACTTTCATACTCTCAATTTCCCATTCCTTTCGTGCATGCACAGCGAAAACTTTAAACAAAACGGCCTCGATGTCACTTCAAGAAATGTAAAAAACAACACAAATCCACATTGTTTTGTAAATGAACGCAGCACCATTCATTCTAAAACAATAATTACGTCCAATGGTATGATTAACGCTCTTAATTAATTTGATAATAACCATACTTGGCATAGGGGCTGATCCTGGATACGAAATGAAAATCTCAGTAACTTCAGATTAATTAGTTGTTAGAGAATAATCAATATAAACTAGTCTTTTAATATGGAAAATTTGTTGTTTCAGAAAATGGAAAAACTCGTACGACTAAACTTTTTGTCTCCCCGAAATATCCTAGTTATGAAAGGACTTGTTTCAAACAATTTCAATTTAAAAAAACTAAGCCGGTACTTCTTTCACTATGCAGCAATGCAACTCTGAAATCGTTAAGTTATTATAAGGTAAGCAGATAGTAAAAAGTAGTGCGATAACAGAATCACAATTCCGATAAACGCCTCCATATCCTTCACAAAAAAACCTGTTTCCATCTCATGAGTAATAACCAAACTGTTATATTTTTGCAGATAAATGTACGCTGTTTATATTCTTTTTTTAATTATATTTCTTCAAATACGCCTATCTTTCATTTTACACATTTGAAAACCACCTGAGCTAATATCTCCTCAAGTCGTAAATCACAAACATATAGCAATAGTACCAGTAATAGATAGTTTGTAATAATGAAAGGAAGCTAGAATATTTAATAACGGCGCCTTGCACAGAATATCTTTTGATATCCCTTTATCGCACTAAACTGTTTAGGTGTATTTATACATTATACATTGTAACAAATGACCTTTTGAGCTTGTACTTGATTTTTCAAGCAAGAGAGATAAAAACTGGACTATCTGCGCAGTTTTGCAAACTTATTTTCGAAATCTGTATGGCTGACCTTGACTGAAGCATTTTGACCCGCTTATTGTTTTCAAGTGCAATGATACTCAGGTGAGCGATATAGGATAACCATGACCCTCTTGTTATTAAGTAAACTTCCTATTAAATGGCTGATTTTTCAAAGAATCGTCCTCATCAGCAGCTTTAGGATCTCTTTGTTCAAATATCATTTTCAAAAAACATACCATCTGCGAAATCTCACAATTTTGTCCATTCATTAGGTATGAATTATAAAAAATGTAAAGCGACTGAATGGGCCTATCACAGAGACGACATGGTGTCCGAGTAAAATGTCAACACGTCTGAGGTTATGGCGCGTTTAGGACCCTGTCTTAACAGTGCGAACCGCCAAAAACTAAAGATAGATAACAGATAATAAATGTAACCTTAATGAAACCCTGTTAAAATCAATTGTATTTATCATATATGCTTATCGATGAAATCGTTTGTGTGCTTCTAATTTCTGTTTTTCTGTTGTTTTTTTTGCTTCCAATGACGCATGGGTAATTCAGTTTGTGTCAAAGCATTTCATTGGCTGACGGAACCCCCTCCCCAGAAACGATGTATATTTGACGAAGTAGCTAAAATGTACAGAAAGTAATTGGTTTAGTTACTATTCAATTACGTTGAAATGAGGCCTATTACTGGCGTATTCGTGATTTTTTTGCATCAGAATCGGTAGGGTAAATAGAAAACATATGTCACCTCAGTGATATTCTCGGCCGTATAGTAACAAGTGCTGAAAATCATTCTGACGGTATTCTTAAGCTCTATGCTGGCTTTATTAGCAAATGGCGAAAATCTACAAAAGGGACGTAACTTTCGTTACACTATCCATAGTTTCGTACGTGATACCTGGTCCGTTTTTACGTCAAATGACGTGCTATGCTAATTTCAACTTCGTTCTAGGAAAATGTAGATCATTAACTTTCAGTGAGCTATGTTTACACTTATAACTCATTGGCATGCAACGGTAAGACGCCATCTGCTGTGATAATACAGTTGAAAGATTTTGACGTTCAACGTGTTGTGTGCCAGGCCCATGTCTTGGATAAGTCATAAAACAACGAGCTGGTCAGTTAACCATTTATTCGTAAGTGAAGTGTAGTGGTAAAAGACTGAAAGTATAAAAATGACTTGGTTTCAAAATACAAAGATACAGTTGTTCTGAATTTACACACATATTTTAAATAAAAATAATTTGCAGCATTATTATTTCTAAAATAAAGAAGAATTTCCAAAAATCTAAAAAAAAAGTAGAAAAGGTACGAATAGATTTGAGTACGGATCAGCATTACTGAAAATTTCTGGCGATGAAGTTTTTATACTGAAAACTTTGAAGTACAGGGAATTTAAAATATAAAGAGTACATTAAAATGAAGTAAATTAACTCAATAAACCTACACTGTGGGGGCTACAAGACTGAATTATAGATTTGATAAAAAACCGCTAAAAATGCCTCCTTTTACAAGTAAATACAATGAGCAATTAAAAAAACTCAAAGAACAAAAATACCTCAAAGCGACAAAGCACCACAAAGTCTAAGAGTATATGCGGCACAGGTAAGTAGAAATAGACTACATTGGAACGCAACAAGAAGGTTCCAGCACACTCCCCGTCTGATATTGAAAAATATCACTATAAATATAATACTATTATTACCTTAATAATCTTATGCAGGTAAAACCTTCTGCACAGAAAAAATTCTTTACTACACCAAAACTTAACTTTATGCAGGCAAAACTTCTGCATAAAAAGGAAACAAAAACAACAATAACTTTTGCACTTAAGTATAAGATAGCATTAGCAACATTGCTGAAATTAAGTGAAATAGAGATACTGCTTAGTTGAATTCTTTTCAACTGAAATCTAAACACTTGTACCTAGAACATCTTATGCGCTTAACATAAGGCAAGATCAAAGCTTCGTTAGGTAAGGAGGTCATAGATATTTTATGATATCTGAAAAGTCCTTTTATCTTAAAGCATACATGTGATTGCATTACACATATCAAGTTATTATGAAAAAACATGCCTTAACAGTAAACATGATGAAAACAATGAGTGGCAATAAAGGTTCATACCACATTCCAATCAATCACACTCCTTACAACCTTACTCATTTAGAAGCAGCAGGAGTTACATCCCTTGAACCATACTAACAAGTAGCCTTTAGGTTTTCAACAATTTTGGTGCAATATTCAGTTATTTACACAATAAGAAGCATTAAAATAATGAACAAAAAACTTGTACATAGTTAATACTCAAAAAGTTAATACTGACTAGTTAATACTCAAAAAATTAATACTAACTATTTAATACTCAAAGGGTTAATACTGACTACAATATAGTTTATAGTGGCACCTTGGCATTTAATCAAAGTTTTTGTTTAGGTAACTAATACCTCACCAGTAACACCATTTCGACAACTGGTCTCACAAGAAAGATTTTCTTGCCTTCGCTGTTAATTGTGCTCACTTCTACTTTACGGACCCTTCCGTCTGCACTTGGAAAGATTTTGTTAACCCGTCCCTTTGGCCAAAAGTTGCGAGCAACCTCATGATCTTTTAGAAGGACAATGTCATTGACCTTTAAAGATAGTTGGTCGTTTTGCCATTTCGATCTGGTCTGCAACGACTGAAGGAACTCTTTCCTCCAACGTTCCCAGAACTGACTTGCTAGATATTGGACCCTTTTCCACTGATCTTTATATAGATTCTTTTATTGACTGGCCATCATTGGGCTGTTGGTCAATATCTAATTTCATGTTCAAAAGGGCTGAAGGACTCAGAATTTGGGGGCAATCTGGGTCTGTAGAAACGGGTCTATTGGACGGGCATTGATTATGGCGCTAACCTCAGCCATTAGAGTGACCAAAACATCGTGGGTCAAGTTATGGGTGTTTGAGAGCATAGATTCTAGAATTCTCCTTGTCATGCCTATCATACGTTCCCATACCCCACCCATGTGAGAACTATGGGGAGCATTAAAAATCCAAACACTGTTAGATCTACGGAGAAAATCTTAGTCTGCTCATCTTCAACATTGATCGAATCCACTCCAATATGATCTACTGCCCCTACAAAGTTTGTACCGCGGTCAGATCTAAAAATTTTGACCTTTCCTCGAATCGCTACAAAACGCCTCAAGGCGTTGATAAAGGCTGAAGAGGTCATCTCGTCTACTACCTCTATGTGTACAGCACGAACAGACAAGCATGTAAATAACACAGCCCAACGCTTGGCTGTAGCCTGTGATGCCCTTGTTTTTCGAGAAACAACGTGCCAAGGACCAAAACAATCTACCCCAACATAGGAGAAAGGGGGCGCCTTCTCCAACCTATCAGAAGGTAAATCCGACATCTTCTGGTTTTCGAACCTACCTCTTAATTTTTACAAGTGACACAGTTAAAAATCAGGGATGAGACTGCACGTTTACTACCAACAATCCAATACCCTGCCTGCCTTATAGCTCCTTGAGTGAACAATCTTCCCTGATGATATACTAATTCATGATAATGTCTCACTATCAATTTACTAACATGATCTTGGATGGCAAAATAATAGGGTGCTTTTCCTCAAGTGAGAGATCACTTTCACGTAGACGACCACCGACACGAAGCAACCCTTCGCCGTCAAGCCCTGGATCTAAACTTGCTAATTTACTACTAAGACCGACAGATTTCTTAACAGTCAATGCATCAATCTCTGACTTGTAATGCCGATACTGGACTTCACGTAACACTACAGAGGCTGCCCTTTTTCTTTACTTTCTTCAGAGTAAGAGACTGAACATACATGCCAACCTTTACATATGAGTGACTTCTGAAAGGCAAACAAAATGTGTACAAGAATACTCATAGCTAACACTAATCTACTCCATGAAGAGAAGCGTTCAAAACGGTCACAGCCTAAGCTGGCTTTCTTGAATACAGAAGTCGTCATGGTAGATACTTCCATGCGTACTTCACTGTCTAGATGAGGATCAAGTAATGGAAAGAACTCATTTATCATTGGGGGCTCACTGTTACACAAGAAAGCTGGGCCGACAAGCAGATACTATCCTGTAACTCCTTAGGATTAGCTCCCCTGGTACCAATGTCTGCTGGATTTTTGTCTGTAGCTACATACCTCCATTGTCTAGGAGTACTAAACGCCTAATCTTCTGAACTCTATTACTCACATATGTAAAGAGTCTACGGGATTGGTTTCCTATATACCCTAGCACTACTTTTGCTGTCCGTATAAAAATGAGAAGCCGTAATGACAGTATCAAGGTTTTCATATACCAAAGAATACAACTCAGTACCTAACACGGCCGCACAGAGTTCCAAGCGTGGAATGGTATGGCCTTTCGAAGGAGCGACCTTAGATTTACCCATAATGAAACTGGCCTTTTTCTCACCATCACTAGAACATCCTACAAGATACACTACTGCTGCAATAGCCCTTTCTGATGAATCTGAAAACGTATGAAGCTCTAAATTTGTCATACTGGATAGTGAAATATCAAACAAACTTCTAGAGATTTTTAAATCCTCCAAATCTGTCAAACTACCCAACCAATGCAACCACCTGGTCTCAATATGTGAGGGCAAAGGTTCGTCCCAGCCTGTTGCGCCTGAAACAACATCTCTCAATATTAATCTTCCATTGATAATGACGGGCGCCAAGAAGCCAATGGGATCAAACACACTATGAATTGTAGAGAGTACACCTCTCTTTTGTCACTGCCTTACCCTGTATTTGACTACTAAACAAGAAACAATCTACATTTAAGTCCCTTGGAGCCCTAAACTACGTTGCATAGGTAAACTCTCCAGATCAAAGTCTAAGCGTTTCAAATCTGCCGAAAGATCATCTCGGGGCAAACCCTTCATAACACCTAGAGCATTAGAAGATATCTTATGAAGCCGTATACCCTTAGTTGCAAGTGAACTTTGTGTGCGTTCAATCAAACTTTTGGCTTCAGAAATTGTCGGGCAAGACGTCAGACCATCATCCACGTAAAAATCTCTCTTCACAAACTCTTTGACATCATTGTCAGCACTCTCAACCGACTTATGTAGACCATAATTTGCTATTGCTGGGGAGGGACTGTTCCCGAAAACATGCTTACACATGCGATATTCTACTAGGGATTTTGAAGGATCGTTATCTTCGAACCACAAAAAACGGAGATAGTCCCTATCAGACTCTTTAACACTAAAACAATAGAACATCTGTTCTATATCTACTGAAAGCGCAACTTGTTCCTTACGAAATCTAAGTAGGACACCAAGGAGACTGTTGGTCAGATCTGGACCCTGAAGTAACACAGAATTAAGAGACAACCCTTCAAACTGAGCAGCCGAATCGAACACGACACGGATTTTCCCTGGCTTCTTGGGGTGGTATACCCCGAAGATAGGTAGGTACCAACACTCTTTACCACTAGGTAGCGATGGGGCAAGTTCAGCATGACCACTGGTTATCAGGTTTCCCATGAACTCTACAAAATGCTGCTTCTTTATAGGGTTTTTATTTAAGCTAACCTTGAGGGATCTGGCTCTTTGAAGTGCTCGGGCCTTGTTGTTGGGAAGTTTTGGTCGATTTTCCTTAAAGGGAAGGGGGCAGACCATTTACTGTCTGTGCCTAAGGTGAACTCAGTGTCCATTATGGACAGAAAGGTACGGTCTTCAATGGACAAGGACTTTTATCGTCACGGACATCAGAAGCGAACACAGAATCGTAGCAAAACTTTTGCTACGATCATGAGTACATGTTTCATTACATTGTTTAAACAGAGTATGTCTACCATTGTCAATAATGTAGGTACTAGAACAGTTATTCTTAACACAATCAACTAGGTCAGCACTGTCTACCTTTTCAGACACATGGTAAATGCTTGGACAGGGCGGCAACAAAGAGGCCCTTCCATCGTCACCTATATATGTTTTGTTAACACTAATGTAGTTGGTCATGTGGGAAGCACCGAGGCACGTTTCACCTACAATAACCCAACCAAGTGGCAATTTGTGAGCGTAAGGCATGCTACTGCCACCTAGGCGTTGTTCTTCGATATGATGAGCTCCGATTACATCACGACCAATGAGGAGGTCCATGCTACATGACTGATCTAAAGGTGGAATATGTGGGGCTATGTCCTTAAGGTGTTCATATGCCAAAGCCACCTCTGGCGTCGGGATTTCCTCTCTGTTCTGCGGAAGTTCGCATTCTAATATTTCATCAACAATGAATTTTCCACTGCCGTGGTTTGCACTTATAATTAAATTTTTTGAACGTCTCCCAGTTTTTATTTGCACTCCGTTGCAAGTGTTAACAGAAAATTCAAAGAGCTGACCCTTTTATATTTAATTTATCAAGCAAAGTTGGACTTGCAAGAGTTTTATTAGATTGATCGTCTATGATTGCATAACATTTAACACTACAATCGGTTTCCTCACATTTAACATCTACCAACACAATTTTTGCGCATGATTTCCCTTTAAACCCTGGATGCCCGCAAAGCATGGTGCATCTGTTGTTTACTACTTGAGGGGCCCTACCATCTGAAGATAAAGCGTTTGATCCTGGCGGTCGAGATTGCGCTGACTCCCCGCCGTCCTTTTGGTGCAGCTGTAGAATTGATATGCATGGCTGTAAGGTGGTTCCTTTGACAGTCACTGCATACAAACACCTTTGAGCATCTCCCATGATATGGTTCAAAACATCTGTAACACAAGTTGAATTCTCGAAGACATTTCTTTTTGTCCTGGAAACTTTTTCTTTCTGAAGTCCCTACACGATTGTAGCTGATGTGTGTTCGAAGAATGGATTGGACTTTGAGAGCAGATTTTTCTTTGATTTTTTACCGATTGTCCTTTATCACTGTGACTTCCTATGTCTAGTTTATTCACTCTAACACCCCCTGGCGAACGTCTAGGGTAGGAAGGCGTATTTGATGAATCATAGACGAAACTTGGATCATTTTTCATTTTGCTTGGATATCTAGAAATTGCATGAAGAAACTGAAAGGTGGATATGGTACGTTATTTGTCATTTTGTAACCCGATGCTTTAACTGTCCACCTTTCCTGCAGATGCCCTGGAAGTTTCGCGACAATAGGTGAGACACCATAGGAAGTGTCGTAGAAAGACAACATGTCTTTTGTATCTTGGGTTTTCTTTCAGGAAGTTAATTTCAGCAACAGTATCGAAAAGGCTGTAAAGTAATTTGTTATCTTTGACTCCAATCTTAGGAAAGGCATCCAAGCGTTGTTTCAAAGATACTTCAATGCGTTCTGGAGTACCATATCTGTCATCCAAACGCGTCCAAATCCGTTCTCTCGCTGTATCTGAACTGCCAACACAAGATGCCCTAATGCTGGTAGCTTGTCGTGCAGATTCTGGACCTAGCCATTTTATCAAAAGATCCAGCTCTTCAAAGGCAGTAACTTCTAATTCTGTCATAACAGTCTGGAAACTGGCTTTCCACATCAGGTAGTTCTCTGGTTTTTCGTCATATTTATAAAGTCGATTTAACAGGAGTTCTTTCTTTTAATAGATATTTGGAAAGGTCATTGACACTTTTGATTTTGAATAATTGGTGGTGGAGGCGGAGCAAATTCTGGAGGTAGGAGGTACGATCCACCTTTCATTTCATCAAGTCATTTTCAACACTATTTTTCTCAGGTTCAGTTGCTACAGTTACATATGGATTTATTTCATTAGGTGTCTGTTTTTCTTGAGAAGAGAGGTATCTGTTTTACTTTTTTCACTTGTGCTTAACATTGATTTTTCTAATTTCAAAGAATTTGATCCTCTTGAGCTGTTTTTCATAAATTTCAGAAGCGACCTTTGCAGTCTCGGCTTCCTCCTGGCGTTTTAGTAACATAAGTTCTGCCTCCAATTCTGTTTTTCTCCTAGCTGCAGCGGCTTTCCGTACAGCTTCTTCAATTGCTTCTTTTTCTGCTAATTCAGCCTCTTTCTTGATAATCGCAACCTCTTTTAAGGCAAAATCTGCCTTCGTTTTTGCTACGCCTCCTGGGCAAGCTTAACCGTGATTGTTGATACCCGAGATGTCGTAGACATGACTGAACGTTGGGAACAGGTGTCGCTGAAGTCAACTCCACATGTTTTTATTCAGTTTCGATAGAAATTCGGCAACAATGTTATCAATATCTCTTATTTTTCTGTTTAATTCAATGAGTTCGAGATTGCTCTCAATTGTGTTGGTCCTTTCAAGGTAATTGGAAAATTCTGCTTCAAGTTCCTTTCTATGATCTTTATTTTTGTCAAAAGATTTTTTCTTTCTTTTTAATTCAGTTATGTTCTTTCCTTCTATTTCATAGTTCTTAAGGTTATCTATTTCATCCCATGTCACGCAAACAGCACTTTTTATACTTGGCAATTTGTTCCATAAAAATCGATTTGCCCTTTTTCCGAATGTTTTTTTATTCGAGATGTCTTTTACACTATTATTCATAATTGTATAATTCTCAAATCTTCACAAATGTGGACACATCATCACAAATGTGGATTAGTGTAGCAATTTTCTTCAACAGTTCTTTTTACTGTGCCAGGCCCATGTCTTGGATAAGTCATAAAACAACGAGCTGGTCAGTTAACCATTTATTCGTAAGTGAAGTGTAGTGGTAAAAGACTGAAAGTATAAAAATGACTTGGTTTCAAAATACAAAGATACAGTTGTTCTGAATTTACACACATATTTTAAATAAAAATAATTTGCAGCATTATTATTTCTAAAATAAAGAAGAATTTCCAAAAAATCTAAAAAAAAGTAGAAAAGGTACGAATAGATTTGAGTACGGATCAGCATTACTGAAAATTTCTGGCGATGAAGTTTTTATACTGAAAACTTTGAAGTACAGGGAATTTAAAATATAAAGAGTACATTAAAATGAAGTAAATTAACTCAATAAACCTACACTGTGGGGGCTACAAGACTGAATTATAGATTTGATAAAAAACCGCTAAAAATGCCTCCTTTTTACAAGTAAATACAATGAGCAATTAAAAAAACTCAAAGAACAAAAAATACCTCAAAGCGACAAAGCACCACAAAGTCTAAGAGTATATGCGGCACAGGTAAGTAGAAATAGACTACATTGGAACGCAACAAGAAGGTTCCAGCACATGTTGACATGCTTTGTTTGCCGTAGTGATATATGCTGTTCCAAGTATCTGCATCGTTTAATACGTGATATGTAGAGATTAGATATCACGTAACAGCAATAACGAAAGACGAATGAATAAAACCAGATATAGTAAATAAAAAAGAGACGTAATAAAACACTCACAAGTGTGCGGTATGAATAACAGCAAATCAGTGCAGCACGATTATGCAACGGATCATAGGCCATTGACACAAATCATCTAACTATCAGTCCAGTTCATCAATACAATCATTTCGTCAAAAGTAGGCATGGACACGTTAAAAGAAAACATGAAATATAAGATGTACCAATGAACATGTAACAGGGCATGAAAACATGTCAAAAGGAATACTAATTTTGTTTCAAAGAATTTAGCCTGATGACTTTGGTAGGAAAGTGTTAGAAATTTTGTTAGCCCTTTCCGGATCTTAAATCTGTTTATTCAAATTGGTTAAATTTGCGACTTATCTAACTATTAATTCGCCAGATTTGAAATTCTGCTTACTTCCCAGTGGTCAGATTTGAACCTCAGTTTACTTCTGGATAGACACTAGTCAGAGAATTGAGACTTGCTTAGCAAAATATACTTATAAACGTAATAGCATGAGTTGAAGGTTTGTGAGGCTGTGCATGATTCGTCAAGAAGCCACTAGACTAAAACAGTCAACCACTGATGATAGTATTGTTACATCGGCTGTAGAGCCAGCGATATTTTTCCTTTGTACAATTTAATAAAAGATAAAGTATAAAATAAATGTGAGTTTAAGAAATCAGCGTGTAAGTAAAGCCAAGTGATAATCCTCTATGACTTTGAGATATTTTGCGGTTTTAAGGATTATTTATTCGACTACCTGAAATAGAAATGCATTTAAATTGCTGTAAACATAAAGGTTGTGTACACTTTTACCCACTTTTAAAATTTAAGTTTTAAGAGATGCAACGAGAGAATGTTTGATAGCTACGGGTAGTCATGTGATACTATTGGTCATTCCCATTGGCTGTCGTCTTGACATGAAACATTATTAGCGGTTGGTAATTGATGACATTTTGAATATCTTACTGACTTTTGAAGGAGTAGTGTAGCTGAAAGTCTAGACAGGAAGGGATAAATTTCTAAGATACAATTAGACTAGAATCTAGAACAGACACAAATTTACTTTTGAGCTTTCAGTTTGTCTTTTGCTGTGAGAAAATAAGATAAATTTTACATATCACTTTGGAAAACGAACATTGCTCGGTATTACAAGAGATTTGTATTTTATGTAGAACTTTCCGTTGACGAAATATGTTTTAATATGTTTTAAACGACTATTTATGTTGAAAACGTGGCTGTTCGTTTTCAGTTGATATAACAGTTTAGCTCTAAGCAGTTATTTTAGGGAAATAACCGATCGCGGCCAGCAAACGATGGGGGTCTTCGGTCCAAAATGGTTGAGCTGATCGTTGATGCTTCATGTGAATAAATTCGAATATATCGTGTCGTTGGTTAAAAGAAATTTTGCAATATGAATGGTCAACGCTTCTATTTTACCGTGTATCAAGTACCGTGTAGTTCCTGATAAATATGACAAACTTTTTCTGCTGTCAACGTAAACTTTAATTTCAAGCAAAAGACATCTGTGACACATATCTTTTTCAATTAGATCCCTTTTCCTTAACAAGTATCCTCATATATGATCTATTTTAAGTAATGAAATGAGATTTAATTTTCTTCAGTTGTACTGATGAGAGTATTGCCCTGTTTATGTAACACCTTTCTCACAGTGACGGAATCAACTCTGAGAAATATAGACAGTTTTTGAAAAGAAACAAAACTAATATGAGCTGACAGGCATGGGCAATTTGTTAGAAGTAATTTGATTTTATGTTGTTGGAAAGTGAAATGACTGTACTACTTGATAGTGTCATCACACAGTTAGACTTCTATTCAATCTCGTTCTCCGTGCAAATGTACATTTTTATCAATAAAACATGCTATTGCTCATGCTATAAGAAGGCAACAACGCATGACAGCCCCTTTTAGCTCTTTATATTTAAAGCAGCAGCGGTGGCATGACATTAAGGAATATAAAATATAGATCTAATGAATAAATTGGAGACGTACAATCCACCGTTTAAGTATCACAGAGTATTCTAACACGATCCGCAACTTTTCGTATATAGATATAGAGGGAAAGAAGCTATACATTATTTTACGATAAAATACAGAGCCTGTTTCCCACGGGCAAAACGTGGGGTAAATATCGCACGCGTCCAATCGCATTCCGTGCTTGTAAGTTACTATGGAATGGTGCTACGCGTCGAACATAGTTCGTGGTATTTTTCAAAGACAATTTCGTGTTAGAATCGAAATAATAAATGCATCTCTGTATTTTATCGTTTAATAAAATACAGTCAGTCATTCTGATGCGAAAAATTAAATCACTCGTGCTACGCACTCGTCATTTAATTACTACGCATCCGAATTCCTGACTGTATTTTATTAAACGATAAAATACAGGGACACATTTATTATTTCTTAAGTAATAATCGAATTGTCTGGGTTGTAAATTAGCAGTTCTGTTCAATATTAAAAGGAATCAGATTAACTTTCCCTGCTACTGAAACATGTACAACGACAGGTCCCTGTGGGATTGTGTTACCCCTGTGCGCGACATATGTAGGTAGACCAATGAAAATTCTACTTTCATGTTAAACTTGAGTATACAAGACATGCGGTGAAACCGCATGTGGGTTGGGCGGTGGTCGAGTTAACGCTCTGGACTACCAATCCGGGTTGAATCCCAGCCGGGGCACTGAAAATTTCAGAAACGCTTTTCAGTGTTTCCCACCGATCTAGAGAATAACTGGTTAAAAACCCAGATGTAGTCTCACATGTATCGGTGCTACACCCGGCACGTAGAAAATAACTAAGGGAAGCTAGGGTCTGGTACATGGTTTCTCATGTATCTGCATTTGTCTCTATACAGGTCGCACCATATATTCCTTGAATAAGGATGATGGACCATAAGCACATCTAACAAACAAACAAAACGTATATTACATAGCATGTACTGCAGTGTTTACAAAAATACATGCGTGTCTATCGAGTGTGGGATGTGCGCAGGGGTTGATTGAATAACAAATAGAAACTGTGTATAAATGATGAAGTCTAAAATTATAGAAAAAACATTCCTTTTGCATAAAATAAGACCTTTAAATGTGTTTTTTATGTTTCATTATTTTCTTTACAAAAATAATTATTCACGTCAAAAATCATTAGGCAAGGGTTTCTTTTATATGGTATGCGTTAATGTTAAGATGTAGAGATAACAGGCGCACAATAATACTTGTCAAATTTGGAACAGGGTCACCTTTCGTCAGATTATCGCTAATGATTAAAGTTGAAAAGCAATTTGATCTACAGTTTTATGGTTTTCAATGAAAACCCTTAAGAACGAAGGAACGTGTTTAGGTGTATATGTATTGAAAATTTCATTTCGTGAGGGTATCGTTGTTAAGTTTCTGATATTTCATTCAATGCTTTATTAAGATTGTCACCCGGAATGTCAAATTAGTTCTATTTACCAGCATATGAGACAATGGACTGTATTAAAAGACACACTTTTCCTTGACTAAATATTCATAATTTTAAAATATATAACGATTTTGAATGTAGAATTAGTGGATGTAAGTGGTTTTTACACGTTTTCAAAGTCAATACGGAGCTGAAATATGTTAAACAATAAATATTAAAATGATGCAGTAGTGCTGCAGAAATTTACAAATGTTTAAATTGTTTAAAAGCTTGTGGTGTGACAATCCCCGTCTTAACATGGATGGCAAGTTTGAAAAAGCTGTAAAATAAATTTAAATAATTGATTTATTAGATATGCATACAGATGTCTATATAAACGATTATCGAAGGCGTGGAAGTTTAGTCAGTGGTACAGGCGGAAAGTATAACAATTTTGAGTATAGTTCTCTCTTGAATATCAACCGCAGTATGTGTAAAGATGGAACAGATATAAGCTTAGATGATACTTCTAAAGTCAGTTTGAAAAATGATGACGAATTTGATACAAGAAACGTTAAGCCAAATATTTTTGGAATAAATGTAAGAGGAAAGAAAAGTGAAACAATGCTCGTGAATCCCCGACGGAAGGTATTACAGAAATGGATGGATGAAAAGCTAAGAAACAATGACGAAAAGATGACCAGTACTATTCACGAAGTATTAAAGGAAGACGAAGGTAAAAATAAGAAAACATCCACTGTTTATTTAAACTTTCTAGCAAAACTAAACCGTTTTAATGCATTAAGCTTAATTACTATCAAAGTGAATAATTACAGAGGTATCAAAACACGAGCTGAAGGTAAAACATTTAAACGCCTGTGATTACATGGTTACATTACCTCTTAAGCTGCTATCAAACTATTTGTGAGAGGTAACGAAACGAATGTTTAAACACTTCTCGTAAAAGTATAACCAAAGGGCAAAACTTGTAAATCGCTTTTCAAAATGCATTCCTTTCATGCGACTTAATGACGATTTTAAGAATCCGAAGTAGTGTTTCATGTAATCGAGTCAAGCACTACCTAAGTTATACAGTCCTAAAAGTCTACTAGCGTGTGGACTGTGATTTTGAAAATATCATTTTGACATTCATTTTCTACACCGAGATGTATTCAGAATATGTCATGATACGAACGACAACTCTTTCAACTTTTTCAAGTTTTCCTTCATGATATAAATTGATAAAACAAGAATCATGCTTGTAACTCGGAATCGAGAATTCGAGATGCTGTAAAATGCGTCCTTGGAGAACTGCTGTGCATATTTTGATGTTGTAGGTGGATCGATGAGATTTTAAAAGTTTATAAAAGACACATAAAATATAGAACAGAAACGAAAAAGTACATTATCTGATCTTGAGATAAAATAAATTCCTGTTTTGAGAATCTACATTTGAATATTGACTAATCAGTCGAACCTTTGCTGCTCAGGTAAAGTGTTGGTCATATCAGAATTTAACATTAGTAAACAACAACAACAGCAATAATAATATAACAAAATGGACCTTGAACACAAGGTTCACCTATATATACCATTTCAAGGGGTTTGTCGCAGCTCTACCCTTCATTTGGCACGCAAAATTAAACAAAGTAGTAAAAGAAGCAAGCAGCGCAAAGCAAAGCAAAGCAAAGCAAAGTGTTGGTCATTATCATACCAATAGTTAGGCAACTGGCAAAAAAAACTAAATACAGATGTTTGTACACTAAAACTGGCTATTGTTGACGTAACAGCTGTAGGAGGACTGGTAACACCGTTTCAGCTATAAACACAGACTAAGGTCACATTTTACTTTTTGTTCAGATCACAAGGACTTGCTAAGTTCGAGTTTACTTTAGTCTGAACCGTATCTTAACCAAAGTGTATCTATTTGCATCTTGTTTCTGCGAAGAGCAGACGATATTAATAATTTTGTCTGACTGGCTTTAATTTGCAGATGTTCTCCTGATCGCGTGTTAAAGTGTATTAAGAGTGGGCGATTATCGTTTTCAAGTGATAAAAAAGCTAATAAACAGCCCTACCTATAAAGAAGATGATTTTACACTGCAGTTCGCACCTGCTCCTCGCTTTAATAACGTTAGTCAATTGTCCTCGATGATAGATGTTTATACGATATAAGCACGTAATGCTTCCTACAACGACTTCAATAATTATTCCTGTTGACGGAAGTACTAGCCGGAACTCCAGGAAACAGTCAACAAGCCGAGTTGCTGGAACTAAGTGTACTGAAAACAAATATGTTTAGTATAATGCAATTGGTATATGCATTTTGAGAAACAATGTCACGACATGGAATTGAAATGTTCCAGAGAAGTTTATTACAAATTTTAATTAAAACACGACGTTTGAATTAAGTCTTGTTCTCCCTTGACATTGGTTTTAAAAATTATGAGCATTGACGGCTATACATTTACATTGTCCTTGGTCTTAAAGTTGACTGTACTGTTTCCTTGCACATTTCCCCTATCTTTTAACGGTTGTCCTGTTTACTTCTTTTCGTTTGCCAAACTTCCATAAAAACTTCTTATTATCTCAAACTGGAACAGACATTTTCTCAGACCGCCTCCGTGGTCATTTTGTCAGACTGCCTCCGTGGTCGTTTCCTCCGTGGTCAAGTTGCTGATGTTGCTGCCTTGAAATTATTAAACTTCCCACTGATTGAGCGTGATGGGTTTGTGATTCGACCTAACTGACCTTGCTGATGGACGTTCATATAGACGATAGTTAAGTACACTGAATGAAATACTGTAGAAAGAAACGGGCGTTTAACAACAAGGAACAAAACTAGGCCAATACAATGAAGTGTTGTAAACAAATTTTGTAGGGTTTCTCTAAAGAGGTTATGGCAACTTTGTTTCGCGTACTGAAGCCATAAAGCTTTCTATGTGCAAAGTATGACAAACAAAATATCTGGTGAATTTGTGACTGCTACATTTTATTTGTTGGCCAATGTGACTTCAAAGGCATAGTGATTGAACGGAAAGACTGAAAACAATGGCAATCGCTTTGCTTTTGAAATGGTATTTTGATTTTGCATTTTTCTTTGCATGGACCTTTTCTTGAAATGTTACTACATGATTAGCCGGTATTTCTGCTCAATAATGGGACAATGATAGTTAACAAACTTGTTTGAAAACGCCTCTCAAAAAACGTTTAGGTTAAAGTACTGTCTGAACATAAGGAAGTTGCAAACCTTTAAACATTTTGTTGAATGACATTTCAGCTGATGTCAGGTGTAGCTTAATCAAACAAGGAGACAAATCATAAACAGCGTAGAGTATGTTGATAATTATCCAAGTCTCTTGACTTAATTGTCATAGTATTTCTTGAAAACAAGACTGATTAGAAACGAAACACCCTCACACGACAGATGATAGTTAGGTATCTCTAAAGACTGACGTTAGCAATGACCTTACGTTTTTAGGGATAACACACGTTTTGTGTAAAATCAGAATAATTCTGAGCTAAATTCTGCAGACTTTAAGACAAACAGAAAAACGTGCGTTAACATTTTTGTAGCATGAAAACATCCAAGAAAAAAGAATAAATAATTTAAAACCACGATCATATACAAGGCTTCATTTGGTTTAGACCATTGTCTGAGATTCTTTAACGTCCTGCTTCGTGAAAGAATGAAAGACAGGTTTAAAGTCGAAACAAGAAAGAAGAATTTAATTTGATTATTACATTGCTTGTAGAGAAACTCAAACGTAATACAAAGATGGTGCGTGTAGTTATCTGTTCTATCCAATGTACGGTATTTGATAGTTTGACAATCGGTAAATTAGGACTCTTTCTGAAAAAAAGATGAAATGACGTTTCGTTACAGACTTGACAAAAAAGGTTCGTTAGTAATAGTTAAAAAGTACGGAAGATACACTCGAGCTGTATTATACAGTTTAAAGAAAGGCGTACTGCATTTCTGTCAAAAACATGTATGTCTGTTTGCATTAAAGTTATATTAACGACGACAGGGTGATGCTGCAATTAGTCCTCGTTTATTTTGCAAGGATGCTTATATACGATACAATCCCAAATTCATCCCGAAGATTCTTCTTTCAAAACAATTTCCGTAAATAAGGCACTCAAAATTGTCACGCTACGGACTGACAGGAAACCAATATAAACAAATAAACCAAACAAATTACCAACGTCTTGTCAATGGACGCAGCATCTCCCTGTTATAAAATAATTAGGTTCAAAGATTATATTTATTTCTCCCTCAGTATTAATTCCATATTAATGATACTTTTGACAGCAACTCTAATGGGAATCGCACTATATACATACATGTAGGTGTGAATATATCCGAGGAGTAAAGATAGATACTCTGCATAGGACTCCAAACTCATCAAGTGATGAAAATTGGCTCCAAGAAGTGCACAACACAGAAAATAATACCGTCAAAAAAGTAATTATAAGTATCAAGGGATTTTATGTAATTGAGAACTCATTTATATGCCGTGAAGCCAGAAAGAAAATCTAATAAGGGGAGTACAGGGTCGTAAAATGCTGTTAAAAATGTGTTTCTTATTTTTTCAACTTCATAGTGAACTTTGAATGGTTTACTGTATATAACATTTGAAAGTCAACAATTAAGGGAAGCTACACGCTCTACTAGTATCAAATGAAGATATAAGTAAACCACAAAAAATGGACAATTCACAAGAAGCAAGGAAACATTTTATGACGATGCTAAAGGAATTGATTTGTTGATTATATTGATTAAACCTTTCATTACACCTTATATCGTCAAAGTCTACAACATTGAATGTAGGATAGGAATACATTTTACAGCACTACAAGTAGCTAATCTATTAATCATTTTTTTACTGTTTCCGGGCTGAATCGTTACATTAGTTCAATGACATAACATAGCATAAAAATAAAAAAAAAACTTTAACAAAAATTTATGTTATGTTATGTTACATTAGTTCAATCTAGCTCATTTTCAGCTTTTAGTCCGGTATACTTGCCTTATGTGGTGTGCTCGTGTGTGGTGGTCATATGCTGAGGAAGCAACCACCTTGTCACATTTTAGGATTTCATCCCATTTTGCCTTATATATACAAATAAATTAAAACTTATTTCCATTGTTGACAAGCAGTTTGTTTGATGTTACGTAATTATAGCGTTTACGCTTGAATACATTCTTTACCGTTTATCATTTTCCTTTTTGTCTTCTACCAAACTTAACAGAGGCTATCATTTTTCAGCATTAAAGTCAAAACATTTCACTCTAGGGAAATTCTAACTGAATTTTGCCTGTTTCTGTTTGCATAATAGTTGCGGAAGTATACACACAGTGCCCATAAAGATAGGTTAAAGGAAACAAATTGTGTAAGTGGTATGCAGTTGAAAAACAACATTTGTAGCAGTATCTTACTTCATATTTGACCTCAGTATACTACCCTTGGCTCACGTACATGGTATAGTCAGAAGAAACATTTATGTAAGCGGATTATGATTCAGATACGAAGAACTACCCGACAACGGTTGGACATTGTTCGACATTTAGCAACTCATCGGTGCCTTTTGCAATTTCATTTTAAAGCAAAAGTACGTAAGAGCACTTCAACATTATTGTACACAAATCAACTGCACTTTAAATCGTTAAAGTCCATTCAAATTGTGCTTTCAGTCATTATTTACTACCTTTCAAGTATTGATTTATATCATTTAAAGCGTAATAAAGTATAGCTAATGACGTTTATAGAGATAAAAGGTTTGGAATCAGACACAGACGTATTTTTATCTAGTTGAATTTGCGGGGGCCTCATATTCTTTGGCACGCACTTAATTGAGTGACTGAAATAAATATTATTTTGAAAGCACATATCGAATGTATTCTTTATTTTCAGAGAGGGAAGATATTTATAATGTTAAAAATCAGTTGGTAAATAAAACGTGTTACGTGTTTTGGATCTGAAATAAATACGAGATGTTTTGTGAATATAATAATATGAAAAATATTTACTTCTTTCTATCTTTGCACTTGCGAAATACGAATGAAAGTATAGTGTGCGCTGAATCGACAAGACGAATACTGTGAAGTAACGCAAAACACACAGAACCCCCCCCCCCCCCTTCCGCCCCCAACCCCTCCCGATTTTACATAATATTACGTGTTGGGAACAAGTTGTGAACACGTTTGCAAGAAGAAAAAATGGTTCGTTGGCTACCATCACATTTAGCGTGTGGCAGACTAAGAATATACAAAACATTTTACTTTGTAAATATCAGTAACCCATTCTTATAGAGTATCGGGAGTCTTAAACCTTAGAACTTGTTAACTTGCTTACCAAAATCTCCTTAATGAATGTCCATATACACTATGAATTATCTTGACACTACATTAGTGGCAAAAAGTCTCCCTTAATTGAAGGTTAGTGTCAATCTATATAACGGATAACATTGTAATGAATTACCCTAACTAGAACAGCGGAGAAACAGCTTAAACAAAGCAGACATTACTAGGCCATTCATTTAGTTTCTCTTGGTCAAACCCTGATAAGGCTTCTAGTGGTGTCATGTTGTAATATTGTTTACGGCGTTATAAATATGTCTGAACTTCATATGAAATTCGTTCTTCATAAAAAGAACAATGTGACGATACACACATACTGAAGTACACATATATGTTTTCGCCTTAGTTGATATATTGTTAATTTGAAGGTGCTTGTTTTAGTGGATGGAGTACTCACTTCTTTCCGGTAAAACATGCTTTCCGAACGCATTTTGGTTTCGATGGAAACATACATCGGTAGTTGTGAGAGGATGTTGGTCTTGAATGTTAAGCATAAGACTGAGAGGCAATATATGACAAGATGGCTACCGAAGACAAATTATGTTGCAAATTGCTCAGTTAGTAATATTTCATTGAAACTTGACAAATTAGCTTTCAGTATTAGTGGTTTGTGGTTTGACTCTGCTATATTTTTTGTGTTATGAAGTTCAAAGACTTTTTCGGATTACAGATGCAGAGGGTGTTAACATTTTAAAAGTTCTTTGGACAAGTCCGGTGACCTTAATAGTATATAATGGACAGAAACAATAATGACACTAATGACAAGACACCTCATCAGTGACAGATCTAAGAAGACAGTTGTTTATTGGTTTATTCTTACTGTCTACGGGGATTTAACAATTTGTCATTAGCGGTAGTGCCTGTACTTGTGTCAGGAGAGGGGGAGCTCTAATTACTTATTATTAAAATAAGAGTTTCTTTCAGATTCTAACACGATCCGCAATTTGTATAAGAAGCTATACATTATTTTAAATAAAATACAGATCACGTTTTCCACGTTTTGTTTGTTTGCAATCGTGCTTATTGGGTCCACCATCCTCTAAAGAGGCTATAGTCGGTGCAACGGACAAAGCATGGGGTTAATAACGCACACGTCCAATCGCATTCCGTGCTTGTAAGTTACTTTGGAATATTCCTACGCGTCAAACAAAATTCGTTGTACTTTCAAAGACAATTTCGTGTTAGAATCGAAATAATAAATGCATCTATGTATTTTATCGTAGAATAAAATACACATTTATTATTTCTAAAATGTTTATATTTTGGCTCAAATATGTTTCTATGTTCCGCTGACGATGAATAGCCTGCTGTATTCTCAGCCGTCCAGAAATCTTGTTGTTGTTAGTTTCAAACTTTAAACATATTTATTCAGTGCACTATTTCAAATAATCATACACACACAAGAACAATGAATATTGGAAAACAGGAGTTATAATCGCTTAAACAAATTCCTGTTGTTTGTTAGATTCCTTTATATATGGAATAGTAATAATATGAACATTGATCTAGAGAAATAGTTTACAGTAAGAGCGATTGTGAAATATGTCAATGCGACACGATTTTTTTTATTTACAGTCTGCAAGTTTGTATACAATCTATACAAAAACGAGTTAAATATACATGTATAAATAACGCATTAATCGATCAGCATATGAGGACAACACATTGTTCTAAAAATTCTAAGGTCTAGTACTGTAAGTGGCATCTGAGCCATTTACTTCGGGCACAATACCTCAAAACGAAAATATAAACCAAGCATTAAAACCGTGTCATGTGAGTGTTGTTTAGATCAACTACATATCGAATACCAGCTCGAGTATTTTTTTTTACAACTTTACATGTTTCAAAAAGGAAATTCAATTTCCCCCCAAAATAAAAATGTAGTCAATAAGTTATTATAAAGTAACGTAACAACGCAGTGAAAAAAAAATAGAACATGCTTGTGTTTAATCCATAATGATGGTAATCTACATGTATTTAAAAAACGTTCATGTTGTATATTGCGAAAGATAATTAAATGGCATGAATGATTTAGCTGTTAATTTTTATATTATTGATTGCATCAATGTTGTAGCTAGTGAAGTATTTAACAGAGTTTTTTACCACAATGTCAAGATATTGTTTCGTTGAATTTTGAGGTTTGTTTTAATGCAAGCGTGTCATATTATTTGGCATGAATGCAGTCGCGTGACGAAAATGAGAATCAGTATGCGATTTTAACAACAATCACTGCAACCTTTTCATTTTGTTACAAATATTTTTTATTAACAGGATGAAATAGAATATAAAAAGCCTGAACGAAACTTAGTTAGATCTGTCTGGCGGAAATAAGTAGTAAAACTCCCGATGGGGGAAGATTAAATGAAATCAAAAGACAGACTGACTCGACTGTGTAGCTACAATTCAAGAGGAGCTTAATTTTTAAAGGAAATGAAAAGTCATTTGCTTGGTCTTCAGTATTTGTGTATATTTCTAAATGGAAAACACCAACGCCCACCAACAACTAGACCTATATTCAAATGAATAAATCCTCCAACTTTTGAAAATGCAACAAACAAGATGCACGTGTACCATGCTGCCCCATTTTGGCAAACAGTAAAACACAACATACACAATAATGCAATGCAGACACATGACAAAGTATAAGCAAACTCATGAAAACATTACAGGTGGAATCTGGAATGGGTTTTAAATCTAGAATAGTGGACAGACGTTGAGAAACAAGTTTAGTTTTCAGAGCACCGTGATAACGTATACTTTAAAATGATGCCTGTTAAATAGTCTGCTAGTTTTGTAAAATAAAATGGTATGTAACAATAAGGGTAACAATGTAACTTGTCAAAAAGAGGTTAGTTAATACGCCAGACTGAGTGTTCTATTAAGAAATAAATGGTATATATCAGATTAATAACACAGTACTTTAAGCAGACATTTTAAGGGTTAATTTAGTACGTAACAGAACCTTTCTTAGTAACACGTCGGAAACATTGACAACCAAGTACGTTCTTATCAAAGCTCGCTCCGAGAATACCCTCCCACCATTAATGATTGAGAAGAGTCTTCGCAAATTGTAGGTTACCGCTTTTCTCTAGGAGACTTATGAATTTCAGTTACACGATAAAGAACATTGCTATTTTTGTTAACAATTGAAAACCGTAACCCAGCTTCTTGATGTTACGTTAATATTTTTTTATCAATTTCACGTTTTTTACAGTTTCTAAAATATTTAAACCACGAAAAGACTTCATTGTTCATCAAAAGAACAATATAACGATATACCTGTAATGAAGTACCAAAATGTTTTATCCGACAACTGTTACAAAATCGCATGACTTTTTGAACTATGTGTGCTGCTTTCCTAAAATCTAGCAGTGTTTGTTGGTGTGTTGTTGGATTTGGAACATACTTCTTTTTTATAGTGACCGTAGCTGCATAGGCAGTAGTCGACACAGATGCGTGGGCTTTGTACTCGCCACCCAATTTAAACTGGTCCCATGTTGTACTGAAATTTATAAATACATTATGTTCCGTTCAACATGGGACAAGTATTCTAGATTGGGTGGCGAGTCCATACCCCAAGCATCTGTGATAGTCAACCAATCTTACTGTCACTCAGTGGCAGAATGTTCGCCTTTAACCACGTCACCATGCTTAAAACATACATGTAAAGCGAGCGGTAGAGAGGAGTTACCTCCGCTCACAATAATCACAATTTATTCATGCGATTCATCTGATATCACATGATATGGTATGATAGTTACACCCAACATGGTCAGTGCTGGTTAATACTTTTTCTATAGAATATTGTTCAGCTGTTTATCTCATTATTTATAACCGCTTTTACCAAGATTTCAGTCCAGCTGCCGACGTGCTGGAAAACGACATAATTTTATGAAGACTTAATCATGAAAAATAGCCTTCAGAATTGTGAACAGTATGTTGTAACTATGAATTTAAATAGTTTTAAAAATTTTTATCTTCGTAAAATAATTTGTACCTTCTTTTATATATCGAATGAATAATAGACCCATTTTACATGTTAACACTGTATCTACTGCACTCGGCCAAAATAAAAATGAGACAGATAATAACTATAAAATGTTTCAAAATACATTTAATTGTAATTTCATAATATACAATGATATACCGATAATATATAAATAATACATATAAGATATATATCATGCCATAATGGTACCCCATTTTGTAATGAATGTGTATTGCTTAGATGACCTTATTTTAATATCAGTTGTTTTTGATGTTATTTAAATATCAGTATTTTTACGTTAACGTAACCTTAATTAAAGTAACCTCAATCTTTTGTTATGTAGTGTGTTAAAGTTGTGTCAAGAGTATTTGGTTATTGAAAAAGCTGGAAAAACAGTTATTTATCGACTTATTTCTATGTCTACTGGGATCTTAACAATATTTCATTTACATGTACATTGATGTTCATGTCAAGAGATTAATTAAAAGCGATAGAGAGATTATGTTTTAGAATAAACGGAACATATAAGTTATGACATTACCGATGACAAAAACAACGAGGGTAATTGAGTATAGATTTTCTTCCAGAAGTCTGGTATTGTAAAGTAAGACTCAATCACGAAATGACTTCTTACATGCATCCCTGGATGTGGGCCATTTTTTCAATAGTAGAATATGTTTTGCTGTATCAACTAATTCTTGAACGGATTTCGGGACTGTTATTACATCTAGGTTTATTGCTACTCATATGAATAACTGCCCTCAAATTTTGATTTCTGGCAATTGTCGACACACTTTCCCTGAATATTTGGCAGAAACGATGCCTGATGATATAATCGATAATTAACAATTAATGTTTGACCAAGAAACACTAGTTTTTGGCAAACCTTACTGTTTGTTAATATTATCTGCTATGTTGTTATTATTGTATTAGATGGTCATTTCCAGGGCTGATATTCATATTTAATTTAAACTTATATATTTTATATACTTATGCACCTGAGACGCATGCACCAGAATGGCGTGTTTCTCTACGTCTCACAGGTAGAAGTGCCGAACGGCTTTCTAACTACCCGGAACAGGAGAATATTTATTAAATAATATTGATTTAAAATACATTAAAGATTTCATGAAAAACCGATCACGTCTGCCGCTGATTCGAACCCGGGTCTCTAGATTACATAGTTTTAATTGATCATAGAGCGAAAGTCTCGCAACTCATACTAACTACTCTTGGAGTTCTGACCAGTGCTCACACGTATACTACAACAATATCTTTAACATGTGTCAATTTGGTATTGTTGTCTTTAAATAACTCGGAAATATCATAACCATTGTACAAATGAAGATCTTGAGAAGAAGAAGTTCAACAGTTGATCACTTCAGTCACTAGAATGACGAAAACATCTCAAGAAAAAAACAAACAAGAAAATTTTACAAGATGCTTATTTGTAGAGTACATAGCAAAGACAGTGAGTTGTCATGTCGCATAATAGCTGCTTTTGTACATCTGGCAAAGGCATTTCATTCAAATTTTATTAACACTTAGCAAAATGGTGAATAAAGGGATGAATAAATGAGGAGCAAAAATTTTAGACTCGGCAAAGGCAGAAAGAAGGTAAATATTTCAAATCGTTTACTTGAATGCACTGTGTAAATAATGTAATTTGTGGCTAAAATTTGTGTAAGCGGATTTCACGCCTTGCGTCTTACATGTGCATGAGTTACCCGGTCATGTTGTATAATGTATGCGATGTATCCGTGATAAGATTTTTTCATGTTAAATATTTTCATAAATGCCGATTAGCAAGTTTAATATTTTATTGCAGACATATTACAAATTAAGGGAAGAACTCGGTTATATTTGTACAATTTACAAAGCCTAGTCTAGTGTCAAATCTAGCGTGAAAAGTGTCTACCATCATATTATAGTGATAAAGAAAATTTGCAAAATATTTATGTTATGTATTGTCAGTGTCCTTTTGCCTTTAAAGATTAAGAAACGTAGGTAAAGGAATATTAATTGAGATTTAATTTACATTTTGGCTTTGATATCTCGTGTAGTAATGGAGTACTCTTGTATTGTGCTTCGTTAAGTGTAGTTTGAAATGGATATTAATTGATTTACGATACGTTTAAATGTTCTGCGTAATTTTCATTTAAAAGATCAAATTTAATGGGATACGGAAAAGTTCCAGGAACAAGTTTGATATTTATACGGAATAAGGTATGTTCTAATTGTGGACTTCTGCATACTGAGTGAACGACAAATGAAATCTACGTATAGTACATTAACACGAAAGAATGAAGACTTTTGTTTTGGCGATTATTAAATTTATTTATAATACACCCGTAAACTAATTATTACTAATTTCCATATCCATTTTACATATTCTTCATCCATTAAAATATTAAGTATCAGTTTGACAGCACAACTCACTTCCAACCAATCAGAATTCAGAGAAAACTGGTTGTCATGGTAATCATGGCATAACTGAAACTATTAAAATCGCAGAATGTGTTTTGTTGGAAGTAATTTCTTATTCTTGTGATTTATACACAATTGCAAGTAGATGCTGCATTTTTCTATCAGATAAGGCAGACATTATAGAAGATATAAATGGGATACAAAAACTCGTCCAGTCTTTTCCGAAGATACGATCAAATCATTCTTTATCAAAAAGGGGTAAGGGTTAGAGACTTGCAGCAATATTTATAACTGTGTGTTATCTATTGTTGTTGTATTTACATCGTAGGTTTATCCGATTGAAAAACTATTGAGGTCAGTAAGGAATATTTAGCCTTTACATAAATCGTAAATAGCGTTTATATTTTCCTTTTTTTCATGATGCAACTTTATATGTGACCTTTTCCAAGAACACATTTGTTAATAGTATCACAGAGTTTACCGTGTTACCTGAAAGCGCTTTGCGGGGTACGAAACATAAAAAAGGAAACATTTGCATCTGAACTTCTGTTTTATGATGTCGTAAATTCCTGAATAATCTTTGTCATGTCACGTTACAATGAATTTGAGCTCTTATATTTAATGCCAATGAATGAAATAAAGCTTAAAGAGCCATGAGGTTACGAGACAATCAGTTGATAATGACATATTTATTTTGCTTTGTCATTAATTAACACAGGAATAATGGATTAATATGTTCAAAAATGTTATAATGCATATTGGGAGAATACATATTTTATATCTGACATTTTATGACCCCGAAAGGCAGGGGCATATAGTGATCTTAACGTTCATCTGAACAAAAGATAATATAAAATACAGTCAAAGTATTTTACTTCAAATTTTGAAGAGTGGAAGATGTTAGCAACGAAATGTGTAATGTGCATGCACCAACCCTGTAACTTTGGGGTTTTCATGCTTTTCCTTGTCCACTGTTCGATGGACTGACTTCAAATGTTCAAGACAGGGATATGTGCAATAACCATAGAATAAGGAGTTATTTCTTTTTGTGTTGAGTATAACTTTGTAAACAGATTCACTTCTAATATACTTAGGTAAGTGATGCAACAATGAGATGAGAAATGAGCACAATTATTCTTGAAACGGCACCCTCGAAGAAAATGATCTTCAAGTGTCACTTAAATGCAAATAATACTACATTTCCAACACTCAATGATTTTATCTATTTTGGATGTTCGCACCTACAAGGTCTTTTCAATTTATTTATTACCCTTGTTACGTATCTCAATTACACTTTAGGGAAATATACCAATGACAACTTTTGTAGTAAAAGAAATGAATTTTTGCAGTTATTGAATTTTTCATATAGCACTTTGCACCTCGATAATTGTCTTTTACTTTTATTGCATTTTTACACCGATATTATATGTTCCGCCTTTATTGCTTTACACTAAACCTTTGTCCTTTATCACGAGTTTGCATATCTTCTACTTTCTCACTTTACAGTTCAAATTATTTGTTGATTTGTTCGAATAGCTTACTGAGGTTCATTGATACTTTAAACTCGAAAAAGGTATCCTTATTTCTTATATTTTGTATAAGAATCACAGTATATTAATCAATCTCGTTTTTTGTGTACATCATTTTTCCCATATATAAAAAGTGTTGGACCTTCGCAACAATTTTATATAAATGTAATATATGTTTAATCTTTAATTATGGTCTTCAAACGTGATCACTTCAGACAGCCAAACGATACATTCAGTATTAGTATGAAAATCGCCTCGAAGACTTCAAACGCATTTTTTAAAAAAGAAATTAACTGCAATGGTGTTTGATTAGAGACTGTTTCCAAATTGCCTTGTTTTTAATAGTAGGCCCACTACACTCGTGATCAGGGAAGAGAAATCGTTTGCTTTTGTCATAAATATTAGAATTTCCTGTAGAAATAAAGTCTTACAATCTGACACGAGTAAGTAAAAAAAGCACAGGTGCTACTGGATCTTAAAATGAAAATTTCATACTGAGAATATTACACTGACAGGTAAAGCTGTTCATACAGCAAATATATGCTAATTGCAGATAACTATTAATGTTTCATTACTGTTGTTGGGATAATATCTAAGTACCTTTTCACAAGTATGTTTAAATTATTATAAATTGTAAGGCGATATCACTGACGTAAAAAACTTTTGGATAAACGTAAACAATTACAAAACTTGTGAGCTGACAACTACTTGTGACATTAAAGAGCCATTTAATACCGGTATCGTAAATTCAGTGGCTCGTATTCAAAGAAAAGATGCTCATATTTAGTTATTATTCACTTAAATCATTGGTGTGTTCCTGTTTCATCATTTCATCAAAACCTTACTGATTTATCAGGCTAAAATGGTCTTAACCGGCCATTTTATACAATGAGCGACTAAGTGACCGACTGACAGTAGTAAACATTTTTAAAGCATGTCAACCTTTTTAGGGGTTTTCTACGGAAGCCTATTAGGGACATTTTTGTTATCAAATATTGTCGTTTCACGCTTCACTTCTACGACTACGAGGTAATATGTAACATCTAGACGTAGTTACATGTAATGACACGTAACGCATTATACAGAATACGAAAGCGGTAATGCATAATACATAAAAATTAAGACAAAGTGTCCCTAATAGGCTACCGTAGTTTTCTCAGCACATATTCAAGAAATGACAAATGCAAAAATAACTATAATAGACACAAGACACGTATTATGCATAACATCATAAGCCATATGGATGCGAAAAAAATTGGCTATGCTTTATTATCCAGTGATTGTATGATGGGTTGATATTACACTTACGTTTATATGATACGATGCAGTGTATTTGAGAGTGTTTAAATACTTTACTTTTATGGTGTCATAAAATATATATACGCAATTTTGTGGTTGGATATTATGTATTGACGCTCTTTAAGTGTCTACAATTCAGTTTAGTTTTTTTCTTTTCTAAATCGGAATGTTTAGTTACGAGGCTAGCGATGCCTAGGCATATATTCACGGAATATCAGTCATAAAGCAGCAAGTTCACTGTCTTTTGTTGGAGAAATTAAGGACAAAATAAAGGAACTCTATGTATTGTTAAGTTATAGGTCTAGACTATATGTCTAAGATATCTAGAAATATACGAGACTGTAAAAGAAAATATTGGTTTACAAAAGAGATACTGATAGCTGACAATCTCTTCTTACAGTACATATGATAGATATTATAGCGGTAAGATGATGATGATGCATAAAGTTATTTTGTAAGATATTAATGGTATGTATGACGTAAAATCACACAGGTTTGAAATTTTATCGAACATTTTGACCTTTGAGATGCTTTACTTAAGTAATGAAAAACATAAAAATTTGATTTTTTTAAGTCACACAACTTTATGATAGGGAACATTAAGTGTTATATTAAAATTTAGAAGACATTCGGAATGATACTCGTATGATACGGTTATAGTGTCGAGGTAAAAGTCTTGAGCTAAACGATTTACAGGTAAAGTAGTGTTCGTAATAAGCTGAATAATGGATAGATGTTCTTCGTTCGTCCGTCTTTTTTGTCGTCCTTTTGTTTACGCTGTAGTACCCACATTTCTAGTTAAACTCTGACGCCATAGTTTGCTTCTATGGAATCTAGTACATTCAGTTATTTCATGAGATTTGAACAATATATGTATGACCATTAGACATCAATTTAGATTTGATTATGGGCCGAGTTATACCAGTTTTACTAGAGCTATTGACCCTTCATTTAGCAAAAAATAGATCAAAAAAATTGAAATTATTTTCACTTCTTTACAAATCCTACTTATTCAGCATTAAGATTAAATTTGTAGCCCAAATTAACTTTGACACAGTTGTAGGAATGCTAAGATCATTGTCACAGTTACTAAATGTAGAATTTTCTTGTCAACGCTTCATCGTGTTATTGCCTGTGGTAGATTTAATTGAAATTTTGCAAAAATTGTATAAGAGGTAAGCCTAGGTTTGCATAAGAAGTTTGACTATTGTGTCAAGGTCAAGGTCATGTTTCTAAATTGAAATGTCCGTGCCAGCAATTCAACTTAGTATGACTTCAAAAATTTCAGTTGGGACCTTTCTCATGATCTTCAGAGCAAGATTGCTCTTGGGAACTGTATAGAGTCACGATATCCCACTAATAGTTGATTTAAAGGTTGAAGTTGAAACGCTTAAAGGTATTAAATATTTATTAATTAATTTATAGGTATAAAATTTTACTCTGTTTTTTTTCAAAAAAATGTTTAGCTGTTGTGTATGGCGACTCAAGTCAATTGTTTTTACCTCAGATATAAGTATATGTAATGGTGACCTTAGCCAGCTGAACTGACATACTGACTTTAAATGAATATTAAGGGGGATCGTGTACACATATCTTAAACAAATATTGATTATTTCGACACAAGCTTTTAATAGTTTGATTATGAAAGAAACGTCGAGGACCTGAAACACTTCATTGCCGTAATTGAAACCACACGTAGTCCTAATTTTTAAAGCAAATATTACATTTTAGTCACAGTAACAAAAGTAATAAAATTGTTTAAATAAGAAAAATACTCTTCTTATGAACTTTGTAAATATACCGTCTTTAAAAACGAATGTTGGAGCTACTTTTATACAGAAATTTTAAATGGGCTTTGGTCGAAAGAACTCGAGCTGAAATCCTCATTGTCAACATCGCTTTCCTTCTTGCCATTAAATCAGGTTCGAGTAGGACTGAAGATCAAAATATTTTACTTCAGGTTTGTCTTTTGTCCGATGCTTAAAATGTTAAAATCCTTTCAACGTACATGACATTTCAATTGATGATTAACTAATGTTTCATCAATAAGCCAACGATATGCTCGGGAATTCGGGCAGTGATTTATAAGTCACTGCAAAACATGTCAGTGTTAAGTACAGTTCAATGTGGAGCTGTTAGCCGTGTCTTACACGTGCTACTCTACATTCACCGTTGTATTCCATTAAAGAGCAGACAGGACTAATGGCTCGAGGTCAAACTAATAGCAACACAGATCGAATAGAAATACACAACTAAGACTTCAGAGACTTTAGCAGACATTTTTTCGTAACAGTAATATGAACTCTACATTAAGCATATATTTTGTCAGGAACTATTTTTTATAAGTTAAATAATATTATTTTGAACAAGACTTACACAGAACTCGTTCTAAACTTTGAGCCAACTGCAGTATGACGTATCTACCAGATTGTCCTGAACCGATATCACTGAAGCAAAAACGATCTTTTAAATGATGTTCTATATATTGAGTCAAAATCTCTTTAGACAAATGACCAAAAAAAAAAACTGCCTAAAAGTCTGTCAATCCTTATTAACATATCATACGGAAAATGCGGTGGTACTTTTTTTAATTAAAAAAGGTAAGTGAAAGACCAAATTAATCATTTTGAAGTTTACATCATTATCAAGAGGAAAAATACAATGTAATAAAATAATATTAATTCGTCTGACCGAAGCAAAAACGATTAATTAAGCGGTTTTTGATTTATATGGATTTAACCGAAATTTCCCTTCTTTGTTTAATGTGTAAAAACCGCGTCTAATCGGTTATCGGAAAAAAATGAAAGTTCCGTATGAAAGCGACTTGCACATGCGCAGGGTTACAAAAATCTAACGCGGGAATTATAAAATGATAATTTTCACTGACACTGCAATAAATATCAAACGCTTTCAATCAAATTCTTTCCCCAGTAGACACTCCAATACGACCGAGCGCTGCATTACTTCTTGTTCAGGAGCATATTAAACTTAGAAAATTAAGTACGGCCATGGGCATTTGAGCAAAACAGTTATGAGTCCTGGCCCAACACACGCATAGACGTTTGAAAGCTTTATTTCATCAAGTATTGTTGTTGATAATGATCAAAGCCACTCTTGGACTTCCAATCTCATTTTAAGAACGTTTTTTGGACTGCTATTGCATGTTTTCTGGAGGTAACGATTCCATTTTACATTATCGCAATTACGATTAAACTTTATACATTTTACTTTTATTTCGTTCTGGGAAGGTTTTAAACGTGAGCTGTACTGTTTATCACTTTCATCACTGATTTTTAACGCATCATCGATTTATCAGATAGGTGTCTATTTCAGTTTTCCATTATATAATTGCTTGAGATATTAAACAGAACGTGTTGCATGATTATGAGTAAATTTATTTATTGTAGTCGGGCGGTTAGTGTGGTTTATTTTGCAATATGAAATTTGATGATATACCCGAGTTACGCTTTACTAACTTTAATAATTCATTGGTAATTATGTATGACACCAGTGTCTTTATTTAAAAATCACCTTGATGTAATATCAAAGGAGGAAAATTATTTAAACAGACACAAGTGCGACGGCAAGGAGTGCATAAATAATTTAAAAATATTGAAATGGAGTGTTATCTATTTAATATAATGAGCTGACAGCTGCACGAGGAGGTACGCATCTTCTTTTTCATTTTTTGTATGTTCAAAATTTTATCATTTATGTAAACAAGAGCAGAGTAAGTAAGCAAATAAAAACCGTTTTTACCTGATTTTACTCTTAGAGAGTTGTTTTACCTGCGAAATTAGTGATTCTTTTAAATAAACCGAAATGTGGCTTCAAAATTTACATAGCGAAGTCTCATTTTAAAGGACAAGGGGATTATTTTAAACAGTCAAACAGTCAAAACTGGTTTTGAAAAAAAAACCCTTACAAGCTTGCGTTTGTAAGGAGCAGAGTTGAGGATATAAATATGTCATATAGATTTTTGTGATACTTCGTATATGTTAATAAATCACATGATGACCACATTGTTTCTTATTCCAAAATAATTCAAGGAAAAAAAGCGACCGTAATGCTGACAGTAAAGCAATCCCTGAATTGCAAATTACCTGCCATGTTCTATTATGCTTTACAGACATATCTAACTCGACTGATAAAGACCGGGGAAGTATATTATTCCATCATTTTTCTGGACATAATCTTGCTCAGATAACTTTAGTAATGTAGTGTCAATATTTGTTCTTTATGTGGCTTACAGACGGGCATTTGATTTTACAATTCCTGCTGTCTGTAAGTACAACATTCTTTGTATATAATATGTATTCATTGTTTGCAACATTTGTACGTTCAGTAGATTTTTTTAGCTATTCAGAATACTTTATAAAAGTCAATAATGTCAGCGCCTCTCTTTTTTCTCAATTTACTTTTCCATTGCTTCATCGAAATCGGATAATAATAGTAATAATAGTAATAATAATAATAATGTACCTATATGACGTGCACAATATCAGTCACCGTAAACTGACAACAACAAAAACAACAACTGCTACATCGTTATCAACAGCAACGACAACAGCAAAAACAACAGCACCAACATAAATTAAACACTTAATGAATGACAAAAAGTATTTTATGCATGTCTGGCTATTGTTATGGCTATTTGCATTAAACTGTTAAAATATTTATTTAAAAAACTTAGATTTTATGCCTCGGATACATCAATTTAATACAACATACATCACTGTTTGCTTTGCTTAGTTATAAATATTTGTGCGGCGCAGATGCAATGTGTTAAATGCATAATGCTTTTGTACTTCCGGAACAACTGCAGCAAAAAAGTCGTTTCAATAATATTGAAATATTTTTTTATTTCCTATGCAAATACATGTATTGCACATCAAAGATCTTACGTTCCATTTCAAAGGCTTTACTTTTTGTACGTAGGTGTGTTAAAAGGATGATAGGTCATTCACAGCAAACCATTTACCTAATTAATATAAATTGAAAACAGACATGGTAGCATGTTATATTAAATACATTCGTGGGATGGTTTTAATATT
The DNA here is from genome assembly GCA_022818135.1 of Saxidomus purpurata. Taxonomy (NCBI): domain Eukaryota; kingdom Metazoa; phylum Mollusca; class Bivalvia; order Venerida; family Veneridae; genus Saxidomus; species Saxidomus purpurata. Next base: position 5,330,999 of record JAFMSR010000011.1, read on the forward strand.
AACTGTACTTAGAACTCATATGAACGTTTAGAAAAGTTTACTTTGAATCAACAGGAGGATTTTGCCGTTGTTTAGCTAAAAGCGAACAACGTTCAGTTAGTCATGTAGACGAGAAAAAGTTGAAGATAAAAAGCAATAGCAAACAACTTCTTCCAAGTTTAGCTGATAATTTTCATGCAGGCAATGAATACTCCAGCATTTCTGGAATATTTACAGATTAGATAGACAAATTCCTATCCCGAGAATGTTATTTAAACAAACAAATCTAGCCCCCATCCCTTATGGTAAACACAACTACCAACATAACACTGAATTTGACTCTGAAAACGTTGAAAACCTTCCTACCTACACATCTGATGGATTAAGACGAGAGGACAACAGCTAGCGTCATGAACTATTAAAGACAGCATCTCTGTTTCTAATGACATCTAACATGAACAACAATAAAGCATTAAACACCTAAATATCATTAGGATTTTTGTTCTGTCCAATTCTGTTGATTGTTGTTTTGAGAAATCTTCCCGGCTGCGGCATATTCGGATGATTTATAACATTTACACCTACGTTCGTCAGTTCAATAAAACTTTATTTCATTGGTGAAAATCATTTTGACTTCTGTCTCCAATATTAATTTCATAATGACAAATTACTCGCTGATAAAATTGTTGAGTTGGAAAAATGCAATGAAACTAAATTGACAAATAATGCCAATCAGTGTCGAGGAATTACAAGTTGCAGATATGAAATAATCTAAACCTGATGGAAAATAAAGATAAAATTATTTCTTAATATTAGAAAAAAAACTTTAATATGTTTCCATTTTGTAGATGTTATTAAACCAATAAATCAAGAATACGGCTCATTAATTTCGCCTTCCTTTGTCGTCTGACTTTCCGTGTGCCATGTGGATAATTAGGCACAGTCATATATTTTATAATTTATTATAGTCTCATCATATAACTTGGATAACAATAAATGCTTGAAGTACGGTATTCTAATGAAAACATTATTTTTAATTTATAATGTTATTTATGAAAACACACTTACATATTTATTATGATTGTGAATTGAGTTGTGTCGCACAGAGGAGCATTGTCCTGTTGATGGCGTTACTGCCTTTCTAACCTAAATGTCATGTCATCGTGCCTTTAAAATTCACGAGTCACGTGACCGCTAAAAGAAATATGTCGGACTAAATTAAGAGAGGAAAGAAGTCGTGTTTCCTTCCTTGATTATGGTATTAAAGGTGTTTGATTTGTTATTTGTCTTAAATCAAAACATTATTTTCTTTTAAAACACGGTAACTGTCGCAGTACGTACCATCATATCCTTGTAAACGAAGGCTTAAACAAGTGTATGTTAATTAACCCATTAACGTGATGTAAGTACCCGCTTCAAGTGTAAGATAACCTATCTGCATCATCAGTCTAAATAGTTCAAATACTTTTCATTGTTTTAAATTGTGTTCAAACAAGGTCACCGTGGTTTGTTTTTCTTTTGATGAAAGCTTTAAGGTCACAGGGAAGATGAAAATTTTAAATGTGATATCGTTGTGTTTACGAAGTGTATTATTTCTTTTAGGCACGATAGCTAGATAGGCCGAACGCTTTAATGACATGTACATTTTGAATTGAAATGGAGTTTAGTGAGGAGGTGCAGATAAATTTATGTAGGATTAACTTAACGCTCCCATCAAGATTATGTTAGTATATTTTGGATGTTTTTTCTGTATTTTGCAAGTGACTGGGACTCAACAATGTTAATAATACCTTTTACAAATTTTGATACCTGCTTTTGTATCAAAGTAGATGAAAATAAGATCATAAAACAAATATTTCATTTTGAAATATGATAGCGTATGCAATATAATGCATTCAAATGTGCATACAGTGACATTAAGATTAAAATCGTTTTAAATCACTTTAGATGTTTTGGAAAGTGTTTGAAATATCTTAAACAATGTGTCATATCGTAGAACAGTTGAAATATGGGCAATAAAAAGTGTAACTGCATTTAGTAGTTATAATACATCTAAATATATGTGTGTGTGATTTGCATGAAGATCTCATAAGTGATTTGGTGGGGAAAGCCCGTTACAAAACCGGAAGTCGGTAGATTCAATCCCACTGTTTGGGTTCACACTTACTTAAGACACATCAGCACTGGTTTACTCAGGTAATGCTTTTCTTTACAATCAGACTTAAAGAAATTCCTTAATTTCAACTCACAAAAATCTATCGGGAGATCTCTGGTTCTAACTAACAGTGTTAAGACAACATTATATTATACTTGAGCGGTGAAACATGCTGTAAATACTGTATTTTCCTTGTGCGCGCACGTTTTGTGATTGTCCTGTGAATGAATGTGATAGAAATGGCACTTAGTCGTGTCTCGTTTGTTTGAAGAAACTGGCATGCACATAAATGGCTCAATGAAAGTTGTTTGTTTTGCCATCAAAACGGAATATGCCTTTACATTGCAAGCTGTACACATTCTGATTGGACGAACAGATGGGAGCGATTACCTTGAACCTGATAACTACTGATAACTTCTGACCAATTCTTCAACATTTTTGTTTAAATTTTGCATTTAAAGCGCAATGTTCAGTGAGACGTAGATAGAATGGTATAATGAGAACTTAATTGTTCGATCTTCTAATATTAAAATGCATTCAAGATATTTGAAATCTGATTAAAGGAAACCTTATCTAAACGAGCTCATTTCGTTTTTGGAATGGCTGAAAATGCAGTCGGATTAACTGGATACAAAACATTTACAAATGAGAAAATATTAGCCAAAGGTAGGACTATTGTTTTGATCAGCTGTAGGTGGATTGTGTTGTTTTTATGTGTTACGACACTTTATTATTATACTGCCAGCACTAAAGGTATAAGCACAAACTGAGTTAATACTAATTTGTCTAATTGTAATACGTTTTCTCCAAACTTTGTATAAATCACACTCAAGACATCGCCTATAAATTTTATTTGACTACCGGGCGGACTGGGGCATATGTGGAATGAGGACACGCCTAAACTTGTCCCCAAATTGCTTACTGGTATGAACCAAGGTCATGTTGATTTTTTAACGCGCGCAACCACTTCAACAGTTAGGTCCACTACAGTCATAAATCCCCTGTTCCCTTCGAATAATTGACCAAAGAGCCGGTATTGAGCAAATAATTGTTACCAAGACAAGAAGGGAAATATAATAAAAGGGATATAGAATTGTATACATTTAGTAGGTGCGCTGCGACCTCATACAACAGTGAAAGCTAAATATCATTTAAAAGTGTTTAAAATAACAAGAAACGCTGAATTGTGTATTATTAAACTTTATTCAATCAAAAATTAAAAGTCGTTGAACTTTAGAAAATTTACTGAAATGCATAGTAGAGACATTCTTGTCTCCCCTAAAACGTGACCAGTGAGTACAATAAGAACAATGAAGACATACGTATATAATCGAATAAGCGGGCATAATTCGGTCGTTGTATGAATGGCGCCTATGGGAATTCCAGTTAGAATGTGATCTGTTTTTGTTCCTGTTTAACCATACTCTTCCAGTCTGTGAATTATATAGACATTAGGGACAGCTTTCAAGATAACAAAATACATATTCTGATCAGGAAACGTTTAGAAGTCTGTATGGGATACGTAAGCGTTTCTATTGTTAGAAGCTACGCAGCTTCGAGATTTGTTATTATAAGTTAGATTTAACAGAAAGTTACCGGAGCATTAATTACTTTCCTGGTTTCATAGTGTGGACAATACTTAACCTGTATTTTGTTTATGTTTAAACTGTTGTAACGGGTAAAAGATGCACAATAATGTTCGAGTTAATGTTTGAGGAAATGGAAGAAAAATGTCGTGCAATATTTGTGAAACCATTATCCAGTCAGTCAGCACTTTGGTTACAATTCGTAAGGTTTGCCGCGCCATTCCTTTATTTAATGCATATTTGAACTGTAAATGTTGACTGTCGGGAATGATAGACATGTTCAGTGTGTATTGAAACTATAAACTTAAAATTGCTGAGAATTTGAAGAGACCAGCATACAATACAGAATTGTTCTGCAAGTGTTTACAAGTGGCACATTGCTGTTTTAAAAACTTTGATAAACATATTTGAGCCTACGTTACAGTGCACGTGTTACCTGTCACGTGTAGGATCGCCAGACAGGGTTTACGTGCATGATTGTCAGCCAGGGATAAATGGTTTCATATCTTAAATTGAGTAAGATAAGTTTAAGCAAGAGTGTATGCGGTACATCGCCTCACTTACTAAGGCACGTATCTAACGTGCTTCCAAAGCTCTGTATGAAAATTGCCTATGCTTAACCGGGATAACTTGCTTAGACAGGAATACAAGTGTGTCATCATTTATATTGTTTGCATTTACAATCATAATAATAATAAAAATAATAGTAATATTAATAATAATAGATGTAATAATAATAATAATAATAATTATAATAATAATTATTATTATTATTATTATTATCATTATATACAATCCGTACCGTACATGTACCAGATGAGCATAAAATGTCCACATAAAAATAGAAAGACACTACTGTAATGTGTGGTATGAATAAGTGTAGTTCTTTTCTTTTTCAGAGAACATATCTCAAGTGCCTATTTCCGAGGTTAGTGCAGATTCGCCTTCACCACCTCCAAGACGACCACGTACAGAAAAGTCACGCGGACATCATAAAATTTATGGTGACCATGAATTGCCGGCTGGAAAAAACGGTGAAACGCGCTCATCTAATTTACACCAGTGTGATATTGAAAAGACATTAACTTCACGATCGCCTTCTCTTAGGAAGAGGGACATAATGATGCGCAGGTATAATTCAGCGTCCGTGTTGCCAATGGTAACACCGGTGGACATGAATAAGAATCACATTATGCACGCCAGGGACGATTATTTCGTTGCGACAAATGGACATAACGATAACGAGGCTACAGAGTGTACAGTCGTAAATGGCAACCAGTCGAACCTTCATCATGACGATGACCGGGCACATACCTTGGTACACATGGATATTGTTGGAGAAAGTTACGAGGCAAGGTACCCGTGGCAACGTGACATATCAACGCAATGTGATCTTTCCGGTTTTAGAAATAGTGTGAGTAGCGAAAGTATGAGCAGCGGAAGTGAATGGAGTAACTATACCGCAGCAAATAATCAAAACTGTAGTAACTATGTAAACGCAAATTGTGTTACCAATGGAAATCCTCCTGCACGACGGCAGTCAAGTGATAACATTCGTAAAAGACATCAAGTCTTCAGAACACGACGTCCACGTTCTATGACGTGTTTAGATACTAACACGTTTTATAACAATCATTCGGATATGTACCGTTCGGATACAAATTTGAATTATAGACATGGACGTACCACGTCTGATTTAGTTGTACCAAATTCACCGAACAGAAAACGCATGCCACTAATTTTTGCAGACGACCCTGGATCTGTTTCCGATCTTGAATCGATTCTGGAGAATCCTCATGACGGGTACGTAGTTTCATCTTATTTTAAATCTTGTGTAGTATATTTTTCTTTGTATTTTAGAAATGTACTACAAGAGCATACCTTTATAACCGAAGACTTATAACAGTGACCATCAAAATTTTAGAAACACGTTCTTCAAATGTTTCTATTTCATATAAAACGTTACCGACGTTACACCAAAAATCTAGTATCTGTGTAAGAGTTATACTCCTATTACATTTCTAAATCGTTTCAATTGTGTAAAACCATGAACATCTGTTTTGGCTATCTATCCAAGTTTAAAAATTTACATCCACCCGCCCGTATGTTTTACCTATTTGCAAAGAAGAGAAGAATCTTAGTAAAACTGATATCTTTCGTGTGTTCACAGCAGTTTTACGTGTAATATGACCATTTGAACAGTAACATGACTAAGAGTTCGCCCTAAATACAAAGCACTTTAGCTCCGCCCACAATCACGGACCTTTATACACATAGGTCCGTGCCACAATACACAAAAGGTCAAATGAGGTTAAACACTAAGTAAGTTAGAGTTTATTAAGTCAAATTTTAACAATTAAGAAACCCCGGTCGCTCGCTACCGCTTGCTCCCTTTGGGTTTCTTAATTGTTAAAATTTGTAATTGGGCTTATTGGGTCCACCATCCTCTAAAGAGGCTATAATCGGTGCGACCCGTGTTAAAATTTGACTTAATAAACTCTAACTTATACGTAACTGATACCGATTGCCTTGAATATTTTAAATTAGAGCTAGAAAATAGTGTTGAACATTTCCTCACTTGTGAGATAGAGCTTTGCCTGCGTGGACCTAGAACATTATGTACTTAACGAATAGAGAATAATATTCTTTGGACAATTACTATAACAGTAGCAAAAAACTAACATTTGTTTTTACTTTAAATCAAATGAAACCCTCTGTATCTGGTGTCAGGTTTTACAGAGATGCTGATGATGAACTTGGGTCGAACCAGTTAGATATATTTACAACAAAACCTGACACTAGCAGTAACAATAAAATTTAGATCTAGAAGAATCGATGTATTTTACGATATGAACTGTATAAATTAGCAGCTGCTACAGCTAGTAACTATCTCTATTTAACGCGCACTGAAGCTTAACTTCCGTGTCGTCTGAAAACTTTATAGATTCAAAGTTGATTTATTGCAAAGTTGATTTATTGTAAACACAAACACATGCCCTGACAAATACACAGTGACAAATATAAATACAAAATAACTGACTTTAACATAGAAAAAACTATTACATAAAAAAGGTATAGAGTATGTTTCAAGAGGTTGAGGTAATTGTAAACATCAAAGTGACAAATTGGCATAATAATTATCATATAGGAACATATATTTTATTTCTTTATTTAAACATCTAGTAAAACAAAGTCATGCCTTGTATCTCGGTAAATATTTTGAAATACTATTTTAAGTAGACTGTCAAATATGTACGAGCTTAAAGATAAAAAAAACAGACGGAGCAAAATGCTGTGCGAAAAAGCGTAAGAAGGCAAATCTACTTTACGCTAAATTCTGAACTAGGAAAGCGTTACAACTAACGGTTTTCGTAAATATTATTGTCAACTTGTGCGTTCAAGCAATCTATGTAGTTGCAACTATTGACTGCCGCAAAGTACAAGCATGCTATACAAATTCAACGATATTGTTTTCGTATCAGCTTGCATTAGCTAGGTAGAGTTAAATACACTTGGTCTAACATAATAATATGATTTGATGTTTAACGTAAATATTCACGAAATGGTATTCGTCTTCAATGTCACCAGAATTAGATTATGGCACTATTTTTAAACAGTCAAGTCTGCACAACAGATTATACATACACATATTTTCAGGGATTTTAAGTTTTTTATTACCAACTGTCAAGAAGTACCAGGTGGACTGAGTTGCTTGTAAGCCCTTACAGTCTTTTACTTTATAACATCCTCGCATGACTAATATGTTCAGTTTTGGACGGTAGCCATTTCAGTAAAAGAAAGAAAGAAGTCCATTTTCAAAGACGTAAAAAAATCGTTCCAAAGAAGAAAAATCAGTCAGTCACACTAAATCTCAACCGAGTCAAGGCCAGAAAATGTGATAAACATTTTATGAAAATGGTATAAGAGAAGATATTACTGTGAAAGAAATTTGTTTGAAGAAAAAAAAACTCTCCCACAAGCCAGCATTTATCCTGTCTCTCTCTTTTCAAATCGTCTCTGACCGGTCGTTTCCTGAATTGAATGTAGTTATTTTATACGAGGTGTATATAATTGGTTCTGCAACAGTAAATCTTACTTTCCTAAATCCACAAGGACACATCAGGCCAATCTTTTACATTCCCGCTAATATCAACAATCATATAATCAGGGAACACCTCCCTTCACCGCGGAGTTTTATGCCAATATTACGTCCGTTCCACGGACATTCCCCTGCTATATAGAGGAAATCCAATTATATAAATGAAATGGTAGTGTATTGTTAAGTGCATTTAATGGGTTGGTAATGAAATAAAATAATGTAGTAGATCTACTCCTGGTGAGATTCGCATTATTCTGTGGCGAGATTTCTAATTTGTCACTAGATATCTCTGAGATAATCACTTTAGATGTAGTTTTCCTTACTTGTACTTTATTCTGTCATAAAACCGGCCGTGGCATTAAAATCTAGATAAAAGCCATTTTATAAGAAATAGTGCTTTTTTATATTGATCGTACATTCATGTCCGCTATAATAATTACGAACGGCAACTCTGAAATTAATATTATTCTGAAAACGGAAATGGGTTTTCTCCCTTCGTTCATCTTTCGTTAAAGTTAATATTGGGTCTATTCGCTATTCTCTTCAAATGTTTTGTAAATTCGTTTTAAAACAGTTGTTTTGTATTGATGAAGAGAGCAAATATTTGTTCATGAACTTGACAGATTCAACATGTTTCATAGTTTTAAGTAGTTATTACCAATGCGAAGTAATACGAGCCATTTTGATCATTTTCGAATCGAAAGTTATCTAGAAGTAGATTAAGGTATATCTGTCCAATTGTTTATGACAATGGATTTTTTTCTGGCAACTAAACTGTACCCCATACTGTGTCTATCTGTTACCGCGTGATTTGCTTTAAAAAGAAAGTTCGAACTTGATAAACTAGAATATTTTGTATCCACATAAATCTATTTATATTTGAATTGTGTCGCTTACAGGTACTAAGTAAAAAATACTCAATCACAAACAGCTAACGCCGGGAAAATTTATACTATACTGCAGTAAAGAATAAATTATCTGACTCAAAGTTAATTAAATATAACGTGTTTACCTAACGTATGTAAGAAATGAATGAAATACATTGCACTTATAACCAGCTCACTAAACAAGCACTTGTTTGAGTTCCTGACAACAACCAGCCATATAATTATTTCTGCAGTCGTGAAAGAGTTTCTGTAGGCGTCATAAGACACATGTTTGTGACACACGTTCTATAAACGGCAATAATGTCAGAAAATTACAGAGACAAGTTTTATTTGTCGGTATTTCCTTATTTTCTAGAAAAATATGATCGTTTTTTTTTTGTCCAGGCTCGGATAAAATAAACGCGATTGTCAAGTCTAGTCTTTTGAAACATTTATGAAAAAATAAAAACAACATGGGTGTCATGTATACGAAAAACATGTGACAACAGTATAAACTGGTCCTACACGAAAGTGTACTGACTTGTACTAAATCTTTTTTGTTACATTTTTTTTGTTATTTTTTTCTTGTATTAAATATCACATCAAAGTATATTTTTTTAATTTTCTAAGATATGAAGCATTTTTTTATCATAATTATATGAAGAAGGTTTTCATTTGTAGGATTGAGCGTCAATAAAGGAGCTCAACGACAATTCTCAATGACATAAAAACATTAATTCCCTACACTAACAAATGCAGGCGGTGCAAAAATGCAGCTAGTGTAATTTTAAATATAATCTGTAATATATAAACTACAGTAAGTAATATTTATATTAACAAGGCGTGATTTATACGTTCAGGTAAAAGTTAGGTAAAAGTACATTCACTTTTTTCTATAGTCTTCTAATAGTTGCTCTAAACTCAGCAGGCAGTCTAACAGGGTAATTATAACTTTCCATGTTTGCATTAAGTTTGGAAGCTACACCGAACTGCAAAATAAACGCAACACTTGGGGAAACACATATAATTTGAAAATAAACAATTCAAATGATAAATAACGAGTTTATTTCATTTCATTGGTACCTTACCTACATACTGTGTAAATTTCATTAAAATATAACAACAGATAACCCGGATTTCATAATGTCAAAGTTCATTACCCACAAGTTCAATTTTCACACATTGTCAATATCTCGTGTATCCCGACAGCCTGATTTCGCAAATTATCCGGAAGTCGTGGCATTGCAAAATACAATTTATGTCAGCTAAATATATTTTGGGGTGTTTTTAATTGTAAAATCGTATGGTCAGAAAATCGATTTTAATAATTTACTTACCCATTTCAACCGCATCAAAACGTGCTTTTTGTGGGGTCACGGTACGATGATTTCAATAAATTTTAGTGGCTTAGTAATATTTACATGTATAAATAATATTCAAATACGTTTGCGTCAGTAAAATATAATTACGGCGGACATATTCAAAAAAGAAATGTGTTGCGTTTATTTTGCGGTTCGGTGTATGTAGAAAGCTTTTTCAAACCTTTGCATGTTCAACTGAAATAATTAAGCTTATAACTACAAAAACCAAACCACTAATTGTACACTAATTTCTCCCCATCAAATTTCGAGCAAGGTCTGCAGTTATAGGTAATACATATATACTTTCTGAACATACTTTCAAAAACCTTACTAAGGTTCTGTTGACGGTCTACCGCTACCTTAATTGTTGAGGCATTAAAGTCAATATTTAGAATTCTGTGTCTGAACCAACCATTGTAAAAGAGACAATAGGAAATATTTTCAGATAACGGAGCCGCGTGGTCTTGCACCTTCTTCGTAAAACTATTACAGTCAGTTATGTACATAACTTCTGAAAGGTTCTCGTCTGCTAAGAGAATCAGTCAGTTCTCCTGATCTCGTGTCTTTTCTACATTGTTAGACAAATCTATAGTCATTCCAATACAGAGACAAGCTAGCATCAAAGTATAGCAAGATGCCACCTGCATCAAAAATTGTGCCTTCTGTATGATCTGCTGTTAAACACTAGATAGGAGCCGCCGAGTGAAAGTATCCGCCGAACAAACGCCGATAATTGCCCCCGAACAAACGCCGATAGTAGCCTTCGAACAAACGGTTCGATCTTAAGAGCCACGGACAAGGTTTTTTTTTATTGCTCCCAAAATACTTTTTATCATGTTGCTGTTCAAACATACCTCTGTGGAACTTCAGACAATTTCTTTTTCAGTCTCAAAGAATTTAGACTTGTGTTTAGAAACGATATAAAATAATAAACTTCAGCTAGAGCAGACATCTTGAAGTCTAAACATTGTTTAAAACTGTTATACTGAAATAAACAAAAAAAGGGTTTGCAACGATTAACGAAATCAATGTTTTGTTAGTTCATGTATTTAACCGCCAAATTGGGTGCATACAAAGTATCATCGAGGACGAAGCTAATTAATTAACACTAATAATATCAAATTCTTGATGTAGACTTGGCGTCGATCAGGGTAATTTTACGGAGCGAATGACCTACTTGAACATATGTTCGTTTTAAATTTTAAGCACATGTAATGCAAATAGTGTGTTCCCGTGATTGGCCATCGGCTTGACATTTACAGCTTCTTCCAGGCATGACAACTTGATGCTCTGAAATGTAAACATGTTGGAAGCGAAGGCAATTGTCTTAATTCTTCAAAGGACATTGAATCTTTGATAATCAAACAAATTAAATTTATTCATTGTTTCGTCATATCACACGTCAAGTAAAAACAGCAAGTTGGACAAGGGGATTACATTATGTAGACACGTTCATGAATATAAACAGATTCGTAAAACATCAGATCAATACGGAAACTAAAACAGAACCCACCGAAAATGTCAAAGACTTAAAGTGTTGCCATAGAAATACGAAAAATTCAATGTACATACAGTTAGTATAGTTAGTGTTTATAAAATAGTTTAAGAAAAACGGAGTACATAATGTGAAATAAGTTTTCTGCGTTACCGGATATATTAATTTAAGGCAATTGCTTTCTATCTGTAATCATTGAAGTAATTGTATCAACAACTGCATATGTAATGTTAATGGAATTGATAAATAGGCGAAAGAAGATGTACCTTCCAATACAAGGTAGAGCAATGCTTTTTAAAGCAGAGATAAGACCAGATTTATAGTTACATCTTATAATTACAATTTAAATGAATGAAACATACGTAGTGTAATTGGGCTAACCTAGATACAAGGCTACCGCTAATCCTGTTCGATCTCAAAATCTGTATGGAATGTAAGTAATCAGTTCAAAGCTATAAACATATAGAACTTCTAGCAAGCTTGTTCGATTGATTTAATGATGCTCTTTTTAAACAAAATGGCTATCAATTAACGGTGATACCAACAGCAATCAAATTTGTCGTTGGACATTAATATGTACAGTCTCGCGTGACTTGCGCTTTGGTGCAGGAAAGAAAGGTGAGAGAAACAATAAGGTTTCTGTTATATTTCTGAATGGTTTTGATAATATTACTCCACCATGTATTTTAATCACGTTTAAAACCGTTATTGACTGTGTTTTACAATCAGTGTGAACTTGATTTATTGTTTGAAGAGCCATGCGATTGAATGTAAAACAGAGAAAAAAGATTTAAAACTGCACCAGGAGCCAGAAGCCAGTTGTTTGAAACTTTAACAGGACGTTAATAGGCGGATGACCCTATTCTGATGCACAATGCTCTTAAAGGTGCATATTACTGTTGTCCGATTTTTGCGACTATATAATATACGTTATTTGATAGTCGCAAATTTAAATGACGTAACCAATCAGAAACAACGTTAAATCGGTAGTGCTTTGCTACTGGTGGCAATCACAAAGGGTTTATTACAGATCATCATTTTGCAAAACATTACATCGATTGTAATGGCAGCTAATGAATGTATTTGATAGATCCACTCGTTGTTTCAGTATAACGCTAACGAACCTCAAGAAATACAATAAGCATATCGGCTTCATCGCCGACATTAAAAGCTGTGTTGTTAAATATGAAAGGTGTTTCACTGTGTTACTTCCTGACAGGCACGTTTTAATATGAAACAGACTGTTTTAACTAAATTTTATAAATATTTTTAATCAGAAGGACATGCGCAAATGATGTTTTTGTCGGGCCTGAAAACTGTAAATGACTTGCTTAGCTATGGTTTGTTAAACTCTGATATGGATGCGATTTATATTTTGTAATATTTTTTTCGGACTGGCGGTGTGTTGCGAAAATCTGACGTTTGTCATGGAAAGAATGGAGATTTCTTAATGTGCAACAAAGTAGGATTGTATACATGTGCATTATTTCAATAAAAAAACACAGTTTTAAGGATTTGCACTGCAAAGTGTTCGTATGTAAATCAGATGCTTGATGGCACATGAAATATTTGTAAGTTGCATTTGACACACATTTGTTGAATAGCGAGAAAATTAAATAACGTAATCAATAACGTTTTGAAAGAGCGTGTTTGAATTATATCTACTTGTGAGCCGCGTTAAATTAATGAAATTATTAATATGCTGCCAAGTGCGAAATGTGAGTAAGTTGTAGTTGAATTATGTAAGACATACTGCATACAAGGAAGTTTCTTTTAATCTTGATTAATGTTGTTCTCGCGCGTTGTAGAGGAAAATATAGCAAACGGTTGACTATATGTATAACGCAATAAACAGCTTAAATCGTACTCGAATATGGAACGTCGAAGCTGTCTTATGTTGTGTCATTTCATATACTTTCTTATTATGTAAAAATCTCTGCCATTATGTCGAAAATGTTTATCATCTTGTCTACAAATAATGTTGTCTTGTCTACGAATGAGATGAACTTTTCTATGGAGTGTGTTATTATGTTAAATGTTCAGCTTGTTAAAGTGTAGTGTTAACTGGTCAAAATAGTGTCTTGTTATGTCAAACTACTGTGTTATTATAGGATTATGTTATATTGTCTTCGAATAATGTGAGCTTGTCTTTGAGACATGTTAATACGCTAAATACCCATTCAATTCTTATTTGACAAAATGGGGCGTTAACTTGTCAAAACAGTGTCTTATTGTTCCAAACTACTATATTATTATATTAAAGGTATATGTTATCTGATCCAAGACCTATGAAAATTTGTCTACGGGGCATTTTATTATATTAAATGCCTATCCTGTCTATGATCTAATGACTCTATTGTGTCAAGTTGACATCACAATTTGACAAAATAACAACAGTATTTAATATAGTAACATGTCTCATCGGCAAGTTAAAATCACAAGTAGACGAAATAACATGACCTTTCTCATGTTTATAAAGAAGATTGACATAATAAGACTATTACTACACTTTGACACAATAACATAAGTATTTAACATAATTACACATCCAATTGACAAGTTCACATTATTCGTAGACAAGATAACATATGCTTTTGACATAATTGCATAACAAATTGACATAATGAGATACTTTATAGACAAGTTAAAAACTTGTACAATACACATGATAACATTTCTTATAGACAAAGTCGCATATCTCTAGACAATGACTTATCACTCTGAGATAATGATAAAGTAGTTTGTCATAATAAGACACTTTTTGACAAGTTAACACCACATTTTGGCACACCCTCATGATCATTTAACATAACACATCAAATATACAAAATCACATTCTTGGTAGACAAGATAACATGCATTTTCGACATAATAACATATCTATTTGACATTATGATATATTATAGGGACATGATAGAAAGAAATGACCCGACATGAGATTGCTGTGGCTTTCCATACTGGAATCTTGATCCAATCTGCGTACGGAACCTAATATAATCAAATATACAAAGTGTAGTTGTTGTTTTACGATGTAATAATTGCTAGTTATAACGGGATCATGCGGTTTTATAACTATTGTTTTCATATAACATGTGTATACTGTGTGTTTTAATATACTATATGAATAATAACATGCGCTGCGCAGACCTTTACGGAGTTTGTGGATGTTATACTGGTACTTTCCATAAAAAATGGTTAGATTAACTGCCCGCCTGTAGAAATACGTTTTAAATGAGCGTTAAATAAACCCACACAACAACACACCCACAACTGGTTTTGACAATATTGTCATGTATTTGACGTCTTGCCATATTTGTCTTGCATACAGCATGACATCGCCTTACTGTCTTACAACTATATCATAAATACATATTATATACATATGTGTGCGTTTTATGTGAAACGAAACGGTAGCGTGAAATAAATTTAATATGTCAATATCACAGGCAACACCGCAGGGATATAGAAATAGTAAGCCAGCAAAAAACACAAGAAAACAATAGCCGATAAAATATAGTAATTTTTATATACTTCCGTGACAGGAGCTGGAAAAATTAACAGATTAAATGAATGGATTACAAAAACAGAGATACCGTAAACGTCAAATAAAATGTTTTAAAGTGTAGTAAATGAACAAACGTATTTCATGATAGTTATAAGTAAAACGGATATTTTGTTTAAAATTGTTTAAAACATCCGTGAAATATAAATAGTTCATGAAATATTTAAATAATAATAGCAATGACACTGGTTTATATTCGATCCAGTACTACCTGACATATGCTGCAGTTTCTAATTTCACTTATGCGGCCGAAACTTCAGTGACAGTTATTAACGATGTATTGTTCACAAGGTCAACGTCATGGCAATTAAATTTTTCATAAATTGTATCGAATTAAATTTCTATGCCTAGAAAGTGAACTAAAACTGGATTTATCATATATATATATACTGTTTAAGTCAATAATTGTGGTATAGAGTTCATGTATAGAAAATTCAATTTCAAAAGATTTTGCCGTATAGGAGCTGGAGTTGACACAGTTTGTAGTGAATAACTGAATATAAATTCTAAAACCTAATTTCATTAAAAGCAGTTGGGAGAAACTATTAATAAAACTGGCTCAAGGGAAAAATGCATTGAAGGAGATTTCAAATAAAGTTGAACAGCGGAGAGAGCTTGAATTCGGAAGTGATATTTTTGGCTTCGATTCGGTGAAAAATAATCGATTTCGATTTTGCAGCATTCCAGGTCGGATTGATAGCTTAGGCGAGGAAAGTGTGTCGACGGATTTATCCACTCACCTCAGACGGCTGGAAGAAGTTAGAGACAGTTTAGGTGACATAAGAGACGCTAGAGAAACAGAAAGTGCCTGGAAAACTTCTCCAGCAGAGCAGTACCGTAACGTGTTGTCGTCGCCAAGAATATCACCGGAAATGTGGAATGAAGTGCCGGAAGTGGTTGTAAATACAGAAGGAGAGGATTATGGTAAATAAATCCTTATTTCATTTTATGGGCATGTCAACTCAAATTGCCTATTGTAGTAATGTTAAATGCCTGCTAGGTACTTCTAGAGCTGCGATTTGTTTCAGTGAATGCTGTTAGACGCACATTTTGCAAATCTAAAAACAAATATAAATCATCTCGTTAAAGCGACATGCTTCAAGTTCCCGAATATGAAATAATACCTATATTTGGACATTTACTTCAGTAATCTCTCTGTTTTCATTTTAAGTTATGCTATATAAATTAACGAATAGTTTTTAGAATAAAATCTTTCGCTTTTGATGTAATCAAGTACAAATCTATGTCGATATTTTCGTACTAAGTAAAATACGGTTATAGAAACCTTGCACGGTCGCCAGCTTGTGGAAATTGATTAAAGGACCAAGATTGTATTAATGGAACGTTGTCTGTTTTTTGTTTTTTGTTTCTCTCAACAAACGTAATCTGAATTATCTCCATCTCTAAATAATTAGAAATTTTTGTAGTGCGTGCCGTTTCATTTCGTCTAATTCAGTATCAATTGATTAATGTTTTAGCATGTTTTCCGTAAAACAGAGCAATTACTGGAAAGCGTTGGAAGAAAGTGAAAAGCTTTGTCTTGCTTCGCTTGGTTAAATCTACTTTTCTTCAACGTTACTCGATTTTTGTTGACTACTGTTTGTTCAAATTATAAACAAAAAAAGGAGAAGTCAGAGGATAGTGCAGTATTACTTCTTGTGAATATCGTATTTACCTATGAATGACATTGGAGGTAGTGAAGCGGGAATATGCAACAAACTCAGTAATAGCTTCAGGTGAATCTTAATTCATTACAGCAGATACAAGGTTCAATATAATTTACGGAAAAGACGTACTACCACCGAAGTTGTTACCTGTACTGCAATTCACGCGGCAATCGATGCTCTCGTTATATTTTCTAAAAACTTGTTTAAATGTTGCATGTATTGATTCATTTTAATTGAAGCAATCAATTATTAATAGATATTACATGTTTATGCAAATTTGCATTTGCTAATTGAAAATCAAAATCTGAAAAAAATGAAATCAGATTTGAATCTCGCTGAGTGATTTTTTAATCTAAATTCATGGACCGATCATAATGTTAAAACTAGAATTGTCTCACATAAAAGTGAATATTTGTCCCGAAAATCTACTATGATCCTGAAAGGCTTTGATATATTAAGTAAGGTATATGGAGCTGGCAATCGGCGTTGAATTTGAAGTATATTAGGCTTTGTTAAAACGCATTTCACGGAGCGCACATCAACATCAATAGCACGTAATGTGTTGCCTATTTGTTCGCTTCTGTCGCAAAATCATATACATGTACTTTGGTCATTGGCACCTTGTGATATGTTTGTTAGAAGGGGTTAATGGCGTAGTTTTAACGTAGGGGTGAATATATGTATATCGTTGTATTAAGCATTGTGCAAAGGTGACGCAGTATGTTACTTTGACAGAGTACATGCAAACATTGTTCACTTTGCCAAAAGCACATACTGTGTTGCAGCATAGCCTAATGACGAATATAAACTCTGTTTTGGGACACTAGAGATACATTTAACTTAAAATCGAGTGTATTTCTACCTCTAAAGGGAGATAAATCAATAAAATGATAAGCTAGAGTTATGGTTTCTGATCATTGCACTCCGTCTCAATGTCCTATTTATATGTGCAGTATCAACTTTAATTGTTCGTTTTGTCCTCGTGCTTTGTATGCTAGTGTGTGTTGGTAGTGTACGTGTGTGTGTGTACATGATTGTGTGTATGTGTGTTGGTGGTGTGCACTTCTGGGTGCTGTGGGGCTCGTTTTGGGGAGGCTGCGTTTTTGGTACGTGGCTTTCCCTGTTTGATATTATTTTTGTTTTAATACCTTAAGTATCCGAACAATCATAATTATTCAAAATTATAAGGTTTTAAGTCACTGCACTTCCTCTCCATGACCTCTTTCAATGTGCAAAGAATCAAGTCAAACCTTTTTCGGTATATATTTCAAGTTATGCTAAGGAGTGTCTTTTTTACATAAAGAGAGATTATTAAAAAATGGCTAAAGTTACGAGTCTTTGTCATTGCACTTTCCCTCAATGACCTGAATCAATGTGAAGTAACAAGTCAATCCCTTATACAATTTTGGAGTTCTGTTCCAGACAAGCTTTTTACATAAGGGAGATAATTAAAAAAACTGGGTCAACTAGAGTTATGGTTCATTGTACATTAAACTTACTTTAAATGACCTCTATTATTGTTTGACGTATCAACTCAATCTATGCAAAACTTTTCGAGCTATGCTCCGGACAAACATGGACGGACGGACAAAGCGACGACTATATGCCCCGTACACCACTCCGAAGAATATGAAAAGTGCATTTTATTTACATAATTATAGTCTTGATTTCAGATAATAACCGAATGCCCCAAAAATGTTTTCAGTTCTTGTCTAAGAAAGTTTACTTTAAGTTAAACTTTGTGAGCCGTTTATTCGTACTTTATTTATCTTGTCAGTCTAAAGAAGCAAGTCATGTTTTATTAGTACACTGGTTAATTCGAAGTATAAACTTAAGGAAAACGCACGTACGCATCAGCGGTATGAATTATGTAAAATTTTGGTTTTTCATATGAGTTTTATACAATCATTTCCATATATTTACCAGATAAACCCCGATGAAATGCACTTGCCGTTTAAAAAATCTTCAGAAGCAATTAAAGGATAATTGGCCACCGGGCATAACATATGCTGTGTATAGATTTTCTGCCAAGCCATTACGTTGAATATCTATAGCTGTGCCCATTTGTTACAGCAATAACTAGTACATATGTGATAAATTTATATTTTTTTTATAAATTATTTCATTTTCCTGTGTTTTATATGACTTCTTTGATATTTACTTCCAAGCATTCCCTTGATGACTGCGGTTTTTGTCAACATAACTTATTATTTTGACTAATTATTTGCGATACTGCTTCTAACAAAGTGTTGGCGTATGTCTTGAGATAGGGGTAACTATAAGAATTTATAATTAAAGGTTTTAATGGCGGTACGGTTTCTTTGAACAATTGAAATTGACATTGATTCTTAGATGTATTTTTCTCAAATTGGCATTTTTGTATGAATGATCATAATGGAAACACTCGTAAGTGCCCAATTTGATTGTAAAATGTAACGTGTGTATATGATATTATCATATTTCAGAACCTGGAGATATGTTGCGGTCTTTGAATCGGAACTCGAATCTGCTTTCAGTACCAAGAAAGGTAAGTACTCAATTATTTGATGATGTTTTAAGTGCACAGCAGTCATCCATTGAGATCTGCGACGTTTGTCTTGAATCTATGTATCTCTCTGATTCACTTTCATCCTTTCGTCTGCCAAAATACTGTATCCGTCCAAAGGGACACATAAGATAAAACAAACACAAGTCAATAGTTTTACTTTTTCCTGTTGCTAATCGAAACCACAGGTGGCCGGCAGAGGTCCCTCTACAACCCTGGTATCCCATATACTGATATATTAAAACAAAATAATAAAACAAATTGTTTTCACTATATACATATAGTAATAAAGGTATAGCACTATCGTGTCCGGAAATCACGAAAATATACACTGACCTTATTCAACAAGGCCGTGTGTTCATAATTTCAGACCGATTTTCAAAAACTTGGTCTTGTTCAACGTAGAAATAAATACTCTGTAACATTTTGCATGTAATTGGTCCATAAATAGCTCTCGCAAAATGCAGCGAGGCAACAAACTTGTAAATTTCAGTTTACACTACAATGTGACCGCTGTTACATTACGTTCGATTCTTCATAACACTTCGTGATTCCCAACCCAGACAGACGTAAATCAAAAGAAAATCAACTTTGAAACTACTAACCAAAAATTTCTTTTTTGTTTTATTATTTTGTTTTAATATATCAGTATATGGGGTAACAGGGTTGAAGAGGGGCTTCTTTGGGGGGGGGGGGGGGGGTCCAAACCCCGCGCCGGCCATCTGTGATCGAAACCAATAAAACAGAATATTACGAAACTACATTTCACCGTACTGTAACTAGTGGAAGCGAAAGTTTACAAGTGCCAGTAGTCTTTTGAGTATTATTTGAACTTTGTACCTTTGTTAATCTTTTTTGTCTGGTTAATATGTTAAACATTAGTGTTTATAATTATACAACGATGTTTAGAATGATGTCTTTGCTATATTAGATAGCATTTTTTTATTGTAATCTAAGTAAAAGTATCATCTGAGCAAAATTGGAATGTTATTCGCCAAAATCTTCAAAGGGTCATATCTTTATTATTATGTTAAGAAGATATATAAACCTATACAGTTTTGGAAAGGCGTTTTTAATCTTTTAACAAATAAAAATAAAACAAAACAAACCAAAAAGTGGTGTCATTTCCACAAAAAGAAACAGATCATTGAATTAAAAATGATTCTTACCTGTCTTCAAGTTCGAAGCATCTTTTATTGCATTTTATACATTGTTCCCTTATTGAGGGATTCTGGATTCTGAAATTTCTCGTATATGTGAATGTTATGACCATTTTTATATGGCTAGAGGGTACCTTATATCCCACAAGGACTCATAAAGTGAATAATTTATTAGACTTTTGTTTGTATCAAAATTCTGTGACAGAGTTCCCTCAAGCGGGGAATAATGTATGGAAATGCAATACAACTTTCAGTATAGGGGGTAACCTTTAGCTGTAAAACTTGTTAAAAATGGATGCTGGGTACGATATTTATTACATTTCTTGACATATTTGTGTTAGCATGAGCATCGTCTTTTGTTTCTTCTTGGTTTAAAAGATATTATCAGTCCTGTACATGTTTACATACTTTGTAAAGATAGTAAAACGATTAACTAGTTTGAAATGTTTGAAAAATAACATTTCAGCATTGGCGAGGCGCTGCCTTGTTCCTGGAAGAACATCGGTACTAAATGGCATTGTATTCTTTCCAGAAAGTTTTATAATCCTTTGCAACTTATATTGAAACGATTAAAGTATGTGACTGACATTAGTTTTACTAAGAGGACGTAGTTTGAAGACAATAATGGTAGGAAGTGTCTCAATTTGCTGTATTTTGAAAGAAATACGGAATAAAACGCCGAAGTTAGTAGTTGGTAAATATCAAGAAAAACAAAACATATGAAATACCGCATCTAAAATATAAGCGTGTCAAATACAGTTTCCGAAGGAACATATGTTGATATAAAAAGTAAAAACTACTAACAGAGTTCACTTCATTCTGATCAAATGAGTACCATAAATGCAAATCAGAGATTGATCTAGGTTTTAGTAAGTAAAAGCATTGGAGGCGTTTGTGAAAGTTCATAAATTCATTGAAAATTGGTTTTTAAAATCTCCAACATTTCAAGGTTATCAAGAAGGCTCAATGAAGATTCATATGTTTGTTATACTCGTTACTTTGTGTTCTAATATCCCATACCTCGTCGCCAAGCAAGCAAACAATTAAACTTCATCGAAGAACCGAATGCCATTGAGAACACGATCAATCACATTAAACTGGATGGAATTAATTGGCATGGTAAAAAAACTCAAGCAAATTTTTGCAGAATATAAATGAATTTAAGGTGATTCAAATGATCCTCGTCAGTATTTACATCCATTTCCACTTTATTCTCCGAATAACTGGGGTAACACAGAAGGACGAGAAATACGGGCGTCATGGAAATATTCGCGAATCTGTTTGAATGTCTGTCAACTCCTGCTAGGATCTTAATTTCCAGATGTCTGTAAAGAAACAGGAACTTAAATACTTCATGCCTGTAAGAATTTATTAACAAAGTTTAAAACAAACAATTTAACGGATGTTACACGATTCCGGGTACTTGTATTTATATTACCTTGGTGAGAATACGAAAAAACAGAACAAAATAGATAAACATTATACGGTAGCTTCGCTTTGGAAAAAGCTAGCAAACCATTTCGTAGTTATCTCTGATGTCATCGGAAAACTTTGGCATCATCTTATATTATGTGATTTTGTAAATTAATTTTTCTTTCTCACAGAATACGAGAATTTGAATCCAAAATTAATATCCGTAATGACCTACAGATGAATAGAAAGACAAACATAACAAAGAGAAAATAATACCCATTTGATTAAATTTAGGATGACAAATGTGTAAAGACATCTAAGCAATTTAGCCAGATAAATTATGTCACTATCTTTTAATTTTCCAATGCTGATCAAAAACATGCTATAGTGAAATATAGCTGTCAAATAGCCAGTTCATGTGAAAGTGTGAAATTAGAGACATAAAGTAAAGGATTGTACGACAACCTAAGAGTCATTTAAAACTAAACGTCTGGCAGGAATGTTGCTATATTTATTTTGCTTTTCAGAAGAATACTACGTGTTCTGTAGATGCTTTGATAAGTAATTGATTATTTGGTCCATTTGTGCATTAAGTTCTTATATAGGAATCAGCTATGCAATCGTATATATGTCTCACAATCTTTATTAACTGTTGGAACGCATTTAATTTACTGAATTTGTGGTTTGTGGTGAAATTGAAGTTTCTAGAATATAATCGTTGCTATTTTTACAATCACGGCTGCACGGTTTGCTCTGGTGACTTATATGTATTTCTGTTAAAAATATGTCTATTTGAAGGTAGGAGATTGTTGTATTGAGGTTTTACCCTCACGGCGATGGATACCATCAGAAATGAGGTGCCGAGAGAGAATATAAGTTGTATAACTTGTTTCACAATCGACCTAAAATAAATGAGTATAAATTATAAACTATTAAAGTTTATGATGTCTTCAGGATATTGCTATTGTGCACTCCTTTTTACGTTTTACCTGTTTTGCCATATTTTATAGCAAACTTGTGTTTTCATCGCTTTCTTAAAAACAACTGAAATTAGGATGCGTGACCGCTTTAGGAAGACAGATCTATATATTTGTTTTACAGTAACAGTCGAAAATGGGGACAGTAACTGATCAAAAACGTATCTAAACGACTTAAAAAATATTGTTTTATCAAATGTTGATAAACAAAGTTGTATACAACTTTTCAGTAATTGCATTTATGTCTTCAGTTGAAAAATTAAAAAACCAAAGATATTTTGTCCTTACCGAAGTTTTTCTACGTGTTTTCAGTAATTGTCTGTTCTTTGTTATTCTATTTTAATTTCCAATAACAACGGCAACATTTTTGCTCGACTCTGACATCTTTTGACAGTTCGAGGCTAGACATTGTTTTGGCTATTTAGCTGATCGCTTTCCTCAATAAAATGCAGTCCCGATAGAAAATTGTCTATCTTTGGTGCTCTTATAAATCGGACTATTTACAAGTAATGGAGTCAAGATAACGCATCTTTCTGATGTTCTTTTTTCACTCAACCTCTTTCAATTCCTTACTTTGCATATCAATTGTAGAATGTTTGAATTTTAAGACAAATAGATTGATAAAGTAATTTTGCAAAATCAACCTTCTGGGGAAAACGACATTGTCACTGTTGATGAATGCTATTTTAGTTGTTTTTCCAGAAATATTTGAATTTTCATTGAATGTTTTCCCGACATTTGACTTTTATGTCTGATTTAGCATGATAAAGACAGCAAGGACGCCTCGGAAAATTTTCCCGCACTTAAATGGATGTACTTTGGAAACAGCTTGTAAACGTTGAAGTATTAACTTTTGTTTTCAATGTGACAATCCTATTCGAACTATTATAATTGATTACACATTGTTACGAATCTACTCTCATTCACTCTCAACAGCAATAAAGAATAATGGAGATTTTAAATAGCGCATGTTGTTTATTGGCCCTTATGTGGATTTGCTAAGACATCTAAAATAAAATAATGATGACACATATTGTTTACGGTCAATTAATGAATTAGACTCGAAGTATGGAAAAAAACATGTGTAGGCCTTTACTTAGAAAAGAATAGCGTTACATAGTTTTAAGTTTGTGAATACACAAAATCTGTCTACATTTCTCTCAAAAGTTCTTATGAATTTTACAAATTTTAGATAGTGTGTGCTTAAAGCATAAGTTATCTAGTGTGAGCTTAAAGCATAAGTTATCTAGTGTGAGCGGCTTAAAGCATAAGTTATCTAGTGTGAGCTTAAAGCATGAGCTTGATAACTATCTGCATTATGCTACAAAACAAACATAGAACTAAGGTTTGGTGTCAACTGAACTAACTATTTTAGACTGTAACTGTAACTAATTTCTCTTTTAAAGTGATGAGTATCTATATTCATGATTTGGATGTCGTTAATCATGTCTTACACTGATTCAAGTTTGTTTTGAAAAGAAAGGAGGTTGTTGTACAGTGCAACGTGAAATAATAATTCACTAAAATGAGATAATTACCTCTGTCACATGATGGCAGTGCAATGCATGTTATGCTACCTATTTAATGCAGATCTAAAGAACAATTACATGGAGATTCTTCAGTATAGTCGCAATTGCAGTTGAATCGGAAGCGTCCGGTTTTCTATACAGTTTCATTTTCCCCTAATTATGGTTTAAATGACAGATATTTCCCTAATTAAGGACGTCAGGATTGACAGTGATGTAACTGAAGCGGAAACTATTGAATCAACTGAATCAGAAGGTTTCTTGAAAGAGTAGAATATAATAGTCAGTTGAGATGCGTAGGTGTAATAAAATACACACCGAACTTTACTTTGACATTGTATGCTTTCGCAGCTATAGACAGCGAGCCGGATGCGAGGACGGTATTTATCCCTGAAATGTGATCGGCACGTGTATTGTCTATGTGCCTATGTGAACTTTTTCACATTTACCAACCAAATAAGCAAACTTTCTTAATTAAAACGCGTTTTCTACGAGAGAGGAATGTATTATTAACTTATTTATTATTGTATGCTGTAGAAATCACATTCAAGTTGATTCAACATTTTTATAAACGTTTAAATGTAACTTTTGTCATGCAATCTCAATATGAATTGCAGGTGTTATCTGTGGAATTAGGTCGAGAATATAAAGCCACCATTGCTTTCATGTGTAAGCACTGGAAAACTTGTAAGTTCTCAATTCTTGTTCTGTTCAAAGAAGCAGCTGAAATAAATGAAAGTCAACTTGCGTAAGAAAATATTTGTGTGAACGATAACGTTTTCATCTTGTTGTTTGATTTAAAATGCCAAATTAGAGACAGGAGCTACGTTGTGACACCAAGTTTATTCTTTAATTTGTTTAAGTAGCAATATAACGTTTACTGAAAAAGGCAGATACTGTCTCAAATACCTATTAAACTGCCGAACGACACAACCATAGGTTTTTATTGTTAGTTTAATGGTAATGGTTATGTATAATTGTCAAGTATGCACCTTTAAGCCGATGCCAGGATTCACAGTAAAAAGCTGAAGAAATAGTTTTACTCTTTCTATACTCGAGCCTTAGTTCAAATGCATTTTAGCCTATTGACTTACCCAAATTCTGAGATAAAAATGTCAACAACCTATCCAAAGCACTTGTAAAACGAGAGTTTATTGTAGAGATAAATTTCTATAACTGTACCACTGTCAATAATTCCATTTCATTTACAAGAAAGAAAACAAATGGACATAAAGTGCTGTGAACCTGATACACGGCTTTGCTCTTCCTCATGATTGTCAGTTATTGAATTTTCTCTGTTTAAACAGGCTGTTATGTTTTATGAGTGTTTACTTAAACAATAGAACCTATTAGGACTCATTTACAATCCTGACGCCATGCTGTCTTACTAGTGATTTTGCCAGGAAGGACTTCAGGATCCTATCATACATCTGATTAGAAGGAAAAAAAAAAAAAAAAAAAAAAACAACAACTTTGATTAGAAGTATAGTTTGTTTGAAGTTTGTCTTCTGTTGTTTCGATATCATGCAAATATCATAGGGTAACGGATAATGCAAATAAGATATGTATAAATACACTTAATTAGAAAAGTGCAAGCGTTAAACAATTTAAAGTTGTCAGGAAAATGTCTTACTTTTTCACTAAGCCAAATGTCCTGCTATCATATAGTTACTGAGAAGTGCTAACCATTCACCCAAGTCATTGTATAACAATGTTCACGTATACCCAGATGCATTATAACACTCAGTCGACATATATTGATATAAGTCGACAATTCATACGTCAATAAAGTTTCTCTGATAATTAGATATTTCCTTCATAGCCAGTAAGCTACCCAACCCAAATCAACCCAGGCTATACCACTACAACATTAATTGGGGGTCTTAACTAGACATAGGCTTCTATACAGCCCTTCGTCTCATTTATTGTCGAGGCCTCGTTAAGATTATGCTACAGATGTGAACGTTTCCAAATTACCATTACTGAAACTGAACGTGTATATGTATAGACTCTTATTATGAAATAAGCTTTAATGGTCGATGATCAACGCAGCACTACATAGTTTTCACAATAATAATAATATATTGCAATATGGCACGACACATTTATGGTGAAGAGTCGGTACACAGTTACTCATTGTATTATTTTGTACGTGTACGTATAGGAAAATATTCTTAAACATAACGTTGTTGCATTCCTTAAATCCATTTCAATGAGAAAATATCAACAAAATAAACTAAAAGGAAGAAGTTACATGCATGTAAGTACTTGATAAATTTGAAAGAACAAATTTATATGTTTGTTATTTTCTCCAATCATAACATTATTTGACGGGAATAACAAGACACCCAACTTCTTATTTCAGTTTTTAAACATTAAATACAAAAGCTTGAAACTGTTCAGAAATTGTTTTCTTTTACTTTACAGATTTGCAGCCATTTCACACGACAGTTTTACAAATCAATGACTGTTGTGGCATTCTCAAGGCAATTCAATAATATCATTATGTAGAATTGAAACATTTATGCACTCTTGGGAACACATAAGGTCAAAGTCATTAATTGAAAGTCTGTCATACTGCGATTCCATCGTTTAAAGAGTAAGACGAGACAATAAAGAGCAATAAAATGTGCGTTTACTTGAAATAAGCAAGTATTATTATGTAATATGTTGGTTATTTTGGTTGGTATATATTAAAATGTTGAAAGCATGCAGCAATGAATTACTAAGAAGAGTATTTTTTTATATTTTTTTTTTAAATTTTGAAAAAAAAAAATTAAAATGTTTTTTTTTTTTAGAAAGAGTAATTTTAATTTAAGAAATTAAATGATAGTAAGTGCAATAACAACGTCAACCACTGCTTTATGTTATTGTTCATTTACTAATTATCGCTCTCGATGAACCTTGCAGCACTTTATAATTCTTAAGAAGTTGTTTTCATTTGTTTTTATCACAGAAGGAAACTTTTCTTAATGAAACATTCCAGAAAGGTGCAGTCTCTGCGCCATGTTGCCATGTGTTTTTCTTTGTTTTAATTAAAACTTCTCCCAGAACACAGACTTTTTATCGAGTTGTGTTCTCGTTATCTTTAAACTAACCAGAAATGCCCAGGACTGAAGTATTAATTACGTCTATGCTGGCGTTTTAGTTAAATAATCTCGAGGGTGAAGGATTCCGTACGCATTATTATACATTGTCACGTAAATGTAAAGTAAAAGGAATATTTCAGTAATGGAGTTGGGTGAGATTATATAGGGATTAAATGATACCAATTATTTGTTGCCTCTTTCTGTTTATTATCAGCAGATTGTATAACATATATCTCATTACATATATCATTTGTTTTCATTTGTTTTGTGTATATTAGGTTGGATTGTTGATGAATGGTAAAATACTCGTCATTATTTAGGTAATACTATATCGTGCTTGGTAGCTATAAACTGCCATTTCTTTCAATAACTGCATCATTCATTGTCCGTATATACAATGGCTGTAAACACAAAGGCAAACATGTAGGGCACAGAGTTCTTAGCGAAATTTTATGTCTTCGTAGTGTTATAATGATATCATTGCAGCTTTTTCGACCGCAAAAAAATCTTAGTTGGAATTTAAATTTGCTTGCTTTGCAAACTCGACGATTCAACGTAGAGATTTATCAGACTCATTCTTGTCTGTTTATACCTTTATATCATTTCCACTCCTTAAAACTTGCGCAATCACTATTCTAATAAAACGTTGGCATTCTTTTGATCCCAGGCCTCGATGACGCCTAAAATTAACAGTGTCATTGCTTATTATTTGATCATACCTTTATATTTATTTCTTTCCATCCGTTTAGAGGAATGATTGATACTTTCAGTCCGATGCTTTCCGTTTTTGACATTGATAAAAAAGCCTGGTTGTGCAAATTTGCTTTCTTTTTGTAGTGTTACGATTTTTTATGCCTCCGAAGGGTGGCATACTAAAATCACACCGTCCGTCCGTCTGTGTGTCCGTCTGTGCGACCGCCCTTACATCGTGTCGGGCTGTAACATTGTCATGTATTGAAGGATTTTAAATAACTTGGCACAAATGATCAGCACATGAAGACAATGTGTCGCGTGCAAGACCTGTGTCCCTACCTCAAAGGTCAAAGTCACACAAATGTACAGTTAATGGAATCCTGCATGGAAGGATTTTAAAATTACATGGCACAATTGTTGAGCACATGGAGAGGGCACAGGCTGCGCGACACCTCTTTCGGGGGCATTTGTCACTTGTGAGGGACATATCTTGTTAGGTGCTAATTTTTCTTATTGAAAATGATTTCGTTTCCGTTAGTGAGAATCGTTGACACTTCCAAGCACACAACGTCAAAATCATTTGTGTGAAATATCTAAATAGTACTAGCATTTCAAAATGTATTTATTTCAAATTTAATCTATTCACGATCGTTCAATACATTTGCTTTAAGTACGTTTTTTGTAATTTTAGTTATCAAGGGAAGCATTCTTTGTAGTCAATAACACGGATGTTCCATTGACAGAGCAAGCACCAGTTCTGTTAAAAACTTTTCACTTACAAAGTGATCCTCCCTGCTCAGTCTGGTTACTGTCTCACAAATTGTCCCTTCCAGTATATAAAGACTGTATCTAATTAGTCATTACTCGTATCCAATTTGTCATTAATCTCCTTAATTTCTTAAATCGACTTGAATGTTCATCTTTCACTCAGTACCATTATCTGTTCAAAGGGAAGCTCACTAAATAGTTGCTTAGTGAATGACGTACAGTCTTGGTCAATTTATGACGAGTATATGGATGAATCCTGATCTACACTGGTCGCAAAGGCAGACTAACTTGCTGTCAGCAGGTTAAGCGTTTAGCATTTATCTTGAATTGACGCTTATGAAATACTATCTTCAAAACTTTTGGATAATGAACGGATAATGTAGAGTGCCGACGAATGTGCCTGATCATGATCTGCACTTATGCTGTCCAAATAGAAAGATGGGCGAGTACATTTCGAAAATTGAGCAGGGTAATGATTAAGTTTCCCATTGCATCGCAATCGTTTGTACTGTTAGTGTGAAGAAATACTCTTATTCAGCCGCATGTACTTCTAATTGTGGATATAAAACAGGATAATTACTGTTATGTCACTCACAAACAGAAACAGGCCTCAAATTCTAACTTCAAAGTTATCCTGTGACAATTCCTTCTGTTGGAGCAGTACAAACCAAACATCGGGAACAAATTATATAACTAAACTGACGTTAAACTTGTCGTTTTTCGTTTGAAATAAGTAAGTTGAAACCAAATCTTGCTTTTGTTTTTTTTGTAATTAAAAGATACGGTACATTTATGATGGGCGTAATTCAAATTTTCTCAATATGAAACTGAAAAGAAAATACAGCTCAGGAAGCTAAAATGTAGCATGCATTAATTGAAACTGACAGTCCAGAGATATCTCTCCTGTCTGTAAACATGTAGGCTGACAGAAATGCGCGTCAAAGATGCCGCGCATCTCACATTGGAAAGTTACAGTGATGTCGTTACAATGTACTCTTGGACTGCATTTTCATTCAAAACATAGAAAAGCAATACGTTTAATTGCCCAAAAACTTCTCTTAATTTCTCAAGTTGAACGACTAGATAAATATGCTATTGAATGAATTATCGAGATAGTTGTAACCGTGTACTAGTGATTTATTTTCGCTACAAAACATGAACGCTATGCTGTTACTTCAGGAAGTTTTGTACGAAAATGTTGTGAAAAGGAAATGCGATATCTAAATCAGTCGGTAATGTCATACGGAACAGTTTCCCTAAGCCTGTTTCGTCTAATACAGTTTCTGTTGACAGAACAGAAATGGTAAGAAGCTTTGGGATTTACGTCCAAAGAGCTTTTGGAAATAATAATGAAAAATTGCTTTTCCGTCCGGCGTATCGATACTAAGAGAGACAAGTACAGAACTAGTAAAAGAAATATCTATGACACCGCATCAAGAAAGAGTGCAAACGCATAAATGGAAAATGTATGAAAAGTTCCAAGTAAGTAGTGTGAAAGGAACATCTATGAAACGGCTGCTATCATTGACAGGAATGTTGTCGTTGTTAGTGTCTAGTTTAGGAAACAATTATTCTATAAATATTTATGGATAGATTGCATCACGAAATATTAAAACGACGCTGATTTCCGCAAATCGCAGACGACAATACAATGGTGCGTAGAACATAACCAGCAAACTTTAAAAAAGATAAATGAGTGGTTTTTGTGATAGAAGGAAATATAATTAAATTTGAAACAAGATGACAGTTTATATGAATTAAGACTCGGGATACAGCATTTAAGAAAAATACTCATTGGATCGGTTTATTCATTTGTAATTCCTACTTTCAAAAAAGTTTATTCAGCTTGTTTTTCCGTAGAACTGTTTAACACATTCCTTGTGGATATTAAGGCAATATTGTTAAATAATATTGGAACTCACTTCAACAAATATCAACTGTTAATGTGATCTCAAAGTCACTGTTGTCATATATTTTTTTTATTATAGAAACTTAAAAACAATCTATGTAGTATTAATTATCATGTGCTTGTAATCAGAATCAAATATATCTAAATGTGAAATCTTACTTTGTGTGGTGCACATGCGCATCATCAGACTTCATCAAATGCCTAAGTTATTTTACGTAATTTAAATATGAATATCCGGCAATGGTATCAGGCCAGGTCAAAACAATTCCGATTAGTACTAAACGAAAGTAAAATTTGACAGACATTAACATGGACATTTTGAAAACGTTTGAATATTCTGCTTGAATATAGGAGAATTCGGCGACAGAATCTAGTTGGTATGGTTAAAGACTGGTTTAAATATGAAATAGAAGTATTGCGATGTTATGAATAAACACTGAAAAAAAACACAACAGAATATGCAAAGATACTGAGAATGTCATTAACAAGATCCAACAGACGGAAACAGAAAAGGCAGTTAAAGAGAGGATATACCGTTGACCAGTCGTACTTCGATTCTTTAAATATAAACAAAGAACGAAAGGTAATCTCACTCTCAGTTTAAATATTTTCCTTAATATTTCGTAAATGTAGTACATTAAACAAGAATATGTTATTTAAAACACTACTTAGTTTGGTAATGACTTTAGGTCATCGTGGTTTTTTGAAGTTTATAAACTATATCACACGAGTGTATTCGGCTCTGTTATTTTTTAAATTTCAAAGGCAGGTGTGTGTTGCAGATTGATTTGACAGCCTGAGGTTTACATTGTCGTATAAAATCTGTAAGAGCTATTGGGCTTTTGCTGCTCGCTCTGAGTTGCCGTTTAATCTCTTTTTCAAAAATGAAATAATAATACATAAATATAAAACAAAAGCTAGAATCAACAAACGAAGTAAAAATCTAGGTAGGAATTTGCAGAAATCGATTGAAAATTCTGGTTTTACGGCACCGCTACACTATATTTCTAAAGCGCAAACGCTTTATTATTTGATAGCGTATTTCTACAGATATACTTAACAGGAATTTGTACCGAAACCTTTTTATATGACTATATGTTCTAAACTATGTTATTTTCATACAGTTTGAAGAACTTTATTTTTCAACAAAAATCTTAAAAGCTTTAAATCAATTTGAAATGACCCTTTTTCTACGAAAGATATTGAAGAGTATATTTTATAACTTTCTTGGTTACTACTCTGTTAGCCATAGATGTTCTTTGTTTATCGTATAACGAAATCTGTAGCGTTTCTATTTTTTTTTATTTCTCTAAGAAACTTCAATTACGTTTTGCTTATCACAATGTAGATCCATTGGGAAATCCACGGTATTGCCAGTATTTTAAAAAAGCCTTCCACGTGACAGTCACGTTGCTTAGTAACAGATTCACTTAACGAGATATACTTCGCAGCTCGTGACAGGATAAACGTCAACAAAACCAATATAGACCAATACATTCAATTTGCAAACATGTAGTTATTTACATCACATAAGTTAATAACTAAATTTTTAAAAAATATACGTCCAATGTATTCATAAAACAAAATACTCATATCGGTAACAGTTGTGCAGTGCTTGAAAAAAGGAATGAGTAACCAGAAGGGGTGGTATGAACCCTAGATTTTACCGAATTCTAAGGGATAAAAATGGTTTCCAGAAGGACAAAATGATGTATACTATTCATCGTCTGGGTAGATTTATCTCATGATTTTTATTCTTTAAATTATTGCATCAGGTACAGGCCGTATAAACGTACTTTCTGCTTTATTGGTGTCAGATTAAGTACAATGGCTTTTCCAAAGAGACCAGAGAATATCTAAAATTCGTTTGTTATTTTCAGGCAAACACAGAAATGATCTGTTTTCAATTGATGCGCCTTTGATTGTTTATTATTTGCATATCCAGGACACCAAATTATTAATGTTGATGTGTTCTTGCTTCCATAACTAAACATTTGCCATCGTCAATTGACGACGGTTTGGCTACACAACAAAAGCTAGTTGGAAAGTGAATAATATAGCGAATCACAGCTTATCCATATAGCATTGTTTTAAGATTTGTTTTGTTGACCGAAAATACATATACATTTCAGACGTTATGAATGTTTTGTGTATTATATGCTGACGAGAAAAAGAAACGCCTCATTCAAACTGTTTGAACTATTTTGTTAGCGTAGCGTTCATGACGTCGCCTGTAGACACGAATACGTCCGTCGGCGTTCGACAAGTTGAAACGTGACTCGTCACTAAACACTAAAATTTGCCAGCGCTGACCGCGATGGTTGCGGGCCCAAATAACACGTTGTTGGCGATGACGTCGCGTAAGCATTAGACCATGGTACGACCTGCGGCATCTAATCCCCCGTTCTCGTAGTCGATTTCTCACCGTATGTCGACTGACAGGGCGTCCATGGTTACCTACTACTACGCGTGACGTTGATTCAACTGTCGATGGCGTTGACATACGTAATTATCCTGCCGTACTGACGTTACACGGGGTCTGCCTGAACGTGGCCTATCGGCAAACGTTTCCGTGTCTCTTACACGTCCAATGAGACGTAATATTGTCGAACTAGAGACGTTAAAACGTCTAGCGACTTGTTCTTGCGTTCGCCCACATTCAAGCATTGCCAAAACCCTGGCTCTCTCTTCACTATTTAGCTTCGGCATTATCAGAAACTGGGTAATTCTCAAAAAAGACACGGATATATGGTTGTATGTCGACTAGCACATGTATCGGTGTAGAATTTACTCGATAAAGTCACATGGTACGTGAATTTAACAATTGGCTGAGTAAAATCGTGCGAGTTTCGGTTGGTTGGATTTGTTGGTCAGAATACATGTACATTTTGGACGTTTGCATAATAAACGTAAATTTGGCAACAAAATAAACGCCACTTTTCGATGAGGCGTTTCTTTTTCTTGTCAGTATATATAATAGCGACAACCAAGGCATGTGTGTTTTGTTCAGTAATACTTGTCGCACGTATTATTTGAAAGAACACGTGCCGTGTCTATGCTTTAAAAGGATTAATATGATATATGCATTGAGTAGAGATTCGTGGGACGGGTACGTTCACTGATATGACACTTCAGAAGACATAACTTATCTGATTACCTAATAAGTGGGCAAACAGCTTACTTTTGCCATCTGTATAAAGTCTATCCTAAATTTAGTAGTCTGAATTATCTTCAAATTGAATTATATCTGCATTAAAATTTGTGAAACGTCGTTGGTTTACCCCGTTTCTTAAACGGAGAAAATACAAAAACAGACTATTTAATCTCACAAGGTATTTTTGGTACAAAAAGAAAATGTTTGTAGTCGATGGAAAAATGCTGTAATATAATTATTGTGGCCACAATTTCAAGTAAAGTTATTTAGGCATTTTAAACAGGAATATTCTGAATATTACTTAAATGTTTCTTAGCGGGAAAGACATTATATATTAGATATAATGCTAAATCTTAAAAAAGAAAGTTAAGCATGGTTTAATTGAAGAAGATCAATACATAGTAACTGCTTTATAATCAATCAACAAGCGTTGATATAATTTTCTGAGCCACAAATTGCTTTATTTCACGTCAATCAAATGACGTTCCGAGGGGATAGCATGCTAAGTTTAGCGTCCAGTAGAGTGTGATCTGTCAATCAAACGCTGAAGAACACTTTCAGGATCGTATATGAAGCATGCTAGTGTTCCGCTTCACTTTTCAAATGAAAACGTTCTGATACATATCTGTAATTGCCTTGTATAGATATATATATCTTCGCGGACTACTGCAAGCAGCCTATAATGAAACTGGCCCTTATCTATTTTAGGATACACTAGTATTCGTTAAATGTTGAATTAATTCCTTTTAATACATTTACTTTGAATGTTCGATATACGGTCTGATTTTCTTTATCATTTTGCTATGACAATATTGCGTAATGAAGTTTAGTGGTTTCACTAGCCGTCGTGTTCGAAGTATTTGTGTAGCAATTTTCAGTTAACTAATAGTAACAATTGTTCATGTTTATATTGAAAATACATCGTAGTCACGAAGTTCACGTATCAGCACGATGGTATTACAGAAAACAATGGCCGGGATTAAGATTGTCTTTTATTGTCCTCCGACCCTCACTTGTCATGTGACGGAGGTAATAAATGGGGTTACCTTCGGGGCCCGAAACTGAAAAAAAGAAAGATTGTCTTTTACCTATGTAACGCTGATTAAAGACGCATTGATGGTCATTTTCTTGCCAATTCCTTTCTGGATACTTGACAATTATGTTTTTCTTTGCCTAAGGTCAGTCCATAACAAGCAACAATTTTCTAACAACCGATTGCCGTGATAATGTAATAATCCCAACCAACTCCTACAGGCTAATAATTATCTTTACAATTTACTGCTAGTGAATGAAACAATTCGTACCTAATAGCTTGTTTGTTTATAACACAGTTTAAGTGAGGGCTCATCACAGAACAGATGTGGTTTAAATTGCCGAATTTATAGGTTGTATATATTTAGAAACAGTTCACACCAGAATGCCAATTTGATTAATAGATTTGCGACGTTACTGTTTTTTTCTGAGATATCTGCCTTTCTATACGAAAAACTGCGTAAATGTTTTACCTTATTCTCTTAATTGTGTATGTTTTCTTCGCCTTTTTACTGTAAAAACGTTGGAATTCGGTTTCAGACAATTAAAGTTACGACCACAATATTCCTCCCAAGTGAGGCAAATGTAATTCCACAATCTGTGGGCGTTGTTTTTGTGTGTGTGTGGAGAGAAAGCTTTTATAGTGTTGCTTACACGATGGCCGAGAATGTCAGACATGTTTGATTACACGATGACCGAGAATGTCACACATGTTTTGATCATAAGTAGGGGGATACAGGTTCTCATATATACTGTGACATTTTGATACGGAAGACTTCTCCGAAATGGATCTTTTATTTGCATATTAAAAGTACTAGAACAATACTAAAAGACAGCTAGAACATTATTTTTTTATGAAAGGGTTACCTTTTTAGCTCACCTCAGCTGGCTCAGGGTGAGCTATTAGGATCGATGATTGTCCGTCGTCCGTCGTCCGTCCACATTTAGTTCGTTAACACTCTAGTGGTAACATTTTTGCCTCAATTGTCACGAAACTTGGTCAGGATGTTTGTCCCAGTAATTACTAGGATGAGTTCGAATATGGGTAATCTCGGATGAAAAACTAGGTCACATGACCCAAAAATAGAAAAATCTTGTTAACACTCTAGAGGCTATTGTTTCAGTCCAAATATTCTGGCAATTTGTCAGAAAGGTTGTTTGGTTGATTTCTAGCTCAAGTTTTAATATGGGTCACCTGGGGTCAAAAACTAGGTCACACAGCCCAAATATGGAAAAACCTTGTTAACACTCTAGAGGTAACATTTTCAGCCCAAATATCCTGGAAATTTGTCAAAAAGGTTGTTTTGATAATTTCTAGCTCAAGTTTGAATATGGGTCATCTGGGGTCAAAAACTAGGTCACACAGCCTGAATATGGAAAAACCTTGTTAACACTCTAGAGGTAACATTTTCAGCCCAAATATCCTGGAAATGTGTCAGAAAGGTTGTTTCGATGATTTCTAGCTCAAGTTCGAATATGGGTCATCTGGGGTCAAAAACTAGGTCACAGAGCTCAAATGTGGAAAAACTTTGTTAACACTCTAGATGTTACATTTTCAACCCAGATATCCTTGATATTTGTCAGAAAGGTTGTTTTGATGATTTCTAGCTGAAGTTCGAATATGGGTCATCTGGGGTCAAAACTAGGTCACACAGCCCAAATGTGGAAAAACCTTGTTAACACTCTAGAGGTACCATTTTCAGCCCAAATATCCTGGAAATATGTCAGAAAGGTTGTTTCGATGATTCTAGCTCAAGTTCGAATATGGGTCATCTGGGGTCAAAAACTAGGTCACAGAGCCCAAATGTGGAAAAACCTTGTTAACATTCTAGAAGTACCATTTTCAGCCCAAATATCCTTGATATTTGTCAGAAAGGTTGTTTCGATGATTTCTAGCTCAATTTTCAATATGGGTCATCTGGGGTCAAAAACTAGGTCACAGAGCCCAAATATGGAAAAGCCTTGTTAATACTCTAGAGGTTACATTTTCAGCCCAAATATCCTGGAAATTTGTCAGAAAGGTTGTTTCTATGATTTCTAGCTCAAGTTCGAATATGGGTCATCTTGGGTCAAAAACTAGGTCACAGAGCCCAAATATGGAAAAACCTTGTTAACACTCTAGAGGTAACATTTTCAGCCCAAATATCCTGGAAATTTGTCAGAAAGGTTGTTTCGATGATTTCTAGCAACTTTGTTAAAAGCAGTTGTACTCGGGTGAGCGATAAAGGGCCATTATGGCCCTCTTGTTAATAAAAATTATTTAAGACAAATAAAAATGGAGTGAGAAGAGCCGACTCTTGTATATTTATAAGGATGGGTCAAACAGTATCAGTACTGTTTCATTTATTTATTTAATCAACTTCCCTAAGCCTTGGTTAAATATTCATGTAGTCTTTTGTTTAACAGGTAAACAAGAAAGATAATATTCAGTTTGTTTCAGTCGAGTTCCTTTTTCAATTCTAGAAACTAGATCTGGATTATGCGATGGACGTTCTATGGTTTTCACTTTGTGTCTGGAATGATTTGCCGTTGTTAACTGCAGTGGCCTTTATAGCTGTGTCTGTATGCATAAGGATAATACGTTAACTGTTCAAGTATATGACAAACCATAGCCTTCTAAAATTATGAAAATTGACTTAATATCTTTTGTGGTGATGGCCATTTTGTCACCTTCCCATATCTACGTACATGCTTTTACAATTCGTTATTTCGCAGATGACTGCTGTTGTAACACTCATGTTACACATTTTCCTAAGTGTTTACGATCATGTAAATAAAACAAAATCATGTGCATATCGCGACGTAAAATCGACCTTCCAAATCATACAAAGGAACGTTTCTGTTCTCCATTTTTTTGGATGATTTTGGTATTTGGTTGTAGGTCTTGTTGAAAGTGGTTTCTGTTCAGTGTTATTCCAACCTAAACAGATTTATAAATTTTTCATCGTTACTTGAATGTTTTGCAACTGTTTACAAATGCTTCAGTCATTTAACTCTCTTTTAGAAGAAACTTAATCAAATAATGTTGGTTATCGAACTTTCAGGACTTACATTAAACGAAATGAACCACAAAGAAATAACAAAATAGAGTACGCATTAGTTTTGCATATTTATTTCTTATTAGGATCTAGAGTAGATTATGCGTTGAATTGCATGTGAAAATAAAAGAAATATATTACATGTGTTGTACTAATTGTATGAAAGATATCTACTTTGTTGGACCTATTTATGGCCACAGCTTACACTTTCTGCAACATATGGTTGCATTTACCTCTCTAACTAGCTGTCACCTTCCACTCTACAGTGGTACAGCGTGCATATAATGAATTCAAAAGTTGGAGCAAATAAAGACCTGAATATATAAATTAAATTGTGTAACCAAGCTGCAGAGTTTCGTCTCATAAACTTAAAAAAGACCTCTTTCGTTGCTAATTCCGTAATACAATAACTGTTCACGCTGTTTTTAACATAATTCATTCGTCCTTTACCGACTTAAAAGAAGTCAGTATTACAAATGCAATGTACGACTATATTATATAGATTCAATACTTAAAATGCCTGAAATTTGCAAATTAAACTAGAATGTCGAAAGAATCTCGAACATAATATGTGTAATGTTTTACTGATTGATTTTAAATTCTCATTAATAAATTGACCTTTTCGTTAATTTTTGAAGGTTTTGGTAGGTGGTATAACGTTTGTTTTTATGAATACAGAGAAGGCATTCAAAACACAAGAAAACTCTTACATTGTTAATAAAAGCACACTGAAGACTGTAATATCAGCATTTTCTGCAGACGACATTTTAATTAAATTCATTGTCAAAGAAGACTAGCCACAAAGTTATTTTATCTGATATGGACAAGAGAACTTTTTTCTATCTTTTGTTGAAATATATTTATCTAGTATTATCCTCTGTCTTTTTTCAAATTATATATTCTTTTATTTCCTCCAATACTGGAGAGCATAGGTCTGTGAAGTTACGTAAATTTGCAGAAAAATTGAAATGAATAGTTTACTAAGATAAACTATTGACACAAACACTAACATATTTTGGTTGTCTTGCGACAGGAAACTGTTAATGCCATAGTAAGGATTTGGCTTTTTAATTAAACAATAGAAACCAAGTAGATACCGGAGGATGATTCATTTTCTTTGAATTTGCACCAACAACGTAATATCAAGACAATGATATCATACTGCACATATATGAGATAAATCCAAATAATGTCCGGATCAGGTATTTTCTAAAACTTAGGTCTATACTTAAGAAATAATAAATGTGTCCCTGTATTTTGTCGTTGAATAAATACAGTCAGGAGTTAGAATGCGTAGTAATTAAATCACGAGTGCGTAGCACGAGTGGTTTAATTTTTCGTATTCGGAGAATTTAACAATAAAATACTGGCACATATTTATCATTTCGATTGTAACATGTCATTTTCTTTGAAAACAATCTCGAACTATTTGCAACTCGCAGCACTACATCATTGTTACTTCAAAACGCGAAATGCGATTGGACACGCTTGTTTACATACGTAAAATAAAATACTGTTGAGACTCATTGTTTTAATGACTGGAATCTCCTACAATACGCCTATTTCTTTGATTGTAGTCATTTATCATATTTTCTCCCCCAAAATAACATGCGACAACATTATTAATTTTAGATTTAGAATACCTGTGGTTATTTCTATGTCCTTGCTTTATTTCCTGAAGTTTTTTATTAAGGATGTTTATTCTTGTGGCGCCCCGACAGGTATCTGAATTATAAGGACATTATGCAAAATAAATAAAAATATACTTTCAGTGAAACAATTTGTCAAGTTTTCCAATATTTTTGAAAGTGATACCCTCAAAAGCAAAATATATTGTCATATTTCTCACCATGCCGAAAAGAAGTAAACTTAAACATAATGTGGGAAGGAATACATTTATTCAGCACCACAGGGGACTCACGATCAGTTGCATCTAAAACCGTACTGCTTAAACTGACACTTGCATTTGTAAATACAGTGCAGTATTATGTTGCACATTCTAAAAGGCTATTTAAAGCTTTAATGTATATTGGCACTAGGTGGTCTTTTAAGCGTGATTGTCAAATCATTATACAGCCAAATGTATTCATAATAACCTTGGTACAGTACGACCGCGATATTGTCAACGCCAATGGGGACTATCCTCTTATCAAGTTTACAAACACTCGATTCGTAAAAAGCAAACAGTTCAAAAAAGAACAGTGCGAACGCTACTTAACATTTTGATACCTTAACCATATTTTGACTTAAGATTATTATTTATCCCCCCGCCGAAGGCGAAGGGGATATTAGAAATGGTCTTCGTCCGTACGTCCGTCCGTGCGTCCGTCCCAATTTTGTCCGGAGCATAACTCCAAAAGTACTTGAGGATTTTCTTCAAACTTCATACACTGACAGAGCACATTGGGAGGAAGTGCAGTGTTTAAGAACAATAACTCTACCTTGCCTACTTTTAGAGTTATTCCCCTTTTATCAGATTTACTTGAAAAACTTTGTCCGGAGCTTAACTCCAAAAGTACTTGAGGGATTTCTTCAAACTTAATACACTGACATAGCACATTGGTAGGAAGTGCAGTGTGCAAGAACAATAACTCTACCTTGCCTACTTTTAGAGTTATTCCCCTTTATCAGATTTACTTTAAAAGTTTTGTCCAGAGCATAACTCCAAAAGCACTTGAGGGATTTACTTCAAACTTAATGCACTGACATAGCACATTGGTAGGAAGTGCAGTGTGC
The DNA here is from genome assembly GCA_022818135.1 of Saxidomus purpurata. Taxonomy (NCBI): domain Eukaryota; kingdom Metazoa; phylum Mollusca; class Bivalvia; order Venerida; family Veneridae; genus Saxidomus; species Saxidomus purpurata. The sequence continues at coordinate 5,371,809 of JAFMSR010000011.1, forward strand.
AAGAACAATAACTCTACCTTGCCTACTTTTAGAGTTATTCCCCTTTATCAGATTTACTTGTCTGAAGCATAACTCCAAAGGTACTTGAGGGATTTTCTTCAAACTTAATGCACTGACATAGCACATTGGTAGGAAGTGCGGTGTGCAAGAACAATAACTCTACCTTTGCCTACTTTTAGAGTTATTCCCCTTTATCAGATTTACTTGTCCGAAGCATAACTCCAAAAGTACTTGAGGGATTTTCTTCAAACTTAATACACTGACATAGCACATTGGTAGGAAGTGCAGTGTGCAAGAACAATAACTCTACCTTGCCTACTTTTAGAGTTATTCCCCTTTATCAGATTTACTTTAAAAGTTTTGTCCAGAGCATAACTCCAAAAGTACTCAAGGTATTTTCTTCAAACTTAATACACTGACATAGCACATTGGTAGGAAGTGCAGTGTGTAAGAACAATAACTCTACCTTGCCTACTTTTAGAGTTATTCCCCTTTATCAGATTTACTTGAAAAAAATTCCGGAGCATAACTCCAAAAAGTACTCGAGGGATTTTCTTCAAACTTAATACACTGACGTAGCACTTGGTAGGAAGTGCAGTGTGCAAGAACAATAACTCTACCTTGCCTACTTTTAGTCAAATAGAAAAATATCATACCTATACTGATAATGAACATTAATATAATTTTGCAAACCTTCTCTTCATTGCCTTATTCTTTTTCCACTTACTTGAAAACTGTACTCAGCATGACCATAACTATACGGCTTTTTAAGGATTTCCTCTCACCAAGTAAAATGTACGAAAGTACAACCTTCAGGTAACTTCTTCCTGGCAGGGGGATTAACCATGTGTAACATGGCTCTTGTGAAGTATAGTTGCTGAATTTAGATTCAGTTGTGTAGTCAAGAAATAACGAATTTGAAAATAAATTGCAAGATTTTTCTACACAAGAACTCTCACTAATTCAGAGCTAATTAGATTTTAACTCATTTTACCGATATCAAAGACCTAGCAAATGTGTTTCGTTGATAACCAAGCAAATCCAGCAAACTGTCTTGGTGGATAACCTAGACTAGGTTTTACCAACTTTAACCCAATCAAATTACTTTATCTTATACGTATATAGCTAGTTCTAGACTATGATACATAAAAGTCTTTCACTATTTCAACTGCTCCATTTGACATGACACTAATTGACTTTATTTGTGTGTAGGAGTTTGAAGTAACTTTCTATTGTCTAGTTGCGCGCCAAGAAACACGATTAATTTAGGGAAGTGTAGCAAAATTCTAGTTTTGTATTACACAATCTATGGTTATTGTGTGTAGTTATCCTACTTGTATATAAAGTTATTAATGCTCCTAATAACATTGTCAGTGTGGGTTTTTTATGGCATGTAATCCAATACACTTCAAGCATTTTACATAACGAGAATAGTACAATTAATGCTTTTATAATGGACTTCCCGGGGCTTCTTCGCGACAACATGTGGTGTCTTCAAACTGAAGTCGTATAAGTGAATTATGAATATGTTCAGTATTCCCCTGAATGCTTTGTTTCGGCTGTTGTTACAGGTAATTAAGTTAGACCTATGCAGAAATGTTTCGAATTTGGCCTAATTGAGTACAATAATTACATCACTGTACTCGGAAAATACTGTATGTCTCCGACTGTATTTATGGCTTACAATACAAATACTCAACTTTCTGGTCATCACACCTGCACCGAGGCGGATACAGAGATCTTATGATGGTCTGCGTCCGTCTGTCTTTCAGCAAATGTTTACGTTTTTTTGTGATCGAGAAGATTAAAACTTGGCACCAATTACTTTAATTGACCATAAAGATTCTAAAAATCAACTATGATCGAAATAATAGTATTTAATTATAGCAACATAATAATATATTTGATGAAATGATTTTATAAAATTCTTAATAGAATATCTTCTAAATGTTACACACATACAAGCACCTGCATGGTCGAAATGATACGTGGGATTATGATAGAAAGAAAGCAAATTGAAACCTTTAACTCATTCTGTATGTTGGCATACAAGTTACTCGTAGATATTTTTAGCTCGACTATTCGGAGAATATGGAGAGCTATTACAGTCACTTGTGCGTCGGCGTCGGCGTCGGCGTCGGCGTCGGCGTCGGCGTTGCTTCTTTGGTTAAAGTTTTGCCTGCTAAGTACTGTCATGCACATATCTCAGTAACCACTTATGATATTGACTTGAAACTTTGTTCATGTCTTTAGGGGTGTCATACAATCAAGGCAGATAACTCTTGAAAAGATTTAGTACAAATTATGGCCCTTGTTTGACTTTGAAAATTTGGTTAAAGTTTTGCCTGCTAGGTACTATCATGCACATATCTCAGTAACCACATATGATATTGACTTGAAACTTTGTTCATGTCTTTAGGGGTGTCATACAATCAAGGTAGATAACTCTTGAAAAGATTTAGTACAAATTATGGCCCTTGTTTGACTTTGAAAATTTGGTTAAAGTTTTGCCTGCTAGGTACTATCATGCACATATCTCAGTAACCACTTATGATATTGACTTGAAACTTTGTTCATGTCTTTAGGGGTGTCATACAATCAAGGCAGATAACTCTTGAACAAATTTAGTACAAATTATGGCCCTTGTTTGACTTTGAATATTTGGTTAAAGTTTTGCCTGCTAGGTACTATCATGCACATATCTCAGTAACCACTTATGATATTGACTTGAATCTTCGTAAATGTCTCTAGGGGTATCACACAGTCAAGTCAGATAACTCTTGTATAAATTTAATACAAACAAGGCCCTTGTTTGACTTTGAAAATTTGGTTAAAGTTTTGCCTGCTAGGTACTATCATGCACATATCTCAGTAACCACATATGATATTGACTTGAAACTTTTTTAATGTCTTAAGAGGTGTCACACAGTCAAGACAGATAACTCTTGTTTAAATTTAGTGTGAATATTGCCCTTGTTTGACTTTGAAAATTTGGTTAAAGTTTTGCATGCAAGGTACTATCATGCACATATCTCAGTAACCACTTATGGTAGTTATATCAAACCTTGCAATAGTGTTCAGGGTAAATTTTGTATCAAACGATTAATTTACCAAAAATTAAATCTATAGTTACAGATTTTGACTTTTTTTATGATTCAACTTTCCTAGTTTATACTTAATAGTTAGCAGAATTTTGTTTTGCTGTTATACTGATAAAAGTTTTGTTTTATTAGCAAACACCCACAATAGTCGAGCGTGCTGTCTTATGGACAGCTCTTGTTTATTATAATAATTGCTATGTATCATTTATTAGCTATGACACATCTGACGTTTTTTAGAAATCTTAAAATAGCCTAGCCAGATAACATTGAATTTGGGGTTTGGAAAATGAAATGTATTGAAAGGGTTACCATATACAAGAGTTTTCTAATTTCACATATATGCCAAATGGAATTGAGAATATAATGAGGTAAGTTTCATAAAAATGGCTACTTTTGTTAGATGAAGTCCGAAAATAAATGGGTTCTGTTATGTACAGTTATGTCAGACTTTGAAACTCAGAAATTGTTTATCTTTCAATACGGAATAGCGAAAGGTAACAGTATATAGAAATATGCCAAGCAATGTGTTATGGAATAGAATGCTTATACTTTCTCCATTGGCGTCAAACCTGACTTTAAACCCTAGAAATAAAACACACTTCAACATACAATGTATTTTAACTAAGATTTTCACGCATGCGGACCAAGTACAAACACTCAGAGATAAATTATATGTTATTTCAATTTGCTTATTTTAACAGATGCTGTGTCACAGACATCATTTTTGAGATATCAATTAAGTCCAGTTACATATTGCGTATAATAAAGTAACAGTTTGTAAAATAAATTGTATATTTGCCCGTTTAAAACTTCAATGTTTATATACATGTATATACCTTGTATAAGACAGAGGAATTCGCAGTGAGGAAAACGTTTCTTATCAACTGAATGTTCCCATGTGTGCGCTATATTGTCTCTTACATCTCATTTCTGCTAAGCACATCCAAAGAAATTTCCCCTGATGAGATCAATTTCTCATAAACTTGAGACATATATTGCAAGTAAATTTCATCGTATATCAATTTGGTATATTTCTACGTTTCTGCACATGTGGTGACCAAAACCAGTCTGTCATGAAGCATATCTGTATAACATTTAAAAACGCCCCTGTTTTTTTAGCGTATAAAATTGTGCATATGTATCATTGTTTGAACAGAAATGTAATACTAGGAGAAAGTAAAACATTTGCTACTTTATCGAGAATTTTAGCCTTTTTGCCATCATGGCTGTGCTTATATGGAACTGTTTTTTCCAACTGAACAAAATTACTCATTTTTTATAATAAGTCGAAATTGACATCTTTGCTCTTAAATAGCTATCGTAAGTAGTTGCACAACGCGTTAGTATTCACAACTGACTGAAGCACTGCTTTAAAAGTAATGGTAACAGTTAGTAGTTTTCATCAGTGGGTATTGTAAATTTCTGTTAAACTGATTAATGTCGTATATTTCAGACAGTAAACATGTTCACATACTAGCCACAGCTTTAGACATCATGACAAAACCCGTGCTTTAAAAGCATTTTCATATCATTCATATCACTGTTTTTAGCAGTTTTAGCCAACGTAACTTCAAAGTATAGTCTGTAGGACATCTCATTCCAACGTTCATTGTCCTAATACAAAAAAGTTCAGTGTCTCCTTTGAACTATGTTTGTAGAGCACTGTCATATACATGTACCAGTATTTAGTAGTGATAATGACGTTAAAAGCTGTTCATTTAGTGCAGAAGTATAAATAAACTTGTTTCGTGCACAATTGTTTGCTTCAAAGTCATATAGGTACGGTAATCTCATATACCAGTGTTAAGATTCTAGTTGTTGTCGTAGAGCATTAGTTAAATCTGCGCTGTTGTATAAATTATTTCTACATATTTGTGTTAAAACACTAGTGAAAACATGGCAACTTCAGAGACTAGGTTTTCGTATATTTCGTATATTATACATAACCATGTTTACTAAACTATATGAAGTGCAGTCTTCGTTACTTCAGAGCAAAATTGATTGGACATTTTTCACATTCAAATGTTCCTTTACTGGTCGAATTGTCATACTTTTTTAATTTAGAGGTGTTTTAGTAAGGTATTTTTACATTCCAGTTTTATTGTGCTTGTTTCAATGCAGTCACCATAGTTTCAGAGATGAATGTTAAGTATTTTCATGATATAGTGCTGTATCTGATAAGCACCGCAGTGTGTTCATAATTTTAAAAGTGAGTCTCGGTATTTGTCGGATATTTTAAATATATCAGTGCTGCAGAACAGTTTGTAGCGCGGGTATTGGTTTTTGTTGATGAAACATTAAAGAGATAGTGCATCGAATACGTTCCCTCAACACGTATATGGAGTCAGATAATTGTATTAAAAAAGTCATTATACAATAAGCATATTTTGCCTACGGATTTCTGTTTATAGTCATACGTAAAACTCTTTAGAAATGTCCCAAAGGATGATATACAATGTCTGAATTTACTTTTTGCAGTGTTAATTTGGAAGAGAATCCTTTCCTTGTGAGACAATCACCCCATAAAACTAACTTTGTACAACGTTCTTGCCGTTTTAAGAGTGCCAGCACATCCTCCGCTGACAAAACATGAGCATTATTTCATTACTTACATGCTCGATGCGACAGTTCGATGGGTTAGATAATGTTTTATTTGCGTGTTTTGTGCTCGTTTTCAATGAAATCAAGACGTCTTTAGACAAACTAAACTAATAGAGGGATTTTTATAACGATTAAGTAGCATCCTGTGTTATTCAAAGCCCTCCTTAGTCGATACATCATATTATTAGTCTAAATATTCAATTCTATGATTGTTAGGTAAAATACTTAAAAATTAAATGCAAAAATGCAACTAGTAAAATAACAGGTTTGTTATATGGATGACGTTGAGATACATCCTTGTCAGTGATACATAAATAAATCATTTCCACTTTCCAGTAATTAGGAATTGTGTTATGTAAGCTACAGTAATTTTTTTTTTGTCAGAGACGAAAAAGATTATTGTCCATGGTAATTTTCCATCACTTCGTCAATGACAATGGAATAGATCTTTACGAACTAAGCAGAAAAAGATCTATGTAAATGACGTTTAAAAGGATTTTTTGCAAGTAAGAAAGCTAAAGATTCCTGTAAGGATATTTGTCAGTAGGGAACAAAGGAACTTTGCAAGTAAAGCAGATCTTAGTGAGTTTCGCAGGAATAATGTATGTTGTATATATTTTCTATTTACAGCCACCACGGCGTCTTAGTTCAGGAAGTTTACAAAGCGGCTCGGATGAAAGTGACAATGAAATAGCTCCTCCAGTTGCAAGAAGAGGCCGTCGGGCAGCTATTGTCGATACAAAGGTGAATCCTTACACCACCAATGTCCACTGTATTTGTTCGATTTTATTTGATTTTTAGTTCATAGAAATGTTGTTCTATTCTCGGTAACACTTAGTTTGCAACTTGGACAGAGTGGCAGATAAGTAATCAATATCTGCATTCTTGGCCATTTTTTGAAACAACACCTGTACGTTGAGTCACTTTAAATAATAATCTGACCGCAAATAATTATTTTATATTAAGTAAACGTGTCTTTGTACAAGATATCTGTCAGTCCTAATTTCAGTTGAGAAGGCCCCTGCTATTCGATATTTAAACATACATAAGCTTCAGTGGGTATGTCGAAGCCTCTTGCGTAGGACCTACAAGTTTCAGGTGATCAATAAACTTTCCCTCTAGGTCCCCAATCCTCGCAGAACACCGGCATACATTTTACAATGCTATTATTGACTTAAGGCTTTTTTTTTTTTAAATAACACTATCTTATATATGCTGTTAATTAAGCATTCCAATGTAACATTCGTTAAAAGCATGTTTTAGATACTTTTGATCAGATGAAAATGTGACTTTTAAACAATACCAAAGAGAGACGCCTCACTCATCATGAAGCCCAAGCAATTTACACGCTGCTACAACAGTGTCATGACCTTCTTTCCAGAGTTCCTGAACCCATAAACTATTTTCATTTCCAATAAATAATCAGTATTCCGTCTTAGGAATAGAAATTGTGTCTGAATCAATGTCATAATTAATGACCTTTTGAAAGGAGGAAAAATGTGTGTCGATCTAAGCGGGTTTTCTTAGAATGAATAAGCCATCAATCCGATCCAAATCAATGAGGCTCATTATAGCGACCTTGCTGACAATTAGATGTCTCTCTGGCAGTCGGTTGTAACGTCATTTGTTGTCTTTGATTGTATTGTCACGCCAGTGTCAACGTAACAATGGACTAATTTTCATTTTCGTATTTACTACATGTTAGGTCATCTGGCTATTTGTGACCGGTCATTGTCCGACGTTTGATGCGTGTTAGTACGTCGAAAACATTTAACTATCAATAAATCGATTAGATCTTCAGGTTGGGTCAGATTCCTCTTTTTTTACGTTATAGTCAAAAGTTTTAGAAAGGACATTCTATAGTATAATTATCGGAAATCTCTGTAAACATTTCTAATGCCTGTATTACTTGTCCAAATCTGTGCTGGTACATGTACAATGTATATAGCTTTGACATCATAATTACAATGAGGCATTTGCTTGGCAAGAACGAGGTGTTTAAAGAAAATCATCAAAGACACACATTTTATACACTTTATTCTCTAAATCTGACCCACTTATTTTTGCTATTGATATGTCTTGGACAACGTTGAAAACCTTGTACATGGAATCAAGTGTGAAAACTGTCAAGGCCAGATATGTTAACACCTCTTAAGAGAAAATTTAATACTATATTGTACTCTATAGCTACTCCAACTGTCTTTTATGCAAAACCAGGGAAAACGACAGAAGAGCTTTATATTTTCATGTCCGATAGAAGAGATTTGTTACCCGCCTGAATAATGTGTCACACTTTGAACAATCTGTCTCGGTAAAGCTAAGAAAGACTAATATGTGTCGAAGCTTATAATTAGGTAAAGAAATAAGAAGATTGTGCTTGGGAAATTGGTTCAAGTGACCGCAATTATTGACAAGTATTAGAATCGACCGGAGATTGTTCGTGGAAAGCTTTTAGGAAATGGTTGTAATAAGGTGTTTTTAGAATTATTCTGTTTGGAACATTCCCCACGGACAATGAAACCGCAAGGTTCTAAATTATTTATTCTCAAAGCAATTATTAAGTTGCAATTAAGCGATTTTCTGGGGTCATGTGATCACAGATACGTTTTCAGTTTTTAAATTTTGGCGTAGCTTTTCGAATAAATTATTTTCGATAGAATTATACAAATACTAAGAATGTTTATATAGTAACGAAGTGACAAATAGAATATTTAATAGTATAAGCATCATGATGCTGGTAATGGTCTAATAAAGTGTTTCTCACTTTTTCCAAATAATTGAGATAATTGATGATTATCAGGATGCTGTTGTTACATGGATTACTTAGCTGCTCCAATATAGTATAGCAGTCTTTTGCTGCCCATACAATTGTAAAAATAAATTTTATCAAAAATAGAAAAATATCTTAGATCTAAAAGAAATAGAAACCTTTTACATATGTATAGTGGAGTAAATAAAAACCATACAATGTAAGTTGAGTAAATGCCAGTGATAAAGAATGTGGCATGGAGGTTTTTTCCAAGAATGTTGCATCCTTTTTAAAGGTCTATGTTAAAGATGAAATCGATGTTTTAAATTTAGACCGGCGCTATCTACAAATAGTAACACTTTGTATTTAGCTGGTCCAAATCGGTCCTTTTATACAACCGTCCTTTATTTCATAATTTAATTTCATGAATCAGTTTAAGGGTTACATGTTGTTTTATTATCATAGTCTTTGATTTACATAACGCTTAAGTACATGTATTCTGCAACGCTTAAGTAATATTCTTTTTCTATCAGTGCTTCATGTGAAAATAAGCAATTTAAGTGTAGATTCTTAGTTATGGCATTAAGCTTCAAGCACACTTGACACGGCGTTTACCGATACAGTAAAACAGAAATCTAGACACCAGTCTAAGTGACTTCACGTGGGTGGTTCATCATTTAAAAGTGCCTCGGGTGTATAAGAGATAGATTAGATTTTAGAGACGCAATCTCACATTAAGGAGAGAAGCAACATTGCTAACAGATAAACAGAAATAACATGGCTGTCAAACAAGTAATTTGATACTGATAGCATGTCAAAGACACTGCCGTTATAACACTTCGCGTAAATACATTTCCTATCTATGTTCTTATTCCATATATTTAGATTACGATAAAAATGACAAGTTTTTTTTCTGTTGCATAAAAAGTAATTCGCAAAGCACAAAATGATATACGTAATATCTTAGGTAGACCAAAGTCTTATGAGTACAGATTACATACCCATCATAGGAGAGGATTGCAATAATACAATGGCTATTGTATTTGTCAATTAAAACATAATTTTGAATATAAACTTGAAACAAAAGAAATGCAACAAAGGAAGCATTTGGTTGAAATCCACCCCAAGAAAGCTGCCATTGTTTCATTACAACTGAATTGACAACTCTTAATTTCATTAAACAAGATATTGGCCTTGCTATATCAACCGATTCAGTTTTTAGTAATTTTGATGCAAACTTTTGTCTCGTCGTACGCCATTATTGCAAAACAGTTATGCAAAATAGTTATGCGGGTCTCTGCAAAATTGTGGTTTATGGCAACTTTATTGTTTCGATTTCTGAATTGTTTAACTCAAATCTGATTACTGACTTAAATATTTTTATGACGATGAAGGTAATTTAAATAGTAAAAAGAAAATAACCATATAATATTTTGTTGCAGACGACATTTCGACGCAACTTTTACTAACTTGAGACAATGTTTTGCATTAATTATTTCTTTATATAGAGGGTATGCTACGGGTTCTGTTCAATTAGCAATTCAGTGAGCTGAACTATTGTGTTTTCGTTATTATTTACAGTGTACACGTAGTTTTTGAACCTGTATCTATTCAGTGCGCACCACATGTGAATCAGTCACGTATGACCTGCTTAGTCTTAACTTTTAGTCTGATAGTTCAATACAATTTTGTACTGAATATGGTTGCATTAATAACATATTTCTCAAATCGACCAATGAACGTTCAAGTTAATAATACGCAGGGGTAATCACCATTATCAGAACATCATGGCTTGATGGAATAAAACAGCCTGAGTCTGAAACTTCAAACATTCGTCATTGCAATTTATTTGAATTTTAGATGTTTATGTTTTATCAAATTCCTCCTTTGCCGTGAGCAGTGAAGTCAACTGCGCCTTTGGTTTTTGCTAACCCATTGTTTTAAGCCCAACATCACGTGTTTATCCAAATCAAGACAAAACAGACAGGAGATAAATCGAATTTTACTGATAAAAGTTATAAAGAAAAGAAAAAAATGCTTTATATTGATACAAAGGACCCAATATCTGCGCAAAATGCATCAATGATATACATTTTAGACAGATTTATTAAGGAGCAGACATCAACATGCAAGCCTTAAGCCAAACAAATTGGTAGATTTAGAGGGATGTTAGAAATAAAGCCCCAGAGAATTGAGTCTATCACAAGACATATTTCTGTAAAAATAAATCAAGTCTACGCATACGAAATAACATGCAACTGCAGTGACAGGAGAATTACTTTCTGTATTGTTATGGAAATACTTCAGAAGAAAGTGTGAAATGTAAAATGTATCGAGGACACTGCTTTCCGACTTTTAGCAATGTGCCTAACGACTATTAATTTTAATAGAAGTATGTACATATAACTGTTAATGTCTAAAAGCTATTTTCTTATAATTTCTCGTACTCCTATCATATACAGAGTACCAAAATTGAGGAAGCAACATGGATGAAACAGTCATAAGACCCTAAGTTGACGCACACATCCGCATGGATACTTGCACGAATTCACACACATCAGAACGCAAGTTCTAGACAATATGTGCATAGGTCTGACAATACAAATGATTCAGAGAAGGAATTTTATTTTCGTAGCTTTCTTCTTCCTTTCCTAGAATTACAAGTTTGCGTCATTGCAACAATTTTATCATTGTTTCAAAATTTTGGAAAACGAATGACAAAAAAAATGTAGCTAAGAGTAGGTTATACTACCTTCCGAATATACGAGTTTAATATAATACTTTTGAAAATAAGTACGCACGTATGATTTTATATTGGGAAACATGTTAAAGGACCTTACTAAGACAAAATCAAATTTTCTTTAAAACCTTGAATTGTAACGGGTGTCTTTTCAGAAGGAAAAATATACCATACTGCATCGAATGTAATCATATTGTGCTGAAAACTTTAGTTTAACAAAATCATTAATGAACTATATTTTACCTTTTGAAAACGAATTTCGAAGTAGGTGTTCCAGTTATAAAATATCTTTGTAATTTTCCAGAAGTTTCCCAGAAAGAGGCTGTAAATAGGTTGTACATGAGAAATCATGCCTATTTTGAATTATAGTTGAAGGAAATTTACTTCCAATGATGTGCAACGTATCTCTCTGACTATCTACAACATGCAAAAAAAGTGAAAGTAGGACAAAAAGACCACCAAGGTCAATCTAAGGAGATACAAAACCAATCAAATAGTTTTTTCCGCAGCAGTATTTTTCCACAGCTATTGAAAGTTGTTTTTTAAGCCAGTTTCAAACTGTATTTCATTGTTACAATTCTAGTTTAAAAGAAAATCCGATTTGGTCGTAGTAATGGACTTTTAAATACATTAACAAATGGATTGGCCCACGAGTTACAGCAACATTAGTAAACGGCCCTCTCCAAAGTAAACGGCCCTCTTTAACTGATGTGTCCCATTTGGCCGATTTCAATGCCCTTATGTCATATAGCCACCAACTTAGATATATCAACATTTGCTGCACCAATTCTTAAGCCATTTGTTTTCTCTATATGCTTCTAATTAAAGCACCAAATCATAATTGTAACATACAAGAATATTATTTATTATTCAGGAGCACGTGCTAGCTAAAACGTTTAATTAAGTAGCTATTTCGTTCCTCTGACACTTGAGCTTATATCTAGAATTTATTAAGTTGAAGAAAGGCGTTTGTTACTTTCTGGGAAATAAATAATTTATTTCTGGATGGGGAATTTACTTGGAGAAATATAGCGTGTCTTGTTTATGGTACGGTACACATTGAGAAATGTGGTTATAATTTGTCCACGTTTTACTATAGAGTCCTATTAACACTAATTAGTTTAGTTTATACTAATTTATTTTAGCTCGGTTGTGAAGAAAGCTTGTAGCTTATCGAGCCATTCTCGAGTCCGCTTCCTGGAAAAAAACAGTACTGGTGGCATATGAAGAAGGTACGATAGTTACATGTTATAATGCAGAAATTGTTTTTTCAGAATTTCGGTGATGTTTCTCCGACGACATTATCTCCCGAGGTATCACCGAGCAATTCTTGTGATGAAGGAGAGTCGGGAAGGTAACTGCAGTTGTTTGTTTTCCTTATTGCAATTTACATTTTAGACATATTTTGACAAAGCATAGTTTAACCAACAGTTGAGCATAAAAATCCTTTCCCTCACAAAACATCACAGGCGCTCTTGCGTACACTTTAATGTTGTCAGTAAGTAAAAAAAAAACGTTTCCGATTATTGGATGTTTTCCAAAAGCAACTTGATAAGAAAACGAAACAAGTATTTTATCGACATCTTCTTATATATAACATAAAACAGTATGTATATGTTTATTTGTATAGGAAGATATCTTCTATCCTTTGTCTTATTTCATTTACTTGAAACATGCTGAATAAACGTAACTTTTAACATTTTTCATATTAACAGAGTGTTATGTTTTGTAAATAATATATCAGGGAACATTATAGATACCTACCATGTTCACAAACTCTGCGACAATACATTAGAGGTCTCCAATCTATCATTGTGCTAGAAGGTGTTTCTATATAAAAGCCTGTTGTCAAATCAATGTGAAGCTAACAAATGTGTAAGGCAAAATATAAACATGTTCTAGATACGTTTTTCGCTTGTGTAGACATTGTTTTGTAAACTTGATAAATGTAAGAATATGAATCATAGAATATCAGCTATTTAGGATGTGATTAATTAACTCAATAAAGCAGAACGTTCATAACAAAGAAAACAAACTCAACAACAACGTCCTTGCAGTTTACATAAGACATGTTTTGACACGAATATACAACACAATGATTTCAAACTATGTTGCAATTGACTTTAATGTAACCCTTCTTAAAGTTATTTAATCCAAAGTCTTATAGTGGTAAAATGGTAACTTTAGGTCGAGGACTACATAAAACGTCCCGAAATACCACCTAAGTCCAGCCTTAGGAAATGCAAGTTATTAATTCAATTGCCAGACACTTTATAAAGATTATACAATAATATTATTTGAATTTTAAAGTCTTAATATAAAGAATTAAGCTGAATGCAAATGACCGAATTCTGTTGTATTTGACGAAATTTGACAACTTTAGAATCTATTCGCCTTTTAGATTTTTATTGTCTCGCCTGTTTCGAAAGAAATTCTATGATAATTATTAAATGACTACCAAAGCGCATAATAAAACTACATTTGTATAATTCAGTTGTCTCTTGGTGTGTTTCAGAGACATTTGAGCTCGATAGTAACAGTTAAAAAAGCCATATTTCTTATTTGTTCCCCGGAGGTCTGGGTAATGCAAATGTAGCATTCATGAGAAGCCCCTCGCGGTAAATTTTGATTATTGCCGACAGTAATGTTACCAGCGATAACTATCGAGAGTGAAACGTTTAGGTGAGAAAATAACGCGACATCAGATCTTTTGTTTGCAGAATAAGATAGTGTTTGTTAATCATTTTTGCATAATGTGACAACATACGAATTTAGATTAAAAACAACAGTATCCGAGTGTTTAGAATTCATTTGTTTAACGCATTTTACATGTACATGTGTTATAACTGTCTGGAAAATATGATAAAATTTCCTCCGGCTTTGCATTACTCAGTTAGGAGGCTTGAAGTAGAAATAGGTTTAGCAAACTATTATGCAGATAAATCTTTATTACTGTTTCAAGCGGGATATGTCCTTCATCATTTACATTTGTCTGGGTCTTTTAGGACTAGAAAGGTTTTTAACTATTTTTAAACTGTCCTAAATTCACACCGTCAGTGTGCCTGTATATTCTGTTATTTGTTTTATATTATTTTCACTTTTTTAAAAATGTTCTTTTACTTCAATTCAGATTTTTCAGGATTTAAAAGTTTGTACGCGTATCGAAGAAGTTTATTTCACTTTCCAAATGTATTTTCCACCAGTAATATAGCGGAACGTCTACGACGACGGCGGAGCTCACATGATGTATCCATGAATGTGTATCCAGGCGACCTTCTCGTGCAGGAGCACCATAAAAAGCTCATCAAACGTAACACTATCTCAGATTTCTACGCTGGTAGAAACGGGTCGACTCCAGCTCTAAGTGAAGGTATAGCTTTGCACTTTTCATTTATAACTATTTCGGAGCTTGAAATTATTTATTCATTTCTTTCAAATTGAGATCATGTCTGTTTATTTGCAAGCATTGCACGAAATATGCACGTCTCTGCGTGTGCACTGTGGAAGTAGCTCTTAAACGTCAATTAATTCGTGCACAAAGAAATAATAGCATATGAAAGGGTTCACGTAAACGGCTAGATGTGTATCTGGGAATTTATATAAGCTGTTGGTAATTAAATAAAGTGGTATTTGCAAGACGTGTGAATACTTAATGGGTGGAAATATAGTCCGGAACAGCATTTTGTCAGTTGTAACATCTTCTGTCATCCATTTCACATAAAAGATTTAAACAGAAAAGATTGCACTTGTCAACGAAATTGCATGTTGTTCAAGTGCTTTTTCTCATAAATTTAGACGTAAACAAAACTATTTAGTGTTTGGTAATACAGTTGAAGTTAATAGCTATAGCAGATCCTATAGTAAGTTACATTTTGTTGTATGAAGGGTAGAACAGATGGTTGCATTGTTTGTGTTATGTTTTATTGCCACAATTCCACTTGACATTTGTGTCTACCTTTCTTGGGCAAACTGTATTAAGACTTTTGTCAAAATTTATAGATTCATATTTGTCGAAACACGCATTTTCCGAAAAGAAACTGTGTTTGAACTTTAAGAAATGTTTCCTAGGAAACTGAAAAATCTCTCAAGCTTGCGTGTTATGCCTGATGTTACTAGGATATGATACATGCAGTTTTTATTTTACATTTAAAGTATTTATAGACATTGGTAAGATGTTACGCACAAGTTCGACTGATTTTAACAAATGTAATTAAATTAATTACAACAACTAGATAGTCTGATGCGAAGTTTCCATTATTAAAACCCTAGAAACACAGAAAGTTTTAATATTAGAAACTCGATATATTAGCCGTCATCATAGTACAATTATCACATGAGTTGAAATTTGGATATCATATTTACATAATTTATGTAAGAACTATTTTGTCCTGATACAAGGTAAAGATATTTTAAATTATTCCAAGCGCAGAAGCTTTTTACAGTCAATATGAATAACCGTCATGGATGGACATTTCTATTTCATAGCATCTACACAATGAGTATTAATGGTTGGCTTTTGTATACATACATTAAAATAAAACATCCTGTTCTCTCAAATATACTGCACTATTAAAGGGACATACCCTATAACTGATGCCAAACTAAATAAACTTCAACAAATAGATGATAGAATCTTTGAAAGTATTATAACTTAACCTAAAAGTTTCAGCCATGCATTCCCACGCATTATCGATAAAATCAGCGATTTAAAATATGCTGCAGTACCGTAAACCATTCATTAAACTATGTAGAGTTGTTTTTTGTACAATTAATGGGTAGATGCGATTTATTACAGACATCCTCTATAATATTGATTAATTGTGGTAAAATGGGGCATTTTTCGTTTTAGGTTCTTCTTTGGAATTGTATTTATTTATCATTTTACGTTCATTGAACACATAATCTATGTTTCGCGAATATAATCGGCTAGATGTAGGAAGTGCCCCTTTAAACTACGTAATGTTGTAAGTCGAAGGTGCTGGGTAGAAAACAAATTCTGGTATGAATACAAGTTATATCTTGTTAACTACTTGCGGTAAATGTAACATTCAATTAAGTAATAGTTAGAATTTATTCAATATAAAACCCAAAGGAGGGAGCGCCAGCGACCGACCGGGTTACTATATTGGATAAATTTCTCTATTTTAGCCTCTAACTGATTTAGTGTTTGCCCTACATTTACACTTTATTTACTTCATTTTATGACGTCGTGCGCAAACTGGTCTATAGAGTCTCGCTCTATTAAGAAAGAGTGATACATAGAGTAACCTGTCAGAAGTTTATGGCAAATAGACAGGGAACATTTTAAAGTTTCAGACATTTTCAATGAACAAAAATGTAGGGCAAACATTAAAGAAAAGTTACAATATATATTGAACTGTTGTTTTCGTTGTTTTAGCAGTTTTCGATATTGTTAAAACACGAAAATAGGTCTGAAATCAATACACAAATGAACAATAAACTGGTCATTATGATGCTTAAAGTAGCCACTTTTCTGCAGCATTAGATGGTCTATTAGAAACAGTAATTTTGTATTTGACAGTCACTTTCCTTAACTTCGCTTTCAGCTGATTGCTACACAAACTTTCTACAAATACTTACAATGGAAGCAATTTGCTAATTTCCTATGCCACTGCAAGGAAGTGTTACAATGACAATATGCTATATGGCCGTGGCAAAGCAAATATTTGAAGACAGTTTTACAAAAATGTAGTTTATTATTAAATACAAATGTTACCACGAGATCTAAAAAAAAAGATTTAAGAAGTATATGCTAGTTTAAAAATTAGCCATCAATAAAATCATTGAATGAAAATCAAAACTATGCTTAAATCGAAAACATATTGGTCGTACTGTTAAGTTCTGGAATCAACTTTACAGTATCGCTCACAAGGCTTAGAATTATTTTTATGTATGTGAAATACTGCACTAATTGAATGTCAAGGTTTCCTCTGTTGCTACATGATTAAAACCAGCAACAGTCAGTAGCAAATACTTTTCAAGAAAAAGGTCACGTAGGAAACATGCACTCAACCGGTTTAGAAACGCAAAAGTGGTAACATATTTATTTTAACAGTGTTATCGTGTTTCAAATTTATTCAAATGTCATAACAACAAAACAATATAAAATTGAATTCTTGTAAAAGTTTCAAAATTCACGCAAAAATGACTTATTATAAATAGAAAAAAAATAGCGTCATTCAATAAATTTAACAGGGTTTTTGAAATTAAATGATTTTATTTGTAAAAGTTTCTTTAGTTTCCACAAGATATTTCTAACAAGTTCTCTTTGTTTCCAAAGAAAGACGTCACATTTGTTAATATACGTCCCTAAAATCAAAAACTATCTCGCCCTTAAGCTGCGTTAAGATTGGATATTTAAAAATTGTACATGTTTTTTTGAAAATTGCTTCTATGTATGTCTCGTTTTAACTTGTCCGAAAGTGATGTTTCGGACAATGCTTCAGTTTCTATAGAGAAGTACTTCGTTTTTTGTAAGTCCACGTTTTGAAAACCGTCGTGGGCCCAATAAGATTTTTATATATTTTTATAGAAATCTTTTTGATAGGTTGAGCAAAATAAGACTATTTACTTCCATTTGAAAACACGAAAGTAAACCTTTAATGCACGTAAACCTTTGCATAGGTCTGTTTGACGCCATAGTGCCTATTGCTATGTTCACGCCATTATAGTGAAAAAATATAAGAAAGGACACCACGCATAAAGAACTGTTCGAAATTGATTTATATTGGTTAAAACTAAATTTAATCGGGTCTAGACGATACGTCCAAAATGGGCAGAATTTCCACATGCCGATCACTGTGAACGTTTTGCGAATCAGACGTATTAAATACAGTGTACGCATGGATAGCCACAAAAAGCGTATTATGATTGACACGATCAAAGCAAATTGACGTCGTCAGTGAGTTAGACTGTATGATAATTATATAATTTCATGGCATATATTACGCCGAGCATAGGTTCTTCTACTCGACTTGCATATCAGAAACTCCGCCTATTTTTCCGAGTGCTTTTCTCATATTTAAACACCCCTATTTACTTGAGGCATATTAGGTATGTAATTATCTGACTGAATATGACATAATGACACAATTAAGATAAATTAAGTCAGAAGAAGTATTGACTTTCCTAAAATATCCAACTAATGTGATATAATTATCTTTTTTACTTACAATGTTATAAATTTCAAGGTTGTGCTTGTCGATATTACAACGAGAACTACGCTCTATTATTGGTGCTATTTCTATATTTGGTTTGATGCACGTTCTGTAAGACTGCTTTTAATGTCATTGAAATTGTAAAAAAACTGTGCCGATAATATGTATACCATGGAAAGCCGGTGGTGAAATTCAATTGGCTAAATGCCATTTGCTAAATGCTTACAGGCTAATGCCAGTTGCTTATTGCTATTAGTCAATTCCTATTGCTGAATGCCAGTTGCTATCTGCTTATTGCCATTTGCTTATTGCCAATTGCTAATTGCCAATTGCTAGACATCCGTACTTAACGACGCTTTGTGGGTCTATCTGCGGCTCTCCTTGCGGCGCCTATTTATTGTGTAAAGGATTTGATTAGGCTATTTAAATAAAGAAAGTAGCGCATAAGATTTATGATGAATTATTATTTTCTCTGACACAATTAATTTTCAAATAAGTTCTGAGGTAAACAAGTAAATTGAATTTGTTCTATTTATAGATGGATAGGGTCTGTCTGTTTAAAATGTCACTATCTGTATCAAGCGATCCGTAAACCAAACTTTCATACAACTGTTTACAATAACAGGGAACCGAGCTTCTTTTGCAGAATAACCTACTATCAAAATGTCACAATTGCAATTGTTTAATACAATAATTGCAGTCAGAAAGTCTTAAAATCTCTAGAAACGGTTAGGTCAGGGTTATATTCTGAATAATAAGCACTAAAGAAGGAAATATACAGATTACAATTAATCATTGTGGATCGCACTTCATTCCTTCTTCGTTTAATTTCAGATAACAAAAAACAACGCCAGCCTTTTTCATTACTGAAGTTGGTAAGTAACTTAAAAGATTATCCCTGATTTTAATGCTATTTTATTGATTTAATGCATTTGTTTCATTAGCCTATGATTACTAAAGGTCAATAAAAGCAACAATATCTTGTCCTTAACAGGAAATTCAGGAAATTTAGCAAACTGTTTTTCAAATTATATCTGACGGCAGTGTCTGGCAAAGGTTACAGCTTTTAGCGGAATCCTGATAAATATTTGCAGCTATGTTATGTCATGCCTGCAGGCAAAACGCAATTTATCATTTTTGCATCACATATTTATACTACTTCAAATTATGCAACTGTAAAATGTTATTGCATCATGCCTCATTGCCATAAAGGTGAAATTACATTTTAAAGCAATAAGGCGTAAACACCTTAACAAGCAGTCGTTTCATACTATCCAAGCGAAATGTATTACATAGTAATTATATGTAAACATATAGAGGATTTGTTGGTTTGGTAATCGAAATTTCACTGATTATAAAGGATATTTTCAAGTCGCCAAGATGAAAATAACAACTTTGTTCACGAGGAAATAAACATAATATTACCCGACCCACATTTTTCTGTTTATTTATGGTAAAACTCTACTTTTATTGAGTTTATTTCTACAAAATATCGAAAATCGCGGGAAACGTCATCAGAAACATACGCAAATGACGTATTTAAAGACGTATCGTCGCATGGTTTCCAGCATTAATTACGCTCGGTAATACTTTTTGACGTAAATCCGGGTTAAAGATTGCAAAACAGTGAAAAATAAAAATGGTAATCCACTGTTTCAAAACTGTGGATTATCACTTTTATTTCACTGAGAAAACTCTATAATTCACTGGAAAACATAAAATTACCATTTGTCAATACGTTTATTACCGTTTATTACCATTTGTCAATACGTTTATTACCATTTGTCAATACGTTTATTACCATTTGTCAATACGTTTATTACCGTTTGTCAATGCGTTTATTACCATTTGTCAATACGTTTATTACCATTTGTCAGTGCGTTTATTACCATTTGTCAATACGTTTATTACCATTTGTCAGTGCGTTTATTACCATTTGTCAATACGTTTATTACCATTTGTCAATACGTTTATTACCATTTGTCAATGCGTTTATTACCATTTGTCAGTGCGTTTATTACCATTTGTCAATACGTTTATTACCATTTGTCAATACGTTTATTACCATTTGTCAGTGCGTTTATTACCATTTGTCAATACGTTTATTACCGTTTGTCAATACGTTTATTACCATTTGTCAATACGTTTATTACCATTTGTCAATACGTTTATTACCGTTTATTACCATTTGTCAATACGTTTATTACCATTTGTCAATACGTTTATTACCATTTGTCAGTGCGTTTATTACCATTTGTCAATACGTTTATTGCAGATGAAGACAAGGAGTAAAGAATCTTTACATTTGAGTGATGTTCTAAAAGAATTAAAAGCATCAGAGTTTAAAGACAATCATCTGGCAGCTTACAAGGTATTTAAAATTCTTATTTAAAGGAATTCATAGTAATTTTGTACTATGCATAAAATCACTGACAATGTTCAAAATTCCAAGATATTCACACCGCTTTAGAACACTATTAAGAAAAGATATTGCCCGTTTATTCAGTATTTCAGTGGCTTTTGGCAATTTTTCCGTTTAACCGGTGTTACTCTGTTTACCTGGAAGCTCTGATGCGAATAAGTGTAAAATATTGACATGTGAATATGTGCCATTGATGACTTAATAAAGGATAATATTTCATGTAGGCGCCGAGTTCGTTTGAAGCAGGAGACTGGTTCTAAATGTTAAATATTTTGTATGGAATACGAAACATACAAATTATTCTGATAAGACATTAAAAGCTGCATACTGTTTTTAAAATAATGTTATAAATCATGTTATGAATGCGCTCTCATGTAAGGTCTCATTCTATGGCGCGAGCTCATTTTACCATTGTTAGGTAAACATATAGAACAACAAACGTGTTACCATTTTGCATTGAAAACTTCTGAAAAGCCAAGGGGGTTTTATCGAAGCTGTAAGTAGGAACCAAAACTGTTACTTTTTGCATAGCCTTACTCATTTATTCTTTCTTCATTTTATACAATTTCAGAATGTGCATTGGACAGATCTCATAGCTAGCACGGATAAACAGAGTTCTGTGACTGACACACTTAACATATCAGAAACAGAAAGAAAACGACGCGAATCCGTCTGGGAGCTGTTCAAGAGCGAATGCGTCTTTCTCATAGACCACTTGATGGTTCTTAAACATGTTCGTAACTTTTATTTTAGCAGTATTTGAGAAAGAAGTGAAATGTCTAATTTCCTCATTTATTCTGGAACAATTACGCATCAGCCTTTAAATTAATTGCCAGATAGTCGATGTTATAATTACTTAATGGTATGGTTACATTGTAAAGCTTTTGTAGAAGGAAAACCTTAAACAGCAAATAACTTTAATTGCTCTTTGGTTACTTTTTATCAATTATGAGATATTGTACATGCTCATCTCTCCTTAATTTTATTGAGAACAATCAAATTCAGTGGTGCCAGTTGCAAAACGTCGTCACGCTCGCTTTTAATTGAGTGATTGTATGATGCTTCATGCATTTTGTAAATTTATCTATTTTAAAAGGTCATAGACTCAACAATGCATAAAGACAGTTTTCATAGTGTTAAACGGCAATATAAAACAGAAAATTATTTTTTGAAATGCGAGTGGTATCGTCCTTGCAATGAATCAGTTGATAGTTGTTCTGATCGCCGATGATAAATGTGCTAGGCCGATCATGATGGAATAGACACCTAGAAAAGAAAACAAAGGAAACACATCAAGAATTCAATACTAAGCTGCTTAGACATAAAATACCGTCACAAGGGATAATTAAAAGAGTAACAGATCGCAGGATATCATTTGTTTTACCTCTGGATGGTGTGGGGATGTTCGAAAAGTAATTTAGAATAGAAAATACACTACAAAAGCCGGATGGACATTTTTATTTAATAACCTTTTTTGTCATTAACTTTTTATTTCTATTTCCGATTTCAGTGTTTCTTAGAGCCTTTAAAGAAGTGTCAAGTTGAAGGTTTCCTTATGTATGCAGAGCCATCAGAAATATTCAGTAACCTCGATGAATTATGTTATGTAAGTATCATTTGGTGTGTTGTGTTTTAATACAATGAATTTATACACGTGATTTATACCACATTTAACTAATTAAGAAAAGTTGTTTTAAGAATCTGGACATGACAAAATTCAGTTTATTTGAAAATTTGGCAAGGATTATTTGCAAATAAGATAAACTCGTGCAATTATAGTGAATATAAGGATATTTGCGTGTTTAGTTGACATGGAAGCATCCTACTGATATAAAATCACACTTGTATTGCATCTTGAAATGAACACTTAATGAGAATTCAACGCATGTAAGATGAAATCCTAAAATGTTTTAGCCAAATGCCACATTAATAGCTTCTCTGTTATGTCAAACACAAAACCGTTTTAGAAATACTTGGTCCTTTTAAATAATAAAAAGTGTAGCAATGAACCTTTAATTACCATTCAATTTGTGTGGGATGCACTTTTGAATTTAGCTGTAGTACTAAAAGTCTACACTACACAGATCTTCGTTTATACTGTCCAAACAAGCAGATTAGATATAATTCGTTTTGTTGATAAATGCTATTATATTTACAGGTTAGTTATACATTCTGCAAAGATTTCATTTCCTCTCTGCTGAAGGACATGAGTACAACAGACTTCGGGTCCACAGAGGTGTTAATAAAAGCATTTCAAAGGGTAATAATCGTTAACAATTTCTAACCTGGAATTTAATGTTCTAACGTAATTGTCAAGAAATATTCAATATTGAACAAACAGTGCAACCCGGAAATTTAGATTTTTCAATGCTATTAATGTTTTCATATGAATATAGGCCCTTTTGTTCCAAAGCTGTTCTGTCAAGGCTAAAATAGGAATAGGAAATTAACAGAACTATACTAGTCGATATTCCGAAGGTTTGTAAATAAAGTTATTTAAAAATAACTCACTCTTCTAAAATTGTTAAAGCATTTTAATTTTACAGTATGCATAAAATGTTTACCAGAGTTCTCGTTTATTGATACGACGATGTTATGGGAAGGTGAGGGTCAAACTTTTCGTGTCAATCAGATATAAATTTCTCACTCTTTCGTTGTGAGTAAATCAATCATTCACTAATCCCTTGTTCCTACTAGAAAACAAGCTATAAAACACGAAAAACCATATCTTATTTAAAATGAGCATTTCTATAAACACAACTTAATTGAAACAAAAAACAGTTTGATCATAATCTCTGAATGTGTGGAATGGCAAATGTGAATGGCAAATGTGAATCTGAAAGACGAAAATGACAAGGACTAATCCTAGGGAGGGAAAAATCCACTAAAAATGAAAAAAAGAATTACGGGTATTCAAACTAGAGGTGCATTTTCTTTTAAGGACAATTTTCACAAAGTGCCCAGATGAGCTCTCTGTCATTCCTTTACAGCAATTTCTTTCAAGCATAAATTATGAACATTGTTTAACTTTAAAGTGAGGGTGATTTGCAGCTACTTATAAACGCTGCTCATTTTTGTAGTGATGTTTCTCCGTTTTGCTTACATACTTAAATACATTGACATTTGTTTTGTCATTGGAGTATTTAGTATATTTGTAACATGATTTTCTAGAGAAATCTAGTTTTCGTGGAATTCCACGCTTTTTTTTGTTTTGTTTTATTTTATCGGCTAATTTTATTTTGCTTGTTTCAGTTTTCTAAGCATTCCAAGGACGGAAGTGTGTATCACACATACTGTCTGAATTACACGAACGCTCTATCGTACCTTGAGAAATTGAGGAAAAACGACGATTTCTGCGAATTCGAGAAGGTACTTGCTATTTATTTAAAATGCTCTCTGCAAATAGCAGCTGTCTCATAGAGTTACGCTTCATTAAATAGAAGTCGTTATCAGATGTGAAATAATCAAACATTACGGTCTCCTGAGTTATTAAATTACAGCAAATGTTGTTAAGAGTCTATTTATAGGTTGTGGACTCTTACAATCAACAAGAATGTTACTGTATTGACGATTGTTACTCAACAAATAACAAAACACTTGATTTTACATTATTCAAATGTTGTTAATCATTGAAATTAGAGATGCTTACAATGGAAAGAAAATGGAAATAACAAACATATCAATACCAAGACTGAAAAACGGCAAATCATTAGGAAATTATGTTTGAAAGTATTAGGAAACTTGAGTCACCAAACTTGTCCGTCAGTGTAAAACTATTTATTGGGATGAGAAGTTGTTTACTAGGGTTTTAATTTTTATGTTGGACGAATAGCACTAGAGTTATGCCCCTTGACGTACTAGAAGTCAGAATAAATATATATGGCAAGTTTGTCGTACGCACTGCTCCTTTACTAATAGACATAAAGTCAACAAACTTCATACAAATAGTTACTTGGATAAGACGTTGTGTACCTGAGTTTTAGGTTTTATATTGGACCAAAACAAAGGTTAACTTTTTTTGTAAATAAACGGGGTTACTCACCATTTGGGCCTCAAATATCATTGGCAAGAGACCTCTACCACATTGTTCGTTTGTTTTTAGATGAACGGGGTTTCGGACAATTTTGGCCTATAAAATAGACCGATCAAATCGACTACGTCTCGGGGCTCATTTGATTTTACATTGAGATATGCAGGAAAATCTTTCAGACCACAAGACCCTGACCTTAGATATTTGGCTTGTAGCATTGCGCCTAGTTTTCCTGAACTAAGATTGTTAAAATCATACCCTTTGTGTACAAGTTAGCCCTGCCTAGGGGTCATTTGATCTACTAACCTACTTTCTTGTGTTTTAGCTCACATGAGCATATCAGGTCAGTTAGGGCAAAGTTATGGAAATCTGCTCTTGTTTTCTGAAAAAGGTGGAACTAGGGGTATCTATGTTCAGTTGACACAATTCTGAATTCTGAATAGCCTGTACTGATGTGATTATATTAATCAGTTCCCGCTGCTGATAATTTTTATAATTGATAATAATATTACAGTAAAAAGGTTTGTTTTATATAATAATTATGATGCTATACCTTATCAAATTACACAATATTGTTTTGCATTATATTCTATTTACATTATTTTGGTAATAGCATTATAAAACATTTTTCAGTGGTGTGAACAAGACCAAAGATGTAATCGGCTGCAGTTAGCCGATCTCCTGATAGGACCAATGCAGCATTGTACAAAATTGCCTTTACTTCTTCATAACATACAGAAATACACAGAGGATCTGGTCGAAAAGACACAGATTGTAGAATCTATAGAGAAAGTTGAAATGTCTTTACGTAAGTTGTTTGAAATTGTAAAGTGTTAAATTTTACTTGCTTAATATCAAAATAAGTCTGGCAGAATTGCAAATTTAATTACTTGGCATCAGATCATGCTTACGATGGACACTGTCTGATTTGTCCAGGTACTCCATAAATAGTAACAGTTGTTAATAAAGTTAATTTATATCTATAGCGATGCTAACTTGTTGCTTTATGTAATTGTACAATTTAAAGTCAGGAAGAACCGTGTACGTCATTTTGTCTAACGACACTGTCTTGAATCCAATTTGGCACAACTTCGTCTATTTGTTGTTTATTACTGCGACAACTGCTCGGAAACTTTCAATACAGATAAAAGTCGTAATAAGCATAAATCTTAAATAAAAACTTAACTTCAGATTCACGCATACTTGCTAAAAACGAGAACCAATTAAATCCATTGATAAACAGAAACAGTATAAGCTTACATGTGTTGTAGTCAGTAACACATTTGGTTATTCTTAAATCAGCATATCCTGCATAAAATGAACGACACATTTACCTAATATAATTAAAAAGGTGGACATTCAAATGTTTTTGTGAACAGGTCATTCAAATGTTTTTGTGAAGAGGTCTGTTATAAACTTGTTTCTTCGAGCTCGTCTAACCAGAAAAAAAGCTTTAAAGTGTTTGCACAAGCTTGCATATGGTTACAAGTAAATTGAAGTTACAAGTGATAATAGTCAGACTTACAAACAGAATAAAGAATCATCCAGCTATGAGGAAATGCATATTGCAGCTTAAACCTTAACTACTGATTATAAAAAAGACGACAACGCTTTTGCTGCATGCAAAAGTAAGGGAAATCACATACTGACATAACATCTGAGATACGAGCAATGACAGAAAACGAAGGTGCACATTATCTCAGTTCGGTCTTCAGCCTTCTTTTTTTTAAGTTTCTCCAAGTTTAGTCATTGCGTCATAGAAGCCTTGACTGTCATTTTTTTCATACATTAATATTGCTTCACAAACACGTAGGCGGAAACAGATCAATTAAAATCCTCTTTGTGCTAATATTTATTTAAATTAAAGGCGACACTCATCATCCTTTGCAGTTAATTCCGATCAAAATATTTTAATGATACAACATAAAGCACAATTCTATTCATGTCGCCCTAATGTTCGTGCTGCAATCCAATTAAAACAAGCAAAAAGATAATGGCAGATTGTATTTCTTAATCAGGGCAATTAGAGGAGAAAATGAAATGGCTGAAAAATTTTGAACGTGTTCAGGAAATCCAGAGACATCTTATTTGGCCTCCAATCACCGATCTCGACTCCCGAGCTTTCATTCCAGAGGTAATTAACTTATTTTGTATGAGCTTAGAATTTGAAACGGGTGTTATATTGGTAGGTAACCTTTTGAGCGGTGATCGTTTTTTTCAATTTACTTTAACTATAATTATAATACTTAACTCATTTCTTTGCAACTAGAAGTTATTTATCATAGAAAAGGTACATCATAGTTTGTTAAAATACTTTAAGACTTTAAGACTTTTCCCCAGTGGTGTTTTTGCCCCCAACCCCCCCAAAAGCGCCCCCCCCCCTTTTTTTTTTTTTTTTTTTTTTTTTTTTTTTTTTTTTTTTTTTTTTTTTTTTTTTTTTTTTTTTTTTTTTTTTTTTTTTTTTTTTTTTTTTTTTTTTTTTTTTTTTTTTTTTTTTTTTTTTTTTTTTTTTTTTTTTTTTTTTTTTTTTTTTTTTTTTTTTTTTTTTTTTTTTTTTTTTTTTTTTTTTTTTTTTTTTTTTTTTTTTTTTTTTTTTTTTTTTTTTTTATTTTTTTTTTAATGATTTGAATAAAGGGCCTCGTGCAACTTCTTTGCAGAGGGTTTCATGTGACGTCAACGTTCAGTTGGACATCCATGTTTAACCTGTTACTTTTTAAAGATATACCACACTGTTAGTTTATCAATTTTTTATGCCAGACATTACATTATATTTAGGCATTAACAATTGAAAGTTTTGTTTGCTTTCAGTCTTCGTAGGTTCTTTGGTTCTTTTTATTACTACTTGTTTGTACGAAGTACTTAAAACATCAAGTAAAGAACAATTTAATTGTATAATAGTTTGTCCACAGTACATAATGTTTGATTGTGATTTGTTACAAATTAAAAACAGACCTGAGACACCATCCTTTTAATTTGTATTTATTTGATTTTCTTACAGTTTGGTGTTAGATCTGTATATTTTCTGCTTTTATTCATAGTATTTAAAACCAAAGTTGTCACGGCAGCCATGTGAGAGGTTACTAGCATGTCCCTCAAGACAGCTTATCCATGAAGGTGCAATTACTTTAACAGGTAAATATGGATATATTCTGTTTCCGCCAGTTTACTATGTACCCATAAGAAGATATTTATTTCACATCATGTTATATCATTTTGGTTTAAGCATTTGCATCAGATCACATTGATTAACGGTATGGCGATATCAAAAAGTATATTTACACGTGTATCACCTGCTTTGATTGCTGATGTAGTTACTACAAATGTAAATGAAATATTTTAAGACAACTTTCCAGTCTGCTTACTTTTACGCTAATGGGTTGTACAGCCAAATTGCAATATGGCAATACATATACACTGGCCTATCAAATTCAATTTGATAAGATATTTACACATGACATAATTATGTTACTTCATAATCTATTAATTAAAAGTATGGTGCATGACTATATTCCTGCAATATGACATCTTTCCATTTCAGAATCTACTAAGTCATTTGATGCCTATATGTTTTTATTTGATGATATTTTGCTCATAACAAAAACAAAGAAACCAAATCGGAAAGTAAGTATAAACCATCTTTGTCTTTGAATATGACTTCATCAGTTACTTCCCCTTTCACTGCTTACATTTTTAATTAACAGACAATTGGTTCAATACTTCCTTTACATTTCTGTGTTTTATGCAATCTAGTTTCTGTTGAAAACTGTTTACAAATCTTTTCATTTCATTTGTCAGTTCAAACTAGTTTCGAACCTAAGCCAGTTGTTGTCTTTATTAAGTTTATAACAAAAACGTATGAATCTTACGATACCTTCACCTCAAAATGCCTTTGGTTGGTTTGTGATATCTGCGTTCTTTTAAAAAAGTAGCAGAAGCTGAAATTTCAGACACTGGAGTAACAAGGTTCAGAAAACTATATAAGTTTTAACATAAATATCCTGCCACTTATACTTTTCAATTCATTTAAGTCATATTAAAACCTGTAACACTAGAACTATGTATAGTTTTTAAAGACGAAACTCTTTTTGAACTATTTTGACATTGCTAAACGAACTTAAAATCCGATTGAAACTGATTTGTTCTCAACACATTGAGGCATTATCTAGTACAAAATATCATTCTATAGCGATAACAGTGGCTGATTTGAAATTACAATCGCTGCAAACCTTAAGATATAAGCTTTTGCACAACATAGTGTTAAGAACAAAAATAATATCAAACAGGGAATGCCACGTACCAAAAACGCAGCCTCCCCAAAACGAACCCCACAGCACCCAGAAGTGCACACCACCAACACACACACACCGCCACACACACGACACACACACACACAATCATGTACACACACACATATACACTACCAACACACACTAGCTACAAAGCAAACACACGAGGACAAAACGAACATTAAAGGAACACAGTGGGGCACCGCCTTGGAACGGTCAGTGGCAAAAACACCACTGGGGAGCTTAAACCGGTTTATGGTGCGCACTCAAATCCAAGAACATAATTAGTTTATTCTAATTTGTTTTAGCTCGATTGTGAAGAAAGCTTGGAGCTTATTGAGACACTCTCGAGTCAAGAACATGACTACATTTCAGCATTTATTGTATTTTTGTGTTTTACAGAAACAATCATCATCAGATATCCATTCAGCTACGGGTCAACCTGACAATCAGATGTACACAGTTCATAGGCAGCCTATCGCACTAGACAGACTTGGTATACATGACGTTATGGCTCATGAAGCCGCTGGTATGTTTTTTTAGTTTACAAATATCGTACAACTTATTACGATAATATTAAATTGTATATATAGTGTCAGGAAAGACAAAACTCTAGATTTTCAAATTTTGTTAGGTACTACCGTTCATGGAAGTCATACTGGGGACTTGGCGAGTTCACCAAAGTAAATATCCTAGGGTCGGTCGGGTCTATAAACAATAAAAAATAGTGTACAAGTAATTAAACATTCATTTTCCCAAGCAAATTCAGGAGTCGCATATTTTTTTTATATTTTTGAAAGTACATTATGCAGATTTTTAACTGAATATATCAGTTAAGACGATATTTCAAGGATTGCATAATTATTATTTATAAGCTGATCAAACGTATTTGTAGGAGGTCACAACTAGCAACTGTCATTCTTTTTAGTATTAAGATGCATTTCTCGGTGTCATTGAATTGAGGGAAAGCTATATCTTTTGACCAAATCGAACATAAGCTTATAGGTATAGAATACTCTTAATTTACTTGAACTAAAACAAATAAGTGTTTTCTATTATATTTGCAGCCAACGGTCTTAAGTGTGCGTTTGTGATAGTTCAGATTAGTAGGTTCCAACAGATTATAGATGTGTTCACATTACAGGCACCAACAGAGGCCGCTAAGGTTTGTTGTTTTACATATAGTATTGTCTTATTTTTAGCTCGACTTTTCGAAGAAAAGGGGAGCTATCCTTCTCGCCCCGGCGTCGGCGTCTGCTTTGGTGTCACACCTTGGTTACGTTTTTCGTACCACCCCACTTTATTTCAAAACTATTAGAAGTATGGCTTTGAAACTTACCATACTCGTTAACCATCATAACTTCCATCTACAGACAAGAGTGCATAACTCTGTAAAGGCTTTTGACATAATTATGGCCCTTTTTATGACCCCACAAAGTGGGGTGCATATAGCGTTGCACTTGTCCGTCCGTCAGTCCGTCAGTCCGTCCGTCCGTCCGTCCGTACGTCCCGAAATCTTGTGAACGCAACTCCTCTTAAACCGGATGGCAGATTTTGCTTAAACTTCCAGGGATGAACAACCTTAATGTGTAGATGGTAGTAAAGGAAGGAATTTTCGCGGCGACCAAATTTAACAGAATTATGGCCCTTTGTTGATTTTTCACTATATACCATATAGAAATTTTGTGAAAGCAACTCCTCTTAAACCGGATGGCAGATTTTGCTTAAACTTCCAGTGATGAACAACCTTAATGTGTAGATGGAAGTAAAGGAAGGATTTTTGCGGCGACCAAATTTAACAGAATTATGGCCCTTTGTTGATTTTTTCACTATATACCATATAGAAATTTTGTGAAAGCAACTCCTCTTAAACCGGATGGCAGATTTTGCTTAAACTTCCAGTGATGAACAACCTTAATGTGTAGATGGAAGTAAAGGAAGGAATTTTTGCGGCGACCAAATTTAACAGAATTATGGCCCTTTGTTGGTACACACGTGCAACTTCATGAAATACAGGTCAGGTTCAACTTTGGGGTCAGTAGGTCAAAGGTCAAGGTCACAGTGACTCTTAACTGTAAAACAGTTTCCAGATGATAACTCATGAAAGGCTTGACCAATTTAAATAATTTTTGGTACACACGTGCAACTTTATGAAATACAGGTCAAGTTCGACTTTGGGGTCAGTAGGTCAGAGGTCAAGGTCACAGTGACTCTGAACTGTAAAACATTTTCCGGATGATAACTCATGAAAGGCTTGACCGATTTAAATAATTTTCGGTACACAGCTGTAACATCATCAGATACAGGTCAAGTTCGACTTTGGGGTCAGTAGGTCAAAGGTCAAGGTCACAGTAACTGAACTGTAATGTAAAACAGTTTCCGGATGATAACTCATGAAAGGCTTGACCGATTTAAATAATTTTCGGTACACAGCTGTAACATCATCAAATACAGGTCAAGTTCGACTTTGGGGTCAGTAGGTCAAAGGTCAAGGTCTCATTTACACAAATTATTGTATAATAACTCAACTCTATGTCCTTGTGGCCATTCCTTTCTTATGGTTGCCATACTTCTGTGACAAAGCTGTATTGTGGGGGTATAATTCGTCACTATTGTGACAGTTCTAGTTTGACTTAGAAAGTGTATTGAGGTTGGTTAAGTTTTTCGTACCTGCTCACTTTATTTCAAAAGCATTAGAGGTATTGCTTTGAAACAAACCATACTTGTTTACCATCATGACCTACATCAACAGACAAGAGGTCATAACTCTGTCAAGGTTTTTGACAGAATTATGCTCTTTTTTACTTAGAAAATACATGAATATAGGTAAAATCCACTTATTGCCCTAACCCTTTAGAGATATTACTTTGAATGCTTGTTTACATCATGACCCCCATCTGTAGGCAAGAGAAGGTAACTCTGTCAGGGAATTGTTTTAAAAATTAAGGCCCTTTATGGACTTAAAATCTTGGTTAAATTTTTCGTACCAGTCCACTTTTTGACTAAACTGTTTGAGATATTAATTTTAAAGTTGGAATACTTCTTTACAATCATGACCTCCAAACATAGGCAGGAGAAGGTAATTCTGTCATGGATTTTATTTGAATTATGGCCCTTTTTGACTGAGAAACTTAGTTAAAATTTTCATTTTTGTCCACTTGTTTACTTGACCATTTGAGATATTACTTTGAAAGTTGGAATACTTGTGTACCATCATGAGACCTATCTGTAAGCAAGAGAAGATAACTCTGTGAAAATGTTCTTGACCTGTACCTAGAAAGTTTTAGTTAAAGTCTTGTGTTTTTGGTACGTGGCGTTCCCTGTTTGATATTATTTTTGTGTTTGTGTGCCCTTAACTGTCAAAGTTTTGTTTTATTTATCTTACTGACAGCTCTTGTTATGTTTTATTTTACATAAAGTATTTTTCTTATTTTTAACTTTTATTTTACATATAGTATCGTTCCTTTTTTAGCTCGACTTTTCGAAGAAAAGGATAGGTATCCTACTCGCCTCGACGTCGGCGTCAGCGTCGGCGTCCGCGTTGGTGTCACACCTTGGTTACGTTTTCCGTATCACCCCATTTTATTTCAAAACTATTTCAGGTATGGCTTTGAAACTTACCATACTTGTTTACCATCATAACCTCCATCTACAGACAAGAGTACATAACTCTGTAAAGGTTTTTGACAGAATTATGGCCCTTTTTTGACTTAGAAAGTGTATTGAGGTTGGTTAAGTTTTTCGTACCTGCTCACTTTATTTCAAAACCATTAGAGATATTGCTTTAAACCTTACCATACTTATTTATCATCATGACCTTCATCAACAGACAAGAGTACATAACTCTGTCAAGGTTTTTGACAGAATTATGCCCCTTTTTAACTTAGAAAATACATTGAATATAGGTAAAATCCACTTATTGACTTAACCCTTTGAGATATTGCTTTGAAACTTTGAATGCTTGTTTACATCATGACCCCCATCTGTAGATAAGAGAAGGTAACTCTGTCAAGGATTTCTTTTAAAGATTAAGGCCCTTTATCGACTAAGAATCTCGGATAAGTTTTTTGCACCAGTCCACCTTTTTGACTGAACTGTTAAAGAAATAACTTTGAAAGTTGGAATACTTGTTTACCATCATGATCCCCAAACATAGGCAGAAGAAGGTAACTCTGTCAAGGATTTTATTTGAATTATGGCCCTTTTTGACTTAGAAACTTAGTTAAATTTTCATTCATGTCTACTTGTTGACTTAACCATTTGAGATATTACTTTGAAAGTTGGAATACTAATGTACAACCATGACACCTATCTGTAAGCAAGAGAAGATAACACTGTGAATATGTTTCTTGATTTTTACTTAGAAATTTCTAGTTAAAGTCTTGAATGCAACTGTCACTGTCATGCACATATATCTAGTGGTTTAGGCATCCGCCTTGGGAGCGGGAGGTCGAAGGTTCGAATCCCAGCAGGGGTCCGTTCTGATATGGCCGGTTGGTGAGCCGCCAGCTAGTTAAATAATGGTTACCGTATGCCTACCTGCCTGGTGTCTGGCATTAAAAGGATAGGATTCGGGAGGTAAATGTGCTCAAAAGAAGGTGTCTCATAAGTCAGAAATGGCTGGCCCTTTAAATAGGGGTGACACTATAATAAACAATCACTTTACCTTTTATATCATTGACCACTTGAAGTATTAATCTAAAATTTTGCTGTAGTATTCAGGGATATCAAATATTTAAGTTTGATAACTCTTGACTTAATATCTTGTTACTTTTGGCCCTTGTTTATACAGATCCTTGAATTAACTGTCAAAGTTTTGTTTTATTGGCAAGCACTAAAAGGGTCGAGCGCGCTGTCCTACTGACAGCTCTTTTATTATTTTATATTTTATTATTTTATCTTTTATTAATTAGTGTATCTTCAGTTTAGAGAGGTTTTCAATAGTTTTTGTTACACAGTAGACATTGAATATTCATATTTACATCGAATTGAAAACCGCACAAGATATTCTCCCTTGTAAACAGGGGTTTTTCGTGTGTCCTCTTGGTAGTGTTTGTCCTAAAACATGTTCCAACTACATGTATCAGTTTTGAAACCTGCACGTAAATTTTATTAATATAAGCTGCTTTTGAAAGCCTGTGTTTAGAATTTCAGTTATCTAAAGCTTATTTAGTTTCAGGGTCTTTCTAGAGATCTGTAAGTTGTGCCGTGTTGAAATGTTTTAATGTGACCAGGTACATTTTACTATATTTATTTAGGGAACGTGGATATCGCAAATTCTAGATGTCAAATCTCGATGTAGCAATCGCAAAGGCAATTCGTCAAAGGAGAATGAAGATCCAAGCCCTACAAGTTGTGGAAAGAAGGGAAGGCACGGGAAGTCTCATTCGATAGATGCAGTCTTTTTGTGACCTATTTATCTACGTATTTGCGTAAATCCAAGACGAAAAGTCTTACACTGACTGGAGATGGCCATGGGCAAAGCGTGCAGTAGTAGTCAGTGACGAGCTTGTTCAGAGTCACGTATCAAAAGTTTTGTACATGTGCGAATGGTTATTATTCTTTAGACGCACATTCATGACTGTTACGACAAGAAATTAACTGAAGACTTCTAATTCAGTGAAACTTCATACCAAGCTTTTATACCTTAAGTTGATGTGTTTCTACTAAGCATGTTCTGGCTCTGTGATTTTGTTTATAAACCATTCTGAAACAGGCGTATCTGTCGGGTAGTATCCATCAATCGAAGTTAGATAATGAAAAAACATATGTATGTGTTTTTAAGACTTAGCCGTACATATACAAAACATTAACTCTTTTAAAATTTACTTTGAAACTGAAATTCGGACCATAAAGGGTTGAAGCTATTAAAGGGGTCGCGTGGATGAATTAGAGATTTCCTTCAAAAGACAGTAAAGTAGTTATTCTTGTATTATTTCTGTGCTGGCTGTTACTGACACGCTACACTGTATGAACTAACAGTGTACTACAGTAAACCCTCTAGATCCTAGCTGTGTTCTATTGACTTTGTGTCACCACGAGGGCACTTTCTAAACACGACTTCTCATAATGTCGCGAGACTCCGACATGTCACTTACAGGAAGGTTGTTTACAAATCCGTTTATCCTCATAATGTGTAGCATTCTTAGGTGTAACAAGCAGGTTTATCAATATAGAATATTCTTACTGAGCACAAACTGTTTAACAACAAATTTGCTATCCCGTTTGAAAAGGGGAATTTTGCGCTTCCGGGTACAAAATTGTCAGTTCATATGAAAAATAATTTTCCATAGCCAAATACTGTTTTTGTTTATTAATATGTGTACTTTTTACATCTGTGATATAATGTGTTTGTTCTTGTTTAATTCATGTTTAAATGTGAAAAGCTGTTATTTTTGTTTAACCAAATAACATGGTGACAGGAGAGACGTTAATTTCCTCACTAGTAAATGGCATATTACTGTTGTCGATTTCCCGTAAAACAGGCTTCTGTTGTTTGTGTGTATGATTATATGTCAAAGTTTCACAATACTTTCTTCAGTGATTCACTTAGAAGCTGAACTAGCTGTCGGGTCTTGTTGATTGTGCAAATATGGTATTGAAAAATAAATGTCAATTCCATAATATAAGTTTAAACGATTCTTTGATTTTTTACATCGACTGAGGACTGTTTTCGATGATTTCTGTCACTGAGAGAAGTGCTGGCATTGTGTTTTGTTTTGCTTTTCTAAAATCAAGTTTAAAAGATTCTATATTATATCCTTGGTCAACTGTTACAGACCGAAGGACATTACTTTGATACTCTAAAAGCATGCAAACGTTTTAGAAATACTACTGTACGGATGAAAATATCTGAATGTTTAAATTTAAAAAGTAAACAAATGCGTGAGAATAGACCTTGTTACCACTTTACAACGGTTGATACGATGTAAAATATAGAAACTCCTGTTTCAATTATTGAGAAACTTTGACTGTATGTTCCCGTCAGACTCGTTTCATAATCAATCTTAACACATGTGTAAGGTTGCCTTAAATGTAAAAATGAACATTATGTATAATGTAAATGTTTCACTGTCTGTGATGTAGTTTTTGTTATTTGCTTGTTATAAAATAAGCATTATTTTGAAATTTACCTACAGGACATGAAAATCCAAACTTATTGTTACCAATAAAAGGTCTCGTGAATAAAATTGTTATTTTATCATTAGACATTCCTTCTTTTGTTATTTATTCCATAGTCTATAAACACAGATAAGGTTGTTATAATCAAATGTGAATAAAAATAGTTTTCATTCTTTACAATGCATTTGTTGGTGATGTTAAATGATATGGGTCAAAATTTTTGAATGTTCATATATTTTTGTCTGAGGTTCTGTCCTTTACTGAAATGATAATCACTCTTTTAACAATACTTTACTAATACTTGAAACATATAAACTACCGTTCTTTCTTAAAACTTTCTGTGTACAGATATTTATTTTTAAGAATAAAGACATTGTCAATTGACAAGTTGTGTTATAAAAAAAACTCCTTTGGAGCCATTTATGCGTTATAAGCTCACGGTGCGTTATTGTGATGGCCTTGTGTTCGTCGTCTGTCGTCATGAAACGTGGTTAGAAAAATTGTCTTGATAAAATCTTGGTCGAGTTTGAATATTGGTCATATGAGGTCAGAAACTAGGTCGTGGAATTGAATCTTACACGACTTTACCCCCAGCAAAGCTATTCAATAAGTGTCCTCTTACGGTTGTAAGAGGACACTTTGTACACGTTTGTATATACAAATAATTTTGTTATAACCGCATGCTTTGCACGTGCTTTTATTGATAGCGATTAGCAAGAGTGCTAGAAATGCTTATGTCGCTACTCTGAAAATTAAAATCTATGTAAAATGTAATATTAGTTGTAAGATTATTCTTTTCGTTTGAAAAAGGCTTTATTAGACTACATGCTTTCTAATATACCTGCTGGAGACCAGGTTTAGCACACAACTCATCGGATTCGTTACGTCAGATATTTTTAGAAGACTGAAACGTCACTTGAACCAGTATTGAAAGTGGCTTTATAAAAAAGTAGAAACTGAACACCTATATAAATATTAGGGTAAAAGATAAAATGTCGGCTGGGAGAACGGAATGAAACTTTTTTTGCCTTATTTTGAAGTGGAAATACAAAGATGTTACCTAGTTATCTCCAGAAACATATTTGTACCAGAAAACGTTTGTATGCAGATATTAATACAAACGGGTAAAACGAACAGTAGTTAAAAACGTCACACAAATTGACAGAAATCCAATTATCATTATCCTTAATAAACTGTCGTCGTCATTACTTAGTCTGATAACAAATAAGTAAATATCAGTTGTGGCGTTGTGGTAACATACAACCAATTCCGTTCATTCCATAGGTTGACGGAAAAATTTATGTTGACAATCAAGGCAAGTTCTGATGTTTTGAATATATGTTTTCGTTCAAATTCGTATGATTTTACTTTCTCAAAAATACATTTGTAAAAGTCAAAGTTTGTATAGCAATACAATGACTTTGCACATTATAGGACAGAGTTTACCCAACTATCCCTTAGGGGAAGAACCAGTTTCCTATTCTCCGCAAGAAACTGCTAAATTTCTCGCATGAAGATACATGGTGGGTAGCAGGTCTCGAACTGATGACCCTTAATCTTAGTGGTCATAGTGATTTAAAGTCAGCGACTCGATCCACTCGATAACGGAGGCAAACTTACATGCATAGCGAATTTTAAATGTATATAATTTACCTTTTAAGAGTGGCCCGTGAAGTAATCTTCTATGACGGCAAGCGCACACTTGCTTTCCAAATATTCTTAATTTACTAAAACATACTAAGGAAGAATTCGCCTTTTCCTTCGAATATATCGTTTATTTGATGGTGTAAGCACAACCACTTCATTTGTAGTGCCGCTTAAACAAGGGCGGATTCCCCGTGCAAAAATTACATTTAAACAAACAAAACAGATTAGGCCGATACTATATTACCTGTAGGTTCAGCACTGATTTATACGTATAAAAATGAATTAATAAAGTTCTTTTTTCACACAAATTCAATACATCCTGCAAGAAATGTTCCAAGATCATGTTTGCTAATCAAACGTCGTATAAGTCAGATACATGTACTCGTTTTGCTGTAAAAGTGTCATCTTACAACCGTAAGAGTATATTTTATACACAAGCGCAACCAAATTGTCCTCGGCTTCGCCTCGGACAATTCGGTTGCGCTTGTGTATAAAGTATACGTCTTACGGTTGTGAGAAGACACTTTTACAGCAAAACTCGTACTGTATCTATTACATAGAAAAACCTTGTACATGCAATAGAGGTTTTATTATTCTTTGGATCTTCATGAAAAATGGTCAGTATTATTGTCTTTATAAAATCTATGTGAATTTAAATATTGGTTATCTTGGGTCAAAAACTGGGCCACGGGGTCAAATTATAGAAAAATGTGTGCAAATTAAACTTGGTCAGTATGATATAATTTAGGTCGACTTTGAGTATGTTTCATCTAGGGTCAAAACAAGGCCACGTGGTAAAATCATAGAAAAACATTATGTAGTCAATAAAGTTTGCATTTTTCATTGGATATTCATGAAAATTGGTCAGCATGACTATCTTGATGAATTCTAGATCGAATTTGTATATGGGTTATCTGGAGTCAAAAAACTAAGGCAATGGGTCAATTAAAAGACAACCCTTGCGTATGTAATAGGGGTTTCATGTTTTATTAAATCTTCAAGAAACTTGGTCAACACGACTATATTGATGCTATCTAGGTCGAGTTTGAATGTAGATCATATGGGGTAAAACACTAGGGTGCGGGGTTAAATCATAAAAAACAACATTGAGTATGCAGTAGAGGTTGCATTTTTTATTGTATCTTAAGGAAGCTTGGTCAGTATGATTGTCATGATAATATATAGGTCGAAGTTTGAATATCGGTAAACTGAGGTTAAAAACTAGGCCAGCCGATTTAAAAACCTTGTGTATTCCATACAGGTGACATTTACAACCAAATCATCATGTAAATTGGGTCAGATTAGGGTTTGTCTTGTGATGGTCAAACAGAATGTTTGTGTTTACGATATATAGTTAAGGGTTAAAGTTTGATCACATATTGTCGTAAGTAGGTCTCTGGTGAGCGGTAGAGGGCATCCAATATGTTCTGTTGGAACGGATCTCGATCAAACAAGTCGCTTCTGAGTGTTTTGGTCATACGTGTACCTTTTTGAAATGTTTCTCTTTTTACGCTGCTTATTTGTGTACAATAAACACTTATGGATCGTTTCAATTTGGCACATTTGCTTCAGAACTTATAATTAATTAAATACCGAAGCTTATGCAATTGCGTGAAATGGTCTGTGCTTTATTGTAAAGGCCGCATGCTAGCATTAAGATACAGGCTATATGTTTACTTCCGGTTTATTGCATAATCACAGGATACAATTAATGATAAATTCAAGCGTAAAGAAATTTTAATAAACCTTTCAACAGAAACGTGTGAGAATGCGCAAGATAGTATTTAAGTTGAAAAACTGCAATTCAATTCCACAAAGCGTGTTTGCTAACGCTGTTTTTGAATAGTTTTAGACTTTCAATCAATGATGTCTGATTAGTGAAAGTCCCGAGACCAGAAAGGTATTTACAACTAAACAACACACAAGCGAGCTTATACTAATTTGAGTTTTCTGTTGTCTCATTCGACCGTTCTTTAGAGTCAGCCTTATGACTTTTCTACCCTTGGCTTACGTGTAACATGAATACAGGTCGCGTTAAGAATGTACATCAGCAATGTACATGTATATTAGCGATGCGTTTGTAACAGACTGTAAAAACATTTTGAGTAAAACACATTTAACATAATATTAACGCAATAAACATGCTTTAATTATATTAGAATTAATCTTTAAAGCTTTATCATATAACAGTTGTATTGATAATTCTTAACTTACAGTAAAAACATATTTCATGTCTTTACATACTACAAAGCACACAACACACGAAATTCAGTGGTTGAATTTTTTAAATTCCTGCTTCTATCTTAATTCTTCCTTCTTTTTAGCTCACCTGGCTACGCCAGGGTGAGCTTTTCTGATCGATGATTGTTCGTCGTCCGTCGTCCGTCAACATTTTGATTCAAATGACATCTCCTCTGAAACCTCTAGGCCAATGCTGATTAAACTATGCAGGAATGTTCCTTGCATGAAGCTCTGCCAAAATTGTTCAAAGAATTCCATTCCATGTAGAACTCTGGTTGCTATGGCAACAAATAGGAAAAACTTTAAAAATCTTCTCTGAAACCACAAGGCCTAGAGCTTAGATATTTGGCATATAGCATTGTCTAGTGGACCTCTACCAAGATTGTTCAAATTATGAGCCCCGGATCAAAATTGACCCCGCACGGGGGTCACTTAGTTTTACATAGGCTTATGTAGCAAAAACTTTAAAAATCTTCTTCTTTGAAACCACAAGGCCTAGAGCTTAGATATTTGGCATGTAGCATTGGCTAGTGTACCTCCACCAAGTTTGTTCAAATTATGACCCCCGGGTCAAAATTGATCCCGCACCGGGGGTCACTTAGTTTTACATAGGCTTATATAGGGAAAACTTTAAAAAATTTTTTTTCTGAAACCACAAGACCTAGAGCATAGATAATTGGCATGTAGCATTGCCTAGTAGACCTCTTCAAAGTTTGTTCAAATTATGCCCCTAGGGTCAAAATTGACCTTGCCCGGGGGATCATTTGTTTTACAAAAGGCGTGTATAGGAAAACTTATTTGGTATATAACATTATCTAGTGATCTTCCACCAGGCAAGTGGACTTGTACCAAGGTGAGCGATATAGGGCCATCTTGGCCCTCTTGTTTCATTTCCTGTCAGTATAAGCCTTTTCCTCGTCAGTATAGTTTTTGAATAAAAGTGCATTTATCGAAACCACAGTTGTTTGGCAAGGTCTCTTGATTTTAAGTTGATTGGTATAGAATTGATTTTGTCTACGTGTTTCATAAATGTCCAGAAGCTTGTGGCCTTTTATAAAATGGCAACTATTAACTTAGTTTATTGAGCAAACTATTGAATAAGCTAAAACCCCTTGCATGGTGACAACTCTTGCAAGTATATATACTGAGGCAAAAGTGCTTGTTTCTCCTGCAAGACAACGATTTATAAATGCTTATTTCCCACTGCAGTGAGGGATTGTGCTGACTTAATGTACTACATACATCATTCATACAGCATAAAGATTCTGATTCTGTAACAAAAGTTTACAATTCATCCAAAAGGGTATATTGTACTTGACATTATTGAGCCTAAAAACTAACATGTCGGGAAGAAAATTGTACAATGCATGCCTGAATAAATTATGTCAGCTAGAGAAATTATAATGAGCAGGGATATAGAAAGTCTGTTCAGAGTTGGTATTAGTTATTGACCATTTATAAAACACACTGACTGCATCGGCGGATATGTGACCTACTGACATTACTTAATTTGGGTTTTGTTTGAGCTTTGGTGTTTTTATTGTTATTTGCTCACTATTTACCTTTACGTCTAAACTTACTAATCAACATTGTAAATGGTTTTGCAAAATTCACATGTGAAAAGTTATGAATGTAAAAAGAGTAAAGAAATCCCTATGTACTAGTAAAACGCATTTTAGGCACACACGAATGCACGTGTGATATTTCACTTCTTTATCAAGAGAGAGGCAGTATAACTTTATACTTTATTTCACGATACAACCATGAACACATACATCGCATACACTTATACAACACTATATGATAACTATATTTGTATGAACATACAGTAACACTCATGATTGCACAGCCCAGCATTATGGATTTTTTGGAGTTTTCGTTAGCATACCTTTTAAGCAGAGCATATACATACACAAAAGCATCCAGCTTCCGAGAAATATATTGTAGTTTATAATCAGTACAGGCATCAATTACATGTACTTAAAGCAATAGAATTTTGAGGTAAGCATATACAGGACCGATTTTTAAAGGTATATTGACAAATAGATAGAGTTTACATGACTGTTTAATGTGTTTGCTATTTACTCAAAGCTGTTTTATTCATACTAGTATCTAAATTTAGTGCTACACATCAGTCTTGGTCTCCTGATTGAAGGAAACTAGTCATTTTTTGTAACTCCAAAATATCCTGACAGACGCTATGTGCAATTTTGGTCGTTTGCCTTCCGTAATTGTCAACTGCTGCAGTTATTTTTCTTTTTCTTTTTCTTTTTCTTTCTCCTTTTCTTTCTCTTTATGTTCTTTTTGGTCTTTCTGTCGGCATACCAGCACTGGACAGGGTGAGTGGTGGACTATGTAATCACTAACACTTCCCATAACAGTCCGGCGAAATTTACCCATTCCTCTGGTCCCAGTGACTATAAAACAGGCTTTAGACTTGTCGGCAAAGTCCACGATCGCTTGACCTGGTTTCATATCACCTTCTAAACCAATGGCCTTAAATTCCCCATTCATCTGGAAAGAAATAGAAAAGACTGTCACATAATTTGTTTCTGCGTCATTCAAGATTTAAGACTAGTGCTTGAAGATGTCCATGTGATAGTTTCCTGTCGAAACAAATAAAAAATATGGCAAAAAGATTGCATGTTGTTTAATGTGATTTAAAACGAACAAACATACATAGGGCTAATATAGCCATGCAAAAATAAGTCTTTATCGTGCCTGTGGAAAACTTAAACATATTTTCAACTTATAATTTTACCTTTCTCGAATGTTTATCTGTAATCAATAATTATGTTAATAT
Organism: Saxidomus purpurata; assembly: GCA_022818135.1. Taxonomy (NCBI): domain Eukaryota; kingdom Metazoa; phylum Mollusca; class Bivalvia; order Venerida; family Veneridae; genus Saxidomus; species Saxidomus purpurata. The sequence goes on from JAFMSR010000011.1 coordinate 5,414,729, forward strand.
AATAACAATTAATCAATTATGTGCTTTACTTTAAATTTTCGAAAAAACACTACCGTTCACTAACATGTTATTATGAAAGCTCGTTGTTGGGAAAACAGTACTCTTTTTTATAGTTCATCATATTAAATTTTACCATGTGCATGTTAAGAAAACATTTAATATACATAATATAAGAAAAGCCTTCCACTGATAAGTTTATCGTCTAGCGTCAGTGTACAACATTTTACATTTAGTTTAATCCGACTGAACTAGTCTTCAAAAGCTGACACAGTAAAGACAACTGTCCTATATTTATATTACATTAAAAGTAAAATTGACAATATCTGATACTGAAGAACAATGTTATGAGATTTATCAGTCTATTGAGAAACTTTAACTATCAAAGAAATTCTACAACGCTTACATTTCATGGAATAGCATGGATGGGGCATATTGATATATATACACTTTTAATTTGTTACACAGTTGTGATTGACAAAATTATGTGTAGATAAAAATATGAGGTCTAAACAGAAACATAAACAATCGATATGTATATTTTTCGCTGTCGAGTATGCAAGTAGGGTCTGAGTTCGCACTAAAATGAACCATTTCCTAAAAGAAATGGTGTTACTGAAATTGACGAAATAACTCAAATTTTGTTTATTAGTTTTACAGAACCTTTCACAAATGTCGATCCATTTACAGCCCACATTAAATCATTACCTAAATACTTAAAAAGATTCATTGAAATTAAATTATGTGGCATAAATACGCAGTACCCTGGGTGAAATGAATCTATAAAATAGCAGATCCCATTATATTTTGTCTTTTGCAATTTAAAGCAGAAATAAATAACACATATATATGTCTTGGTACAGGGACAATTTGATTGAAAAATCGGATTTTGATTGTCGACGTTTTGCCTTAAAAGCAACATTAAAATTCCAAAATTAAAAACTTTCTCCTGACAAAACGGAAAGACGGTGTGACATATATATGTATGGCTGTGAATCATAAACTAGTCATTACAAACGGGTCAAATAATTAAATACATGTATAATTATTTATATCTTGGCTTAATTGTAAGTTATTAGTCTCCTACAAATAATTTACAATTAAGCCTCTCATATTTATGAATATGAATTCGCTTGAAAGGAATTTTGTATCCTCTAACCAACTGAGTTTTTTTCTAATTAAATTTTTCTTTCGAGGTTTCTCAAAAGTCATGCGTTTCTAACGATGTGGTAAACTATACCAAGAAAAGTAAAAACATTTCTCAAGAGTATTAATAGCCACTTCCTGCATTAACTTGTCCACGATCTTAATTACATTCAATGTAAACATTCTGCCAACTTCCTTAATTGGCTCTCTTACAGCGACCCCTCGCGAATAGAATAGAAATAGCCTAGCTTGTTATTATACTGACTAAATGAATTATACCAGACATAGAATGGCTATAACATTATTACTTATTACGAAGAACGCCTGATATTCCTCCATAAACTACAAAGTAAATGTAAGGACTGTGCCATTGACTCTTAACTGTTATGACAAACTCATTAGAAGTGCGTTAAATACTTAAATAGACGCCTCCGCAATTTACAATGCGGAATATAGTTAAGTTTCGACAATACTGACAGTTCAAATCCAGGGGTCATCGCGAAACTATCCTATTCTTCTATTTGTATATAAACTTATAATAGTTCGCGTTGACCCCTCGAAATGTGCACCCAATTACAAACAAGATATGTATACTTACACCTGTGTCCGTCATCTTGGATACGAATTTAGTTTTCAGTGAATCTAATTTCTCATTGCATTCCTTGATCAATTCGCTGACTCGACCAGGACCTGTAGAAACGAAATAAACAAACTCAATCAGGAACAGACGGGACAAACAGGAACATATAATCAGGAATACAAAAGCCCCAAACTTCTGGACTTTTGAAAACAAACAACGTGACATAAATTTCTTAAAAGTTGGCTGCCATTTGAAATATTACAATTTACTTTTCATCATTATCAAAATATTATCGTATTCCTTTTCAAAGAGATGTAGAATATTTATTATAAAATTGTACACCATTAGATAAAATTCTTACTCAAGCACTGGATATATGTGTGTTTGTTTGATATCAAAGTTCTTTATAAATATTGTTTAAATTGCTTGTACTTTCGTAACCATCAGACCAAAGGCAGTTCTCATTTTAGTTATTACTAAAATCAGCTCTCGATCGTAAGTAAACTGCACTCCTTCACGCTCCCAATGAGTTGTTGATGACTTCCGTACTATTGTGAGGATCATTATGCCAATGGTCAGCATCATAGTTATATCAAATACAACATTACATTTTATAAAGCAGGAGAACATAAACACCCCTTGCTCTCACCACGTGTCATCGGAGAAATGGGTACGTTCATTTGACGTCGATGTATTGAAAAGTGTCTTCTTTCAGAAACAGGAGTTTGTTCGAGACTTCATAAATAGCATGGTGTTAGAACTGGGCACAAGGAAATCAGTTTTACATTTAAAGTTCCATTTAATCAATAATTTAACTTCAAAACTTGCAGAAAAAATATTGCCGTTATATATTTTTTTAAACAAGTTACAGAACAGTTTGCAAAGAAGGTGACGTGTGCTTTACGAGCGTCTAAGAGATTCACCGTATGATTAAAGGATAACATGTACTTTCAAAATGTCACAGATAGCGACCATAGCATGTATACATGTATAAAATGTACATTTTTTTAAAGAGTAATATTTCATTGAACAATGCATTAAGCTTATGTCAGGGAAAAAAGGAAAATATATAAACATAATTTTGCTAATTTTGACAGACTTTGCACTCAGATATTATTACTGTATGACCTTTATAAGTAAAAAACGTTTACTCACTCATCATTGTAACGTTTGTAAAAGTCTCTGGGCAGTGGACAGCTATCACCTTGTTCTCTGGTCTGTGAAAATTCTTCACATACCCTGAAAATATAATCAAAAGGAGATTAAAAGTGAGACATGTCCCGTTGTTGTTGTGAAGAACAGCTATTGGTGCCAATGATATACACTGACTTAAAATAGCAACAACACCTTCTATATTGACTCCTGATGCACTGACTACTGCTGTGAGAACAAAGTTTTGAAACCGCCTCTGTTGCATTCTCGAAGCATGAAGGACTATCTAGGGATTCACTTTGAAGTGCATGATATTAAGAAACGCAAGCAATAATTATGCTGTGCACACACTATGGAGGAATTTAAAGTATAGATGCTTTTGCCAGATGCCGTCAAGAATATGTTTCATCTGTCTTATCTAATATGTTTGTTTCGTGCTGAATTGCTGTTTTCAGACTCAATATTCTATTAAACAAATATCAAACAAACGATAAAGTTTATTTTGAGACCAAAGCATTTGTTTTTTTCTGCTAAATTCAATTGCTCATGCAAGCTCAAAAGGTTATTTTAATGCTTTATCTGAAACATCAATCCCATGTTTCCTTATATACTGAGAGAGTATGGAATTTCGTGCATAATATATTAAATAAGCCTTTTTACTTCCTACCAAGAACTAAATCAATTTCTTGATCAATAAAGTATGCTCATTACAGTAAAGAAATCATCAGCAGTAGGTTTGTGATACCCATTAAATATGTATTGTGGCTTATCAGTAAATACGATATCCAAAACTTCAATCATGAACTTCAAAAGTCATCAGCAATATAAGCAACGATTCCCTAAGACATCATTGATAGAAACTGGTTGAAAAATTGTATATATTTGTCATAACGCTATGTCCTGTTTTTCGGTTGACCAAGTGTTCTATAGGAAAGATATTTCGATATGATAACACAGTTGACAATAGCTACCACACGTAAATAGTGATCACTTAAGTGTAAAGTATGACGAACTAGTGTTTGACGTCTTAAATCACTTGTCTGCTGGAATTGATGAAGATTTGCATAAATATGTTCATATGCTGTACTATAGTCTCACTACCCTGTCTTTCTGGAAGCACTCTATACTCGTGTACAGGAAGCAGATAAAGAAATAAAATGTTCTGTGTATTTGAGAAGATAATGGCAAACACTATTCTTTATTTTCACTTTTGGAGAAACATATATCATCTGTCAACGAAGTTATAAGATATGCTCAATAACTGTACTAGAAAAACCTAAATTGATGAAATGTTTCTGAAAAGTGTACATTAGCAGTATAAACATCTAACATATCTCACTTTCATGCAATATCATTTCTTCCAGTCGACAAAATAGTGATAAACTACTTTAATTTTTGACCATTCATCATCTTGGCAAAAAAAAAATAATATGCAATTATCTTGGCAAATAATTAACGTAACTGTAAAGGCATAACTGATTCAGACATCTTAAAACATCGCCTCAGTCAATATAATGATCAACAAGAGTCATTATAGATGTCTGCAACCAAGATTAATGAGACAAAGAGTATTTGGTGCTGCACATTTTGTACAAGAACTTATTAAATGATAAAGTAGATGCTTAATCAAAACTAGCAATAAAATGTCACCCAGACAATCGATTATGGATGGAAAAGGTATTTCTATTGCTCTTTTAACTAAATAATTATGTTGTGCTAAATCTCAGCTGCTAGTGAGAATCTGCACGCCATCTTTTGCACGTTAAGAACTTACATATTCACATCTACCTTAAGTTAATTCGGATTATTTGGGTAAATCCTCCATAAGTTATTTTTTTCTTGTTTTTTTTGTTTGTTTGGTTTACAATATAATAGTATACAATACAAGATTATTGCATAAAACATGCAAATATGCTTTGCAGTTACAATTTGAGATTTTTTGTCAATGGGTTTCAAATAAAATGAATTTAAGATGGTCAACAGATTTCACAAATTTCCAAGATGTTCGTTACCAGACTTTACATCTCTTTTGTCAACCCTGGGAGAAGCTGATAACAAAATAAATTTAATTTAAACTAGCTGTTATTTGGACCAAAAGCCTAGTCAAGATGGTATTGACCCATTTGAGAAAGCATCCTGTTTGTGGTATTCGTGAGTCAGCTTAGCTAAGATGAACAGGTTATCATGATGCAAAAGTCATAACAATCAGCATTGACACTTCGGGTAAATGACCGTAGAAGGTATCTAACCAACATTGCACTACAAAGCCCATTTCAATAACATTAACAAAGGATAATTTGACGTGACTACAGCTGAGTGCAAGCTTGTTCTGAAACAAACAAATGTCAGGCAACACGTTGACGAGAAACATTATAATTATCGTAACAAGCATTTCGTCGTTCGTTCAATATTTAACGAGATACTGATGGTAAAACATTAATGTAGCTCCTTACAAAATTGAAGATGATCGTGCTTAAAACAGAATTCCGTAAATCTTATTTGCCAGATGGAACTTGTCTGAAATAATTTTGATCAATAACTAGCAATTACTTGAAAAACTACAGAACCGTTCCTACATTTTAGAACTGAATTTAAAGAATGTTATTCTTGTTAAACAAGACGTAATTCAAAACTTCTAATACAATTTGCTTTCGGCTTCAGACAAATTATGCAAGCACTTAACTCAGGAATACCCAGCATCTTAAGCAAATAAAGTTGAAAGAATTTCATCAGAAACCAACACTATATCTTATTAATTGGCTAAGAAGAAAATATATTCATATAACCAAGAACTTTATAGAACTAGTCTGAACATATGCCATCGACCTTGAATTCACGTTTATCAGTACGGTGGTTTTATAGTTAAGGTCAAATGCTGATTTTGGATGTTACAATTCCAAGCAGAACTTATTGTATCAAAAACTTGTCCTTTCGGCAAAAGGGACCGTCCTTCGTACAAAAAGTCCCAACTGTTATAAAATCGAAAATACATGTTATTATTACTCAGTATCCCCTCAATGATATTGAAAAAATAAAATAGATACTTTCAGACATATCTTCTTTTAGAAATGACATAACAAAAGACATGCGTAAACATTGCTAGAGAGTAAACAGGACTCGGTCCTATCATCTTTACGATCAGTAAACGCATAATTCTTAGTTAGCGTATTCTAAGCCATCATAATATTCAACTCCAGAATATTACTGATGTATCAGAGCGTACTTTTTTCCCATATTCCGAGCTAAAGGGAAAGTCATATTTCACTCCACGGTGTAGTAACTTGGCTTTCCGATACCACATATGTTGTGTTTTCTGTAACCGTTCATTATTCAAAATAATACATCTTTATTCCCTTAAAAAAACCCATCTCCAGTCTTGGTGAAATCGCATTTTAAAATCATTAGAACATCTGTATATAGATAACAGTAGGAATGCCATTACCTTTTTACATGAACGACAAGGACCATATTTCGTGCGCGATGTAATTTGTTCTACCACAGAAGACATTTGATAATTCCTGATACTTGATATTCTATACCATAAGGTCGCTTGTGACGTGTTTTCAAGAAAATATAAGCCGGTTTATCAGAGGATTAGTTGCTTATTTCTGTATAATGTATCTTCATCCTTACTGTAATTGTTGTAATGCTGTAACAATTACAGGAGATTATATTTAAAGAAAAGCGTAATCATCACTGTTCTTTCTCTTAGTGTTTCATACAATCTCGTGTTGTTCTGAAACAATTTTTTAGTTTTATCATACAGTAACTTTGCATGTTGTTTCTTTGTCAGTTCGAGCAAGGGGACCGGGGAAATGTAATTTACTTTAATGAATCAAAATCATTCATAATATACATTTTTATATGCATCAATCACGGTATTTGCGAGTTCGAAACGAGTAATTACAAAGATTCTAATCGTTCTATTAAATACAATGTGATACTTTAAATATGTTGTAAGCCTGTGCATTACCTTTAATAATGAAACCTTAAATTCTGAAAGCTTCCACATAAAAATGCTAGAAAGGCTAGCACTATTTCACAAAGAGATTTGTAAGCCTCGTGTTACGTCAGAGATTTCAATATAGTAAGAAAAAAATTATCGTATTGCTATCATATTGTTAAATGTCCATGAAATGAAAATTCAAATATCATTTACACCAATGAAAACACTTTTACATCTCTGAAGCCGTTGTACTTGAAGGATCTTGAAAACGGTTGCGATCATTAAAAACAAAATAGTCTGAATAATCAAAATACATAATCACCTCTCAAATGTTCAACTGTAAATGAAGTGAAACTGTTCTTATCAATAAAGCATTGAATTTGTATTCATTAAGTTGCTTCATCTAAAATTTACGTAACTGGGTTTCTATAGCAACCGTCAAATCACATTATGTCATATTGCCGTAAATCATTATTCATATCAGACCAGGTCTGCATCAATAAATTGTAATATGGTGATCACAACCGTTTTATTTTTATGCGACTGCATCGTCATCTTCAGCTTCTGTCACCTTCCTACTGATATCCATCTACAACTACAATACCGAAAGCCACCTAACTTGAAAATACGCTCTACTGGTTTATATCAATTCATTGAAGTTCGTCCATTTACAAAGAATAAAGTGTATCGAATAAAGCCAGAAAATAGATCACACACAAGTCATTATTGGTGTCTCATGGGGAAGTATAGGTCTTCTGTTTCAGCTTAACAACACAAACATTTTAATCAACAACGCCAACACATGTAGTCTTCCTCTTCCTTTGGGTTTTCTCAAGTTTCACAGTTTCAGGCGATGTTAGCAATAAATTATTTCACGTTATTTTATGATGCTTAACAATTCATATACATGTATAGGCGATTACAAAATTGTTTTATTTTCTCATAGACCAGTTTAGCTTTATTACTTGCGTTTAAGTGCTTTGTGTGAGCTCTTTCCTTTGTGCTTTCTATACCCATTTCCTAATGTATTTCGGCTGTTCTATCATTTTATATATCCATATATTAAGAGGTTAGATTGTATTTCTATCCACTGATCTGAGTTTTTCCTTTTCAATTCGTTTGGTATTGATGTGAGCTTTCGTAAATTGCAGTCAGAGCTTTTTTTGCAATGCTTTGATTCTTCACAAAATAAACACCTTGATATTACAGCCACATGAACCTAGTTTTGCAATTGGATAAACAAATATCAGAGGCAGTATTAATTGTATAAATAGTCTATAGAACGTATGCTGCCTATATCTATTTTATATACTGAAAAGAGGAGAAAGATAAATGTTCTGGGTGGATGACTAAAATATATTCATGCTAAAAATGGCCGATTAATCAAAGTATACACAAACAATTACACTCGGCAACATATTGGTAATGCCAAACACACAACCAAAATACACAATTATACCCGATATAGGCCTGTTCCGACGAGCAGTTTTGTTAGGAATGGTATATGACCGAAATATATGGAACCATTAAGTGTCTTCAATCCTGTAGCAAATAGCAAGTTTTTCTAGTCAGAACTAAGAGCTCCACTGAGAAGGAAAACCAGATTGACGTGTCTTAATTAGGCAACACTGTCTATGTAGACAGTTCTCGCTGGTTTGATAACGGGAAAATCAATTAGGCGTCCTTTTACATTCACATGTTGTGCACGTAATTTGATAAACAATAAATAAAGTGAGAGGAGCGGACGTGATGGCAGACAGACGATCAATGATCTCTTTTAGAGCATGTTTGTTGGTGTTCTATAGCAAAATTTGCAAACGTTACTTTATTGTCAAACTAACTGATAATTGACTGATATTACATATTACAAAGACTTTGTCTTAGATGAATTTGTATGTTCACGAATATAAAATTGGAAAAAAAAAGAATTTCGTACCCTTATGGTTTCTGTAGTTTACCCTTATTTCAGCAATCTTAACAACATTAACACCCCCAAATTATTTTTTCTGTTGATAAACGTGTTAATGTTTTTGAAAGAACGCTTGATTTCGGGCACATCATAACACGAATTATTCCTATTCCTATTGAAATTTCTTTCAAGTATGTTTCTTTTGACATGATAACATTCATTTTAATTGCCAGAATATGTTTTTTACTATATTAAAAAACTAGGATGTTAATCTAAACAGTTTTTGAAATATGTTTACTCTCTAAACAAATACACAAAATAAAAGATTATGTTGTTAAAAGAAAAAGGTTATTAAATGAGGCAAATTGTGTTACCCATTATCAATTTGAACAAGGCTTATGGCAACATTACAACGATCTGTTGCGCTATTTCCCTCTTCAGGCAACGGTTGAACCATATCACAGAATTGATACCATCTTATCATACTACAAAATTCTACAAAAATCAGTTATGCCGGGTGAACTTTCCGCAACATTCTTTGAATCATAAATGGGTATTCAGGGCCAAAGTTACAGACGCGGACTTTTTAACACAAACGATTCACCGCTTTTGATTTCGAGGTTTATGAATGCCAAGAACATTTATTACAACTTTGTTTGACAACGCTGAACTAATGCCTTTTATAATGTTACACCAAGGATATCGATTTCTGTTTGTAATGTAATAGAAAGTCATTGAAATTCATGATAAGCGTGCCAATTCGACTGTATATGTCATTTCATGTAAATTGGCAAAGCTTTAGACCGAAAGAAAATTAAGGAACAACTATATTTTTATTATATTATATCGAGCCTGAGGTATTTAGCGCATTGAGGCAATTAGAAAAAACTACAGTTCTACCTTTTCTTTGAGCTCGACTTTGAAGCATCTTTGTTAAAAACATATCAAATATGAATTTACTACAATTTATAGAAGTTAGCAGTTGTCTGAGAAACGGTTCGCTCTCTGTTAACCAACTTTATGAAAAGTTGATTTTCAATCGATTTTCAGTCTGATCTTGCTTGTAATAAAGCGAGGACACTAATTGAATACATCACTCTATCCACACTCACTTCGAAATAGCTTTAATGTGACATATGCCTAAACATTTTGTCGTGTTTACGTACTGTTACTTTCATTCGAATTACTTAATTATAATTTTAAAACCATCAGATATAGAATCTAAACAATTTGTAGTTTTTCCAAAGAGAAGACTGAAATCCAGTGTGGTAAAGAGAAGACTGAAATCCAGTGTGGTAAAGAGAAGACTGAAATCCAGTGTGGTAAAGAGAAGAGTGAAATCCAGTGTGGTAAAGAGAAATGTGAAATCCAATGTGGTAAAGAGAAATGTGAAATCCAATGTGTTAAAGAGAAGAGTGAAATCCAGTGTGGTAAAGAGAAATGTGAAATCCAATGTGGTAAAGAGAAGTGTGAAATCCAATGTGTTAAAGAGAAGAGTGAAATCCAATGTGTTAAAGAGAAGAGTGAAATCCAGTGTGGTAAAGAGAAATGTGAAGTCCAATGTGGTAAAGAGAAGTGTGAAATCCAATGCATTAAAGAGAAGAGTGAAATCCAATGTGTTAAAGAGAAGAGTAAGATCCAGTGTTGTCAAGCACGGTATAACTATTCATATCACATGGCCTAATGTAAAGACATGTAGGGTTAATTAGTTAATTTCCAAGTTACATGTGATTTGCATATTTTTTTTCTGTCAACGGAAACTCATGCCGGGACGTGTGTTAGTCAACGTATTTATATTGGTCTGATGCAGGGCTATGGCTCGCGTAGGTTGTTGGCTTTGTTCCTGATGTGGTCGATTTTCCACGAAGTCGAGAGATTTGTCGTTTTAGGGGAAAACGCTCAATTCTTCTAAAGATAAATTTAAACTTCTCGTAATCTATTATAACAGGCAATTTAAGTGGCAATATAATATAACAGTCTTCAATAAACTTTTCCTTTATGACTTTAATGGGAAAACATTTCATTTTACTCTAGAATTTTATGCCAGCTAATATTGATGCGCTGGAGTTTAGTGTATAACGAATGATGTTCTCTTGGTTATCATAAATCATTCTTGTCATATAAGAAGCAATTTACTGTCAGACAAAGTCGTTATTCAACGTCAAATCACACTTGTTTAAAAAAGTAGTATGCACTTAAGCAACTGTTCTTTTATAAAGCAAAAGTAAATATACATATTTTCTTGTAAGACACATATATATAATATATATCGTTATCCTTAATATGGCAATAGTCATTAAAAGTCATTACAGCGCTTGAAATACCAATTTAAATAATGACCGGCAGCACGAGAAAAGGGATATTCATACGTGAAAATTCCTAGTACACACACAATGAAAAAACGTTGAATATGTACATTGTACACCGAAGACATCATTCCTAACTAAATACGTAACTATTTTTCATGTCAAGACTGATTTCAATTTATACAAAGATAAGAATTTTCAAAAAGCAACATGTGTATTTAATTGTAATACTCATTTTCGTTATTTTTGTATACTAGTATGTATATAGATTCTGCTTGGTAAATTTTTCAATGTGGTCTTTCACATATACCCCTTTCTCAATTAGTAGCACCAAAATAAGAAATATGAGTTGTTTCAACTCGTCGCTTTCGTGGCAAGAGTCCTACTAGTACACAATTTAAAAAAATCTTTGTTTAGAAATAATATACCGACTAATAGCTTTTACCAGTGATTTTACATTTAAAGAAAATCATAAAATGCCAACTACATAACTACAACTGAATAATGTTCAAAGTGATTTTTGTCTTTGACGTCGGTCAACATACATTATGTTTCATAGCTCTTTTGCGTGTAAATCTAGATATAATACTATCCTCTCGTTGATTAAGCACTCAAGTTCCAAGTATTTCCAAATCAGATTTCCCATAATCTAATACCTGCATTTTTATTTCAGGACTTGCAAAATTATTGATCAAAGTTCTGTGTAACTGTAATGCTGTTACGACTGCTAGCTGCAGACGACATAGCGCATTTATAAACGAATACATTGCGTTTATTTTACTAGTTCATATTACTTATCACTTCTTGATGAGCGAATCCAATGAATACATAAATACTAATGATTTCCTAAACATTTGTTGAAATCAAACATGAAATGTTTTAGATAAATAGTGACACGTTTTTCACATTTCAGGGTCTATGTGACCTTGGTATTTAACCACCTGGTCCTAAATGAAATTATGCACAACTAGGCTTCATACTGATGCTTTCCATCAAGTATGCTGTAAATCCAACAAGAGGCTTCTGAGATGAGCCGACATGGTAAAGTGGACAGACGGAAAGACATACAGACAGACATGGAGAAAACAAAACGTCTTCCTTTGGACAGGGAAAACATAATTTAACTAGCTTGCTCTAAAATTCGGAAATTATTGACAGCAACTGAAGCATTTGCAAAAAAAAACTAATTTCGTTCATGTACAAATGCCAAAATAAAGCAGGACAATACTTTTCAGACTAATCTACCTGAGTAAATTAAAGAAACGGGAGTAGAAACATTCACAACCCGACTGTTCATTTCATCCCGAGACAAAGCATGTCTCCTTCATGGCATTTAATTGTAATCAAATTGTCAAATCAAGAGGTATACAAAAAGATATGCTTGGAAATATTTGTCTGGTGTGTCTGGTAGCTGTGCTCCCCGATAAAAATACTAGCTCGTATTTCTGGAAGTTGGCTATTATCTTTCTTCTGTGATACTGTCGAATATACGCAAACATAAACAGGGTTTTGTATATACAATACCGAAAATTCTGAAAATTATTATGTATTATATATACTATTGAATTTAGCAAAATACAGCGGCTAGGTTTCGGGCTGGAATATCAAACATTTTAATTTCCAAATAAGACTGTAATACCTAAATCAAGATACGACTGTTACTCGTTTCCAACCCCAAAGTGTAATGCACCAAATATTATGACCGTCTATATTTTTATCTGTGAAGACTGCAACTAGCAAGTCAAAGAACTAATGGCATTCGATTTGCAAATATCTAAACTCGATAATGACGCATTTTTCTCATTAATTTTAAAAATTATAACTTGATTGGTGTCAACCTGAAACCCTTTGGTTGAGCGCATGCCATTACAAGATAATTGCTTATTTTCATTCGTGGTATCGTTAAATTGATCGCTTCAGCAATTTCTTTATTTTCTTAAAAAATCATAGGCTAATCAACATTCAATGCTAATTTTCGTAGCACAAATAGTTCCAGTTTTTGTCATCTATTCAATCAACAATAACATCACATTTTACCGTAAATTATGTTTGTAGAGGAAAGCAATCAAGTAAAAGTAGTTTCTAATCAGCAGTTTTTGGCTTCCCGAAGAAAATGTCGATCATGTGTCCTTTTATTTTTTTCTATAGCTGATTTGATGAGAACAAACGAATTATTTTCTGATAACATTATAAATAAACCAAAACAATTTGCACTTGTTTGGTAGAGAAATAATTTTATATTGTTAATGCATTGAAAATCATTACCAGAAAAAAAATGAAAAAAATTGTCTGAAAATCAAGACTTTTTTTTGCAACTGTTTCAGGAGGTAAGCATAATACTTGTTATGAAATGATTGCTCATTCCTTCAATACACTTACAATAAACCGAATCGTAGCTATGGTCAATATATTGAAAGGTAAACATTTGCTTGAGTTGCATCTATATATAGAGGATAATTGTTGGTTTCGGTGTAATATCACGTTACAATTTCACCGAGTGGGCACCAAAAGTGATATTTTATGTCTCAAACTAAGTGTATTTCAATAAAATGTCGAAAATTACGGGGAACGTCATCAGAAAGCATCGCTGATATGGTTTTCGGCATTCAGTACGCTCGGTATACTTTTTGACGTTAATACGGGTAACAGATTTTAATAATATTCACTGCGTGGCCAGTGAGTTATCGAGATTTATTTTATGTTTTTCGGTGGTTTATCGAAATATAACGGTAGATTATATTCCGATAAACTCACTGTCCATGCAGTGAAAATTATCAAAATCTGTTACCGGGATTAACGTCAAAAAGTATACCGAGCGTAATGAATGCCGGAAACCATATGACGATGACGTCGTTAAAATGACGTCATGTTTGTGATGCTTTCTGGTGACGTTTCCCGCGATTTTCGATATTTTATTGAAATAAACTCAACAAAAGTAGAGTTTGAGACATAAAATAAACAGAAAAAGTGTTGGTTTCGATGTCATATCACGATAATTTCACTCGTGAACACCAAAAGTTATATTTAACACCAAAAGAACACCGTTATATTTCGATAAACCACCGGAAAACATAAAATAAAACCAGTATCCTTGTTTTGCTCTTTACAAGACCAAATAAAAAATACTCGTACGTTTAATATTAGTGTGTCTGGTCTGGCCAATAGCAGAGTAAACGTTGTTGGCTCTCGACCAAATTACAAACGTAAGCGCACTTTCAACTTAAATGAGCCTGATTCATTTTCTTGCAACTCTTTTTCAAGCTAAAAAAAAAGCTTTTAGCTGAGATTTCTGATTTTAAATGAGACTCATCGGTATGCGAAGACACTTTTTGTACGTCCAATTCCAAAATTCAATAGTGCGCAGCTGTTTCAAATCAGCATTATTAAAAAAGATGTAACGCTGAGATTGAAATGATACTGTGAAATAAAAAAATATATTACAAAACAGATGAAATTAATTAATATACGGACTTGCCATGTAAGTGATGTGACATGACATGCTAGCATGACAGTCTAAAAGTGTGAAATATTTCGTGAAAGAGTTCTAAGCTATAGATTTGATGACAGAAATCTGACGACGTATAATGTGGATGCTGTTTGCGTGCTCGGTCGAAAAGATGCAAGTCACTTGTCCCGGCAAAAATAAAAGTAATCTGGTTGAGCCATGACACACAGCCAGGAAGACAGAACAAGAATCTGCTGGATACCGTAAGTTAATGGTCTTTCTCACACAATCCTTTGAAAATTTGCCTTGATCATTTTGTGACAAAAAGAAATTGTTTTATTCATATTACATATTACAACATTATAGCGATGCCAGCTTGGGATAAAATTTCTGGCTTTTATTTATGTACATATCTATAAACAAAACTTTTGTCTCATTTAAACAGTTTCGGCCAACGTCGTACGAGAATACCCCTTTTATATATTTATGTTTAAAATTAAAATAAAATCGAACATTACTTGTCTGTACAATCACAACTTTGGTCAATAGAAATAAACATGAAGCAAAAATTTGAAAAGTACGCAAAATGTTTCCATATATAACTTTATATTATTGAAAAATATTACATGAACATGTGAAGAAAATATCAAACTACAGGAACAAAACAGTGGTAACTATATTCCAGATGGTCACTATTGTTTTAGAAATGCTTCTGTTCCAATACGGACGACGTAAACCGATGTCCTTATCGTCTGATTTGAAGTTTTTGTTTAAGTCAATTATCGGATTCAACCAAAAGAGCACTAAAATGCCACGCTACTTCTCTGCGAATGGCAATGGAAAGTTTCTCGTCCCAATTCTCAAGACCGTTGATAATGTCTATATCTAACTTCATTGCAACGTATAACACTTCTTCTTTTGATTTCTAAGAAACAATTTCTTCACAACGTATACAGAGTTACCTAATGAAATCATAAACATACCCCAAAGACAAGTAATACCAACTTAAGGACATGTGATATCATTTGGGACTGGCGCCGGCAAATTATATATACATATATTACTATATATAAGAGAACCAACTGGAAGCAGTGGAGATAAAGCATCAGGCTGTCGGGAAACTTTACATTAAATATACCAGATTCACGTCATTTCTATATAGTAATTCCATGAAATCATAATTATCTACTATTTGCATGACTAACAAATGCAATTTCATTTCATTGAGATAGGTTCTTTACATATGCATGAATTATGCTTAAATCATACATCAAAACATATCAAGTAATTACTAAACACCATCGTCACAGCACTAACCAACAAGCAAAACACGAGGCATATGTATAATCAATTTGTATTCATAATCCAGGTTTCATTATCTCTGTCTGCATTCGTATGGTAACCGTAGCAGACGTTCAACTATTTCTTTGAATAGCTTGTATCATCCATGATCTACGAATAATTTCCTACATCAGATTCATCATGGTAATCGAAGTCGCCCTATTTCTGTGATTGTATCTAATGTTTTTCCATTATGTAAATAACCTTTCTCCTGATTTGCAAATTAAAAGTCGTTTTATACTTTATGTCGTTGTGTCCGCGTGTTAGCGTTTAGCTTCCGGATAGCTCAACAGGTTGTTTTGTTTGTGTTCTGTTAAATCTTTTACCCACAAAGCGGAAAATAATTTTCTTTTATGTGCACTGTTTGCTACTCAGTAAATAAATGTGAATCATATGTACCCTGTATAATTGTTTGCGGTATCGTCTTAATTAAAGGTTGACGAGAATTAAGTCAGTTAACGGTAAACTGGGTAGGATCGCATAGTAACAAATTAAGATGTCCCAGTCAATCTGTACTTCACATTTTTATCTTGTTCCTCGCGCATCATTAAAGTATACCAAAATGGTTTTAGATGCAAGTCTGACATACGGCAGTATTGTACCTCCTTTTAGCATAATATTCGATTCTATTTTGACGTCTTAGATTTGCCTGATACATATACTATCTTGTATTTCGTTTGAATAGGAACTGTTTAATATTATTTTTATAGATTTACTTCTATAGTTTGACAGTCGTCTTACTGACGTTGACGTCATTTAAAGCCAATACAATACTAAGTTATCATTACACGCCGCCTCGAGGCGGCGTGTATATTGGAATGCAGTAAGTAAAATTTCCATGGGGTGACGTAACTACTTTTAGACTGTAGACTGATTTCACAGTGTGTTCTTTTGTAACAAGCGGTCTTTTGATTTGAGATCGCGAACCAGTCTAAATTTTACGGAAATAGCCGAGTCTAAATTTTACGGAAATAGCCGATTTTAAACGAATGACTACGAACGACTGAGATTCTGCCGACGGGTAGCGGCTGAAGATAGCCTTTTAAACCGACTTTGAAATTGTTTTTGAACATGCAGACAATTTTTTCTAACAGATATTTGAATTTTCTTTACGAAACTACCAAGTTTATGATGTTTCCACTTCCTATTTAAAGTGTCTGGGAAGTTAAATTCGGTTGTTTACATAAATTTGTACCGCCATTCCGAAACAAACGTCTGTATTGGAAAATAACGATGTTATACGCTCTGAAAACTCAGTGCCTCGATAGCGCAGTGCTATGTATCCCCGCTTGGCACGCGGGAGATCAGAGATCGAAACCACGCCGGATTGGAATTAACTTTATTTATATAGTGGGAACAAATTAATTTATATCTTGGAAATAATTTTCTTTCGTACAAGAATAATATAAATTGAAGCAAATTTATATGTTAGAATTCTAGACTTAGGAAAAAAAATTCAATGCTTTGATAATTCAATAATGTGACAGCAGCCAATTTCCATACAGAGGAAACAATGCCTATAGACTTGACGTAGAATCATCTTTTTTAGCATTAAACATTAACAAATGGTCAGCCATATACAAAATTAGAGTGCAAAAAGATTAGGTTTGGTTAATCACCATACATTAAATCCAGCATTACTTATTATCGCAACCCCCACTTCATTTGGCGGCGTTCAAACATTTGACTTGTTAGTTTATTACATTTGGTTCAAAAGCTTGATTTCGTATGAAACGAAGTTTGCAAGCATCAAGAATTGAACTTTATTTGTTGTGTAAGCGCTCAAGTTCCCGTGATTTTTCAATTGTACTCCATAATCCAATTGCTGCATGTTTATTGCAGGTTTGGCATTTTGATTGATCAACTGTCTGTGTCACATATTTCATTTGAAACATTCATTGCAATTACTGTAATGTTGTTATAATTGATTATCGCAGACAACATGGAGCATTGATAAACGCGTGCATCAATGCGCCTATTACAGTAAACACCGTATATAACGACTCGATATATAGCGAAATTCCGGATATAATGAACACATTTTCTGGACTTCTATGTTTTTCTCTTCTTTATAAAATGCGAAAATGCTATATGAATATAGCGCACTCCGGATATAAGGAACAAAGGTCGTTATAGACGGAGTTTAGTGTATTTCTGGGACGGATATCGCATAGTATTACATGCTGTACATAAAAAAGTTCGTAAAATACGGTGTTTTAGTGCTATCTTTTGTCAAAGTATATTTCGTGTGTGCTTCTCATTTAAAGATTATGCCCATAACTCATTATCGTACAGACTTCAGTCTTTATTAGGGCAGGGAATATGCTGAACCGGAAGCTAACTTTTACTTGCGATAACACCTGCCATAAAAACGTTTTTAACACACCTTTGATTTCTTTCTGTACCTTGTGGTGGCGAGTTCACTCAACTAGTGTTCCTGCTGGTAATTATCATAACACTGTAAAACCAAACAGAATACTTAAACTTTGCTGACCAGTGAGGGACATTACACCTGAATTATTGTACAGCCGTTTCTGATTTTCAATCTCAGTTGTGCTTAGAGAAATATTCTGCTTTTAATAGTATAATGACGCTCGACGCTCGCTTGTTGAATACGTATTTCCTATATTTTCCCCACATATGTTCAAAACATACGAAAGAAAAACACCGTTTTATTTTCCCATATGTTTTTATCCCTTTTGAGAACCATAAAAGGGTTAAGGTTAAATATCATTTAAATGAATAAAAACTTGATGGTACATTTGAGAAATATATTTGACAGGTAAACAGTTGTTTAGCTGCACTTCAAACGCCAGTTTTTTATTATTAATTTTTTTCTTTTTTGGTGCATTTTGCATCATCAGCATTTAGAAGATACTCTTTTCAAATTAGGCTGTCTCGATTGGTTGACAGCAGAGTTACAGACGGAGTTTCATGTTATACTGATATGTTTCCTGCCGGATTTTATCTAAGTGTAAAACTAAAACGCAAGTCAAGATCGAAATGATTTCTGGTTAAACAGATATTCATTGGTATTCGAAAATGGCGTGTATGGATCTCACGGAAGCTGGCGGCCTAGCGGCTATGGGCACATTTTGTCTAAGTAATTCCAAAAAGTATGATGACTCAACTGCATATTGAAATAAAAGCGAAAAGAATCATCAGTGAACGGACTTGATGTGTGAGTATAACAGTCTTTGCTCAAACGTAATACTCGGACAAATTAACTTGATCCTCATGACTTCTATTAGTATAATTTAACGGTCGATTGACTATCTATATTGATCTTCGGTTTTTATATTATGAATATGCACTTAGAAATTAATGTACCATAATTGATAAATATCGTTCAGACTGAAGCATAATATCCATTCTGGTCAATAGCTCATTTAGTAGCCACCATGTTTTTTAAAAATATTACTAATCTGTAGTCCTGTCAACGAAAGTAAAAATCGATTTTATTCATGTTTAGCCTATTAATTAATCTAAACTTGCCCTTTTAGGCATATAACATTATTTATTCTAAAAAAGAATCATTTACGGGCAAAACGTACACACCAATAAAATCCCAAATTACGAATACAAATAAAAAAAAATCTAATCAGTTAACATGATACGAATCCTCGTATCTCTATAATTTCGAGTCAAGAATTCTGCACGCTAACCAAGTCGTTTATTAACAGTACACAGACCATTGTAAACAGCCGAGAATTTCCGTATTTGGTACGAAAATCACCGCTAGCTCAAGAAATGATCCCGGATATATTAATTCATTCAGCGCAATTAGTGAATATATATGTATGCATAAAGGTCAAGATCAGGATAATTTTTACGAACACATATCTAAATTTGAAATTAAGGTAAGGTTTGAGAAATGCCAGAATGCTATTTTGCCTGCTTAATATAATGATTTAAAACCAAGATATGGGATAGAAATTAACATTTACGAGCAAAACGCACACATCAATAAAAGCAAACAATTTCCTAGATACAATAATTTGAATATATAGTCTGTATGACTTTGTTAATCAGTAAGAGAGTTTGCCCTTTCGTGACAGCAGGAAATTGCTTTTTACTAATAATTCTCAAGGTGATGCATAAGTAGGAGATCAGTGATTAGCTTTCTTACATGCACCTCAATAAACGTTATATCCGTTTTATTACTGCGGTCCAATCTAGTATGAGATAAAAACAAATTGAAAACAGAAGAACTCTTCAAATTGTTTTAGAATTCAATTTAAACTAGACGACCATTATCGCTCTATATCGCTCACCTGAGTACTAGTGCATTATAAAACAAAAAAGTATTTTAAAATGTCTTTATCAAGGTAAGTCATAAGAATTTGGAAAATAGTTTGCAAAACTGCATAAGTAGTCAAAAATTCATCTCTCTAGCAAAAACAAAAACACAAGGCCAAAGGTCAAGGTCAGCCAAGGGAAACGTTAAATCTGCACGAAAAAATGTACACATCGTTCACGTTTCATTGATATAGCTTCAAAAATTTGAAGCTAGGTCAAGGTCAGCCAATGTCAAAGTTGAAATTTACACCAAAATCTGTATGCATAGTCCAACTTTCATTGATGTAGCTTCGGAACCAAAGTATGTCAGTGGGCCATTGTCAGTCATGGTCAATGTTCAAACCTGCATGCAAATTTATCCCTATATTTTAGATTTCATTGCTTCAGCTAATAAAACAAGGTTTGCCTAACGTTTACTATGGTGACCTAGAATTTGATCCGATAATTCCCAAATTATATTCTAAACACGCTTCATGAAGTTCTAAATGTAGTCTCTCTTACATATACAAGGTAAAGTGTGAACAGACGGCATACTGATGACAACACAATAGTCAACCTTGTGCACGAACCTTAACACTGTGTGCCCAGGTTAGTTAAAATGAAGACTATATTGCATACACAAGATTTGTCTTAGAACTGACATGGTCACTTAGTTTAGGAACAGAGATGATCCATTTTCTACCAAGACCTAGATTTCACCAAGGCAATAATTCTGACAAAGTTTCCGAAAAAAATTATTCAAAATGCAGCCTTTATTGAACACATAAGTTTTGTTTCCATGATTTGATCTGGTGACTTAGCTTTTGATTCCATACGACTATATTCAAACTCGACTTAAAATTAATAAAAAGAGAAACATTCTGACCAATCAATTGTCTTGATGAAGACCATATGAAAAATGCAGCCTCTATTGCATACCAAAAGGTTATATTTTATTTACCCCGGTGACCTAGTTTTGGACCTCAAATAATCCATATTCCATCTCGACCTGTATTTCACGAAGGCGGTCATTCTGACCAAGTTCCATGATGATGCAATGAACTATGCAGACTCTATTCAATTCACAAGTGTCGAAAGACGACAAGACGGACAGCAGGCGACTTGCTCGACAACATACTCATATAGCGTCCCAATATAAAAATAATTAAAATTTCGACAAATAATTTTATTACTAAGACTTTAGACAGTATATAGATGTTATATTCTTTGTGCTTCAACTATTTCAGCAAGACAGCTCAGATATTCACCATACGGTTTAAATGCAAGTAAATAAAAATATCAGACTTTTATGATATAGATATGCAATATCAATGCGTTCCTTCATCAATGGAATTATTCACCTCAACATTTTTTCTTTCTTTCACTCTTGATGAAATAATCTGATAAAATAGTCTATCTATCTATCTCTGAATACTGCCAGCCCCTCTCGCGAGTGTTATGGGTAGGACTAAAGTGCACGTCGGAAATGTTAGTATATAGTGAAATAGTAAAACCCTGGCAGTGAGTTTTGTCAGGATAAAGTGAGACTTAGAAGAAAGTATCCAGCTATATCTAGGATACACTTTTGACAACTGACGTGAACTCAAATTTGCATACAAATTATCAATGTTTAGCAGGTATGCAAAGGCTAAATTCGATAATAACAGGGTTATGCCAGACATGCATTAAAGAGAAATGGATAAGTTCAGTTAAGTGGCAACTAGTAATACATCAGCTCTTTACATTTGCGATATTGCCAGACGAAAATAGCTATTCCGTTATTTTTGTGTTGTTCTCTTAAAGAAGCTGGTATTTCTTCAGTACGTATCATATTAAAGTCCACGCTGACTTTTTCTTTAAAAACATATTACTATCTGAATTAAATGAGTGTATTGCCCCATCTTCAAATTTTCATTTTATGTGTTACCCAGAACGGCATATGTACATGCAACATTTCGATGCTTTAAAGAGAAATTATCTCGTCTTCTTTCTCAAGCACGGTGTATTACAGTTTCTACATCACTTCACTGTATTTTATTTAACTTGTTCTTTAGATTGCCAGGAAAAGTGTTTTGTTTTACAAATATATCGGATTCCATGCATAATGCAGATTTCAGGAAAAAAGACGTCAGAGCCCTTAGAGGAATAAGATTCCTTCATGATGAAAAGCTGTTTTTACAAACTACGATCACAAACATATCTATGAAACCTGTTCGCTTTATTTCTAGATAGATTATCTCGGTCGGTACGATGACATGCCTTTCGTTATAAATCAAAGTCACGGCGAAAGCATGAATAGGACCAAAGAACAGTTAATGACGATTTATAGCGATAGGTAACATTTGTCACTTTGTTCAGCAAAAAACGGCAAAAACTACAGTCGCTAAATTAATGTAACAAGCTTTAGTCATAACATTGAATCATCATTGATAACAAAAGCTTCGCTATACTATATCACTCTTTACTTGAAGTGTTCTGGCTCGCGACTATCATTGATATATAAACGATTATGGAAATAGCAAATTATTTAAATTAGATTGAATATTATTATCTTAAAGATGGAAAATGAGATAAATATCTATAACTAGGTTGTTAGACAAAACCTTAGAAAAATAGTTCTCGGATATTCAAGACTGGTAAATAAGTAATAGTTTACACTGGCAACACGTTTACTTTTAGAAAAATAGCCCTACACCAGAGGTCGTATTCCAGTAGCATCTTAAGTGATTTCTTAAGTATTTCAACTTAAGTCCAAAATTTGTACTTATTATAATTCTCTCAAAAGTGATTGATTGTGTGTAATTTCATCATCATTATAGAAAATGGTAATGGAAGATTTAATAAATGTTCAACACGCTGCAATGCACATTCTCCTTTTTAAGTTATCTTCTTAAGGAAATTGTTAAGTTTAAGGAAAATCTTAAGATTTTATTTAAGAAGCTACTGGAATATGGCCCCAGATGTTTATGTATGAATGGTATTTGAGGAAAAAAATAACACGTGACATTCGCTGGAAATATTCCGTACCAAGATCTCAATACTGCGCTTAATTGTAGCTTTCATTGGTAATATATTTGCTGAAGAAAGTTCTCCTAATAATATACAGTCTAAAAGGATTAAATGACATGCGTCCTCGTCATGAAATCCCTGGGCTACCACAGTGACAGCATGCAATGAAAGAGAAGACAGCAAATCTCGTATCCATTATCATCTTCGATCTTAAGGAAGCAAATAAGAAATAAAACAGACCAGGACAGTATGATAATGACGGTTGATATTAAGGAAAATCTTGCTTAATGTATATATTTTTGTTCTTTTTGCTAGTAAAGTGAAAAACTATGCATGGTAATATTGTTTAACTAGTTGATCTGCATGCCAAATTTCATTTTCGCCGTATACTGTGCTATATCAAACTCTAACGTATTGGATTAGCAGAAGAATGGCTCCATTATCATGGTGACTTTTCTTATTTCTCTCTTCTATGATAATATAAAAAACTAAACACGTATCTTATGCTCCTGTCTTAACTAGATTTATTGGTGCCAGAATCGAAAAGAAAATCTGTGATACAAAGTATCACAGCGGGCCCACAACATGTAAATGTTTTGGAAATTGGTGATGGTTGATGTTGAGGCATGGCCCCCAAAAGAATTCTCGTTGAACAAGCAAAAACTGACACGACACTACATCTACGGGCCTGTAGTATCGAAACTTTACTGTTATCGAATAATATGCATCGATTTATTAAAGATTTGTAAACAAATGTACATTGTATACGCCACTGTCCTCAACCTAGAATATATATCATGAAAAATTACATGCATTCCTATTTTGCCTGCAAAGTTTTCTATCTTTCAAGATGGCGACTCAAGTCATGTGGGCAGTTTGTTATTGTTCGCCAAGCACAATTTCCTTTTAGTTCGTAAAAAAGCACTTCACCATATTTTGTCTATCTGCATTTACAAGCAACTGCTTAACTTAAACCTTAAGCAAATACCTATACGGAGTAATCATGATATCAAGTATAATATGTTGAAAAGCAAACTATTCAGCCCATAAGGTTCAATTTTTCAATTGTTATTTCAATTAACTATATCCTTTCGATAATTTATATTCAAATTTTAAAAGAAATTTTTACAGTCTAATTAAAAAGATATATGGAATTTCATAACCCTAGCCCCATTTGGTAAATAACTAACTGAACGGTATACCAGAAAGGATAATTTGTCAATATTCAGTAACCATTACATAACAATTAATATAATTTTGGAAATAAAGTATTCAGTATACACTGTAGAAATACAGTAACAACACATTTCTACACTTGCCCAAATGATAGTGGTGTATATGATAACAAAAGTATTTTTTTTCCAAATAACAAGATCTAAAATCAGCCATTACCGTCATGATTTTTATACCTCAAGAAGTCTTAATTTTGCACTGCCGTAAGCCTTTTCAGTTTCACATGATTCTTATGATCATTTGTCGTAAAACATTTAAAAATGGTAAAAAAGCTGAAAAAGATAAGTAAAACAGAAGAAAAACGTTTTAAAAATGGGTGTGGATGGGATTTGAACTCCACTCGTAAAAGTACAGCGCAGACGCCATAACCACTACACTATGGAGACCAACTATAATATAAGCTTATAATGAGAGACGCATCTAAATAACGAATGACAACTATTGCGTTTCCAGCAAAATTGACTGTGTCTACAGTTTTCATCTCAGAAGTACCTCAACTTGTCATGAAAAGAGACGCATAATTTATATTCGATTTAATGCTGAAGTCTTCATGTAACTTTTACGCACCTCGCAATTAAATTACCCTAGGAAGACCGTATATGTAACTTGAAATTCATATTCTACATTAAATTTACGCAGAAGACTTTCTATTTGAAAACAGTAACGCGATGCATATATAGCATCATTGATTTTATAATTAAGTAGAGTATGTTAACTCGACTCTTTTATTAATCCACACCAATACAACATTAACATTATTAATAAAGAAATTGAATGAAACAAGTAAGTCGGAATTGTCTTACACCACTAAACACGCACTAACTATCGTACATTCTTTTACGATTATCATACATAATTTACTACGCTAATCTCAAAGAAATACAAACATGACAAAGATTCCGTAATTCGCTATAACGCATAACAAGGCCGCTATTATTGCATGTAACACGGAGTGCCAGTCCCAACTTTGGAAGGTGGTCATTAGCGTGATAAACATACACTGAAAATGTGTACAGTGTAAAGACTACAATCACTGTTATATTTGTCATAGGACGAAATCAGATCATGTCTACACAAATACTATTTAATTAAAACCTTGTCTTATCATCTTCCATTACCTGTGAACTAACTTATATTACTCTATGATACTATCTATAACTCTAATTAGACGTATGTAATATCATACTAATCTATTTATAACGCACTACCCTTCATATGAACCCCTTTGCTATTGTTGTTCGCCATCATAAAGACTTACATTGCATTGAAGTAAACATATTTTATACATATTTACAGACCCGCTCTTGTAGAACCCAATGTACACACGTACCTAAAGCCGAACAGCGAATACCCCCCGCTCACCCGTGATAGTGACATATTTGTGTATTAAAATCTTCTAATAAAAGGCAAACATAATATAAAAAGGCAAAAGTCAAGGGCATTGGCTTGCTCACAATGCACATCAGGTAAACTATCACGAAATAATTAAATTACCGACTAGCGCTTATATAGAGACAAATCAATAGCTTTATATAAATAAAAATACTCACAATCAAACGCCATGACTGCGTTATCACTTCCGTCCACACAAATTACAATTGCCCTTTCCTCACTGGCCATTCTTCACTAATTTAACAGGCAAACCAAGTGTCCAAAAGCTTACACTCAAGTAAAAACAAATGGATTGAATGAGCTGTGGAGAGACTACGTAATCAATAAACATGACCTACAAGCAGATGCTGCGCGTGGAGGCAAAAATCAAATGCCCTGTATCGTCCACCAATACATTGATCACCTGTAATCAGTAACTGCTTGCTAATGAAGTATTCATGAGTAATTAACAGTAAATAATTTCTGCTATCTTGTTATTTAGGTATTTTCTCATCCTAATTGAGTTGTAAGACAATAAGACTGGCAATATATAGCACCGTTTAAAGCAATGATATGTTGTTAAGCCGGTTCTTTAACATAACATAGAATAGTTAATTAATCTATCAAATTTAGAAATTGTTTGGCCTTTTTAGATTTATACAGTTAAATAGATCAACCATATATCAAAATGGTTACTACCCAATAAAGTAGTCAAAACTCCACAAAATGTCTAAATTGCCTAAAACTGTTTTTCGTCTGTGTATGCACAATGCATTAACTACGAAACCAATCATTGAATTTACATATCCTATTCCAACCCATTTACATGTAGACACGTTTGTCTACTTTTATTTTCTAATTATTTCTTCTACTGACATTGCCTAATTTATGTCCAAAGCAAAACAAGCAAAACATGAACTTCCTTGTTTGTTACCGTAGTAAATATATTAAATGAGGAGGAGAGTTTACAAATAAGGTTATACTTCAAACTCAATACTTTGTACTACATGCATATGAAAAAAATGATTGTTTACATTTTTACAGTTCAAATAAATACATTGAGTCTAAACAATCTTACATTTCTTCATTAGTGATGAATTTGAAGAAGTCATTATAAAAAGTAGATTTGTGATTTTAAAGGTTATATAAATCTTGGCCGTGGGAGTTTGGAAATTAGTTTATTATCAAGTATATTCATTAAGCCTAAAGTAAGTCCACTGGAGATAAAATTTATAAAATTTGATCTCTATGTGCCCAATCAGGGTAGAGATATTTATCGTGTGAATACATATGATATACATACTTTGCCTAGCAATTTAGATATAAAATAAAGAGACGAATTGTACCAATTATTTTCTGAACTGGTTGCATTTGCATATTATGATGTAATTAAGTACAAATCAATGGTGTTTATAATATTCAGTTTTATGTCAACCTATTCTTGGAAACGAACCCAAGAAAGATTAACTTTTGAGACAATGTAGATGTAAAGCATCTTGCAGTTGTATAGACGCAACATTGACATCAAGGATGTTAACGATAGTGATAAGAGGACCACCACGCGGCAGATATTTGCGATGAAAAGGTGTATTGTTACGGGACAATAGAACAGTTTCACTTAAAGAAATGTAGCACCAGATGGATTCCTGACAAAATTGTTAGTAGATAAATTGAATACATACGCTCCCAGCCTTGCTGTAACGTGTTGTATGTTCATTAATTAAATCTTTTTGTACAATATGCAAAAATAAAAATTGTCAAATGGCGGTCGAATAAAGTAATTGAATATCGAATTGCGTGTTTTACAATTTGTTTGTTTCTTTTGTAATTTGTTTTATAGTCCAGCCCTTAGATCTTGGAAATTTATCCCCTGGTAATTCTTCAAGCTAAAACCCATCATAGAAACTCTAATGCGTACTGATACCTTACAAAATTTGAAAATCTAGGGAGTTTTGCAATACCCAGTAAGTTTTGTCCGTGCCCTTTTTTATATCTTGCTTCTTCCAGCTATATATAATTATAGTAATAGAAACATATGAGTCCGCTTAATTCTAGATCACTCCTCGTATTAGATCCGAACATGTAAATCGTGCAAAAACAAAAAGATATAACTGAATGACACACCACTTTGGTGCAATATTTACCATCTATTTTGTATATACTCCGCCAATTTAGATTATAGCATACTGTACATTTGAAAAGAAAGTAATTAATTTGAATTAGGGAATAATTTTAGGTTAAGGGAAATATGTAGTACATTAGTTTATTTAAGTCTTATTCATTTACAATATATATATTTATAAAATTCATTCATAAAAAAAACATAGATACTATCTAGCAAGTGAATGTTCCCTTTTAGAATTATAAGAGACTATAAACATGATACGTTACAGATAATAACCATTGCTATATTCTAGTTACACTGGTAACGCAACCTGATTAAAGATTAGTAAATGTCAAACCAAATATTAACATTTGTGGAAGTCCTAATTTACAGGTAAGACTATGAAACTTCTATTTATCCAAACTTAAGGGACACAATATAAAATATAAGCACTACTGCGCTATTACAAAATGTTTTAAAAATAGTTTATAGAACCTCTGATGAGGTAAGAAATTAACTGATTAGCAGAGATTACAAAATTTACAAAATGTTTTAAAAACAGTTTATAGCACCTCTGATCAGGTAAGAAATGAACTGATTAGCAGAGATTACACAAATCATTCACAGAGTAGTAAACACACTAGTCAACAGTATTTACACAAATAAGATCGAGGTCTGAGTCAATCATCAAGACAGGTGTTGCCACATTAACGGACTAGCATAGGATGTTAAATCAATGCAGACACTTTCAGCTTTGCCAAGTAAACAGCTGCGTATATCGTTATTTGTGACAGTCCATTAAAGTTACAATATCAAAGAAAAAGAAGTGTCAAAATGGTCAAAAGTAAACATATGTCATAAAACATATTTTGAGGTGTAATGTTTTCTCAAATGTCTAGCCACCATTGTAGAGTATTTCACAAAGGTACATTGAAACTTAAAAAGACCTAGGTGGTATTTTTGCTTTGATGCTGAAAACAGTCAAAACTTTAAGGTTTATATCTCTGTAGCCTCACAAAAGTGTCACTGTCAGAGTTTGAATGATATAACATGCTTTAGCCAATTAAAAGATACAATATGAAAATACTTGATAAAAAATTATACTCATAAGGCGTTTATTATTTGGCCTTTAAAACATGCATTTCATCTTTTAAAACACTGAAAAACACTTTCTATCCCTACCCTCAATTATCAACCCGTCTCAATTCTTAGTTGATCTTACTTTATCGAGAGATGATCTATGTTTTGCTGACAGTTTGTCTTACAGTAATTTTCAGCACAGAATTTCGGCTTGAAAATACCGTTTTCAGATCAGAGTTTGAAGTACCAGTGATATTGTTAATTGAACTTAACCAATCCGTTTCAAACAATCCAAAATCTTCGGAGCTACACTACTGACGAAACTATGATCTAGATCACAGACAGCAAATTTCTATTTGACAGCAATCACCCAAGAAAAAAAAACACAATAATTTTTACAAGATGTACTACATTTTATTGTAGCTTACCCCAGGGTCAAGAGTGCAAATCTTTTATAAAATCTAGATTCAGGCATATTGGCAATTAGAGCCCATTAAACTGAAATACATTTCCACTGGCGTACTATATGGGGTTACCAAGCCATTTTGCCAATATTTGATCAGCAATATAATTCTTATATATACGCACTGTAGCGCGTTGACTTGATTGATGCCTACGGGACTGCCCACTAGGGTCGCAACCGCACAATCTCGGACGTCTTAACTTCTGATTTTCCTACACTGATTAAGAGTGATGTGAATGTGTAATACATAAAATATCGTACTGTCAAAGAGGAGCCATATGTATACAGTATATTATTAACCAGCTTTAATGTGACTGGCGTAGGTCGGTCTATAAAACAAAAATCATAACGAATATATGAGTGGAATATCACTTCATATTATACCTTAATTTATCTTCGGTAGACAAACTGACTACAAACACATCGAAAGCAAATCGATTGTTTTTGCTTTTTCTTTTTCAATTTATGATGTTAGTGTCCTTTACAACGATTTTCAGTTTCCCCTTTGAGTTGGTGTGTTTGAAGGATAGAAACATGAAGTTCTAGACATCAGCTCATGAATAATTCATTCACGAAAAGTATACTTCATCTAGGGACCCTTGCGTTAAAGTATGGTAATTTTAGACACGAAATTTCAATATCAACACAAACTTATTTCAAATACTACTGGAACTGGTGAAATGTTATTGAAAGTATTATAAATAATAGTTTCGGGTCTGGAGATTTCAATTCAATTTTAATCATTATATGTAGTTTAGTGTATCAAACCGAGACAAGTTGTAAAACTGGTTTTCAGATTTCGCTTTCAATGATGAAATTGAAAATGCACGAGGGTACAGTAAGGAACAAAATGAATCAATCAGTACTGACCGAGTTTTAATGTAAACAGGAGGAATAACTAGAATTTTATGTTCTCGATTGCGAAACAATTTTAACAACTTCGATTAATCGCTATCGACTCGAGCTCATTCAAGATAGCATTAACCTGGATGACAAATATAAAATGGGCATCTAAGGAAACAAGACACACAACACTGGTGGGGATCGAAGCCGGTACCATCCGATTATGAGGCGAGCGCGTTACCACTACGCCACAGCAATTCCAAATAATAAAAATCTCTACGAATTTGGAGCCTTTGATGGACAAATCTTTTTGTCTTACGTTAAACTGTAAAATCATAAAATAACTTTTACTAAAATAACTGCATGTCCAGACAAAGCTGGTCGTATGCTCCAACAAGCAGTGTAATAGCAATATACTAGCAATATACTTTGAAAGTGACTTCAATCGAATTAATCCCGAGCTTTTACCGGAAAGTGCCGATTGAGATTGACAGTTGATAACATTAGACTAATGATGTTGGCCCTTGAGAACACAGCTATAATCAAAAGGTTCATGGTTGATAAGTCATTGCCTAATATGGTATATACAATTGATTCAAACGATGTCTGCAGTTTGCTTATCGCTTTGGATAAATTTATATACTAATAATAACATTGACATCCCTATCAATACACGAAACATTTATTTGCAAAAGTAAATGAACTTGCACTTTATTTAACTGACTTATAGTTTATTTTGTCTGGAATGGAAACAGTAAGACCAAATTTAACAGCGGAAACGTACGGAATATTGTTCAGTCATTATGAAGAGAGTAATGCAAACCTGTTGAGGCTCTGAAATTATTTGTTAATTTTGTCACTAAATAGAGACAATCAAGATATGCTCGAAGAAACGATCGATTGCTATGTTCAGGGAAAGTATAGTTTTACCTCAGCAGCCTATATGCAGGCATTTACAATGGTTTCAATCTTTTCAGGACTTTGATATGATTTATTGTTTGTTTAGGTTTTTTTTCTTTTCTCTTCGCCTTTGTGTAATTAAACCCTTTTTCGCTTTTACAATGTTGGGGTATACATTTTAGTCATTGCATTTTAGCCTATTGTAAGACTAAGTCCGAAGTTTTATAACGCCCGATGTCTGCTACTTGCCAGAATGGCGTATAACACACAACATAAACTTGATGTTTCTTATGTAAACACTATGCACATCAATCTGCGGTCATTTCAACCTTTGGTACACATACTCAATTAGTACGACACTATTTTCAGCACTAATTTTGTTAGTTGAAAGCGTAAATCATACCATCAAAATTCGATGTAAAAATTTTATATTTGATATATCCTATCTGTATTCTGGGGATTTTCAGAACATTTTATGAAATCTTCTTACAACCGCACGATTGCTATAAATCTTGTATTTGTTTTGAAATGAAGCTAAAGTAAACTCATTAAGGCACTTCGTTGTTCTCACGTCACTTCACTGGAAATCTATCAAGCAAGCAAACGTGTCTTAGACAATAATGTCAAAAAGTGATTGATGCTATACTGAGCAACATTAATAGCGCATTCTGGCATTTCTTTTAGAACAGTATCTGCAACAACCCTTGATATAGAAGAGTAAATCAAAGTACATCGTAGTTCGTAGCAAAATAGTTTAAAACAATGAAACTAAGAATGATAACTGACCTATTATTTGGAATAAGAGAAATAAAGTAATAGTTTGGTTTCCAATGTATCATTAATTATGACAACGTAAACCCACGGTACATATACATCATGCATATATACACTGTTGCAACGCTGATTATATCATGTATTAACTAGTGAATTGCAAAGGGATGTTGAATTAGAGAGCATATCCAAATTTGTATTACTGAAGAAAAATTAAAAACAAGGCAAATGTCTGAGAAATAATGACGTCATTTCACAGAGAATATGACCTCATTTAATGTTTTTCGGTGGTTTATCGAAATGCAACGGTGGATTTCATTCCGATAAACTCACTGTCCACGCAATGAAAATTATCAAAAGCTGTTACCCGGATTAACGTCAAAAAGTATACCCAGCGTAATGAATGCCGGAAGCCATATGACGATGACGTCGTAAAAATGACGTCATGCTAGCGATGCTTTCGGGTGGCGTTTCCAGCAATATTTGACATTTTATTGAAATAAACTCAACAAAAGTATAGTTTGAGACATAAAATAAACAGAAAAATTGTTGGTATCGATGTCATATCACAATTTTCACGTAATTTTCACCAGTGGCTGCGCCACTCGACTTTTTGTGCCAACTCAGTGAAATTATAACGTGATCTTACACCGAAACCAACAATTATCCTCTATGTTATAGCTATAAAATATATGTTAGTTTATTTTTTCTGAAAACTGCATTATTATATAACCGTCAAAGTAACCGTTATAATTTTAAGAAAGACGTTAAACACTATTTAAAGGTCCATGACTAAGACCAAATTGAATTTTCTGGAATTGTAACTGGGAAAAACAGTCTGAAACTGGCTTCTAAAACTAAACAATAGCCTTGGGGTATTTCCCTGTTTAAAATACTGCTGAAGAAAGACAATAAATGAATGTTTTTGTATTTCCTTAGATTGGCCTGGGTGGTCTTTTTGTCCCACTTTCGCTTTGTTGCATGTTCTAAACAGACAGAAATATACGTTGCATATCATTGGAAGTAAATATTTTTAAATTATAATAATAAAAAATAAATAAATAAAGCATGCTAATTCATATACAACCTATTTACAGTCTCTTTTTGTGAAATTTCTGGAAAATTACAAAGATATTTGATAACTTGAAAACCTACTTTCGTTTTAGAAAATGCAAAATATAATTT
This sequence comes from Saxidomus purpurata, assembly GCA_022818135.1. Taxonomy (NCBI): domain Eukaryota; kingdom Metazoa; phylum Mollusca; class Bivalvia; order Venerida; family Veneridae; genus Saxidomus; species Saxidomus purpurata. The sequence goes on from JAFMSR010000011.1 coordinate 5,447,788, forward strand.
ATTAATCCGTTTGTCAAACTCAAATTTTAAATAAATGCAGTTTCTCATATTTTCCTTCTGAGAAGTCGCCCGTTAAAACAAAATTCGATTTGGCTTTCGTAATGGACCTTTAATACTCCACCCAAAACGGTAATAATTAAAGTTATAAAGCAGGTAAATGAGTTTGTATATTCATTTTTTTTCTATTAGATTAAGCGAAAATCGTTTTCGTTAATCCTAGGAAAAATAAAATATGATAACCCACCTGCATTTCTGTATGCATATGTTTTAAAATTTGAAATAAATGAGAGAACTGGTTAGATATAAGTTGTTTCTTACATCTAATTTATATTTATTTTATGCTTAATAATGAAATACGGTGTTGTATCAGTGAAATATAGAATGATGATATTAATTTCTTATCAGTCACAGAGTGAGTTATATAGGTCTGCCGGAACTACTTTTTTAAGCATATATATAAGTTTGCTGTTGTTTTAATAGCTGGCATAAAATAAAAAGAACATTTGTTTGTTTTGAGTGGATATGGAATATATCTCAACTCAAAGTGATACAATTTTCACATTTTAACTCGGGCTTCGCGCTCGTGAAAATACAACAATTGTGTCAATTCTCAGTGAGATATATTCCATATCCACTAAAAAATAACAAAAATCCTATATATACACTATGTTTTAAGTATCTTAGTGATAATGTGGTATGAGCAACGTGTACGGTGATATTTTAAAGCAGTAATGATGTGTTTGTTTCGCAAAATGCGACGAGGAAATCTTGCAAGATGCATTGTTACATGATTACTCTTTTGTTTTGTAAAAGGCATGCTGCAATGGTTGTCCTGTTTTGGCACTGAATCGTTGCCAAGATTCTAATGTAGGTGAGTATATTTGCAGATATTGATTTCGGAACACAAGCAAGGCAGTTATTTTTGGAATAATAAAGAGGCAATTTTCTTTTCAAACGCGGTCAATATTGTCAAATGTGTATAAAATTCATTTGAAAATAATGCTGAAAGCTTTATACGTTTGTTAAACTGTAGTTAAATATTCTTAATTATAACAAAGAGATTAAAATCTGAGATCTGAAAAATTATATTTTCGCGATAAAAAAAACCTAACGTTCTAAAAAGAACAACTATGTGTACTTGCAGTTGATAGCACACATGTGTTTTAAGCCAGACAGTACAGAGCCTCGAGAGACCTTTAATGACATTTTTATATTGGATTATCTGGTACTTTATTGTTTAAACAAAGTAAAAGTGTCTTCTGTGGGCAATAAACAGAAGAAAATGCATTCAATTATTTTGAATTTATTTTCTTTCAGACGTCATTTATCTGAACTAAAATCTGTCATATAAGACATACAGGAATATGTAAATATCACCCACGTGACGTTTCTGACAGATGGGGGTTTCGATACATCTTGGAAGGCATTTTATTGGTACTTAAAACAATAAAACTTCTTCTTGTTGCTTTATTTGTTTAGCTCGATCTCAAGTATAAGTTTGTTTTTAAAGCTGCTCGCTCTCAGTTACCGTTGAAAATAAAATGACATACTAATACATGTAGGAATTTGCACAAATTGAAAATGCTGGTTTACGGCACCGCTACACTATTTGTTTATATTGAAATTTCAGAAGCGTTTACAACGCTTTATTAGTTTGTAGCGTATTATTTCGAATCTACAAATATATGTGACAGAAATCTATACTGGAGCCTTTTTATATGACCATATGTTCTAAAATATGTCATTTTCATATAGTTTGAAGAACCTTTTTTTACCAAAATCTGAGAGCGAGCAGCTTTAAGAGCAGACACATTCAACATCCGGAATGATTAATTGTTGTCGATATTAGCATTTAACAAAACAAAACAACAATTAGAAACAAACAATAAGAGAGGATGTATCTATATAAATATATTTCTGTGAAAATACAGAAAGAAAAACATGTGTAATTCGTGTGAAAATACAGAAATAAGAAGAAAAGTGTATAACAGTTCGAAGAAGGTATGTGATACACATAAGGTAGCATTTTGGCCACTGTAGCGATTGAAAGACAAATTACTCAAAATACACATTCCATACATGGTCTAGCTTATGTATCTGGTGTGTATATGGCGTATATTTGTGACAGCAAGGTCGTATGAAATATTACAGACGTATTGTTAATTCCCTACTTTACATGATTTAGTATACATGTGAACATTTCACATACTGCGAAACAACTACATTTCGTGAAGAAAACTACATGTTATTTGTGTAAAAAAATTCGTTCGCGAAACGTAACGCAAAGTTACAACATTGCGCACTAAGTGACAAGCGGACAAGAAAGGCCTTCACACTTAGAATTATCGTAAAAGCTACATGATTGATTGGTTCTAGATATGAATAGGCATGTAATCGTGAAACGTATAGAATTTCAGAGAATAGGAAACAGTTTCTGCAATTCTCTGCTTTTAATGAATTGACTATTTCAATGGATTTAACCCAATTTTGAACGTCTATTCATAACATACTGCCTCTTAAAGATGAAATAACCGAAGGGGACAAATCAAACTGCAATTCTCATGGCAAAGAAACAGTAATGCTCCTAACTTTATGACATAACAAAAAGCAATAAGTTGTGTTGTGGTGAAAGAATGCGATAACTAGCTTGGTGGTGGTTCATGGTTGTGTTTGGTAGATCGGACTGTGCACAGATACTGTATTATCTTAATAGCAATATGTTAGAAAGGCTGATGAAACTGTGCACGGAAATAAAAAACCAAAATTTAACATGTTTTTTTATGTTTGCCACTTTTCAGCGACGAGTAAAGAGAACAATAGTACTGTGTGTACTGTAAAGGCATTCGTTATACTACACAAAATGAAGAGTTGATTTTGTCACTTAAATAAGATAATTTCAAATTAGTATTTTAATCCTGTATATGCGTTGCTGTTATTGACACGTTGTTCATTTGTACTGTAATTTATATACTTGTCTACTGATAACAGTTTTAAGTCTAGAAACATACTTTTTTACATACCTGTGTAGTGCTTAGGTTCCAATGACAGTGTCGTAGAACAACATTCTCAAATTACGGCAAAACATTTATAATACATTATATCTTTTGACAAGGCTTGACTTATTCATGCTTAATGCATAACAATCTACATAAAATATGTAACTGATAAAACAATGATAAGCCTTGAAGAATAATAACATTGATGGAGTCAATAAATATTTTGCTTGCTGTTGAAAGGTTCTACTGCCTTAGAGAAATGTCAAGTCGCTTAAACCATTATCTGCATGACACCATTAAATATTGTCATTTTTTAAAAGTGCAAAACAAACCAAGACCTTAGACAACATTTAGACGGACAGACGTTGCAAATACGTATAATTCAGCTTGCGTACACAACATTTCAAACCTTTTAAATGGATACTAAACCTACTTTAAATGTCTTAAGCTGCAAGATTTGCAAATAAATACTTGTAGCTAAGCAAATATGCAGTAATGTGTTTAAATGACACCAGAAACAGTGGGTCTGTCAGATGTTTAATATATGGATAAATATAGTTGGCGTGAACATCTGCTAAGACTTATGCAACTTAATGATTGGACGTTTCCATGCATTTATAAATTGACATATTTAAAAGTTATTGATCGACTATTATCAAACTGCGCTAAAGTTCTTAATGGGGTTGTATTATGTAGAATCATATTTTCCTCAAAGCAAGCTTCGTATGCTAATTATATATCAAATATAATTGATCAATTTTTCATAACGTTAAAATAGGAGTTATGTATATAAATTTGCCTCAAAGGAGAGTCATGTAAGAACAATTATTCTAATTCATGACCTACTGATTCATCTGCGTTTAATTTGTAGTTGAATAAATGAAGCTTCTATATATGCAGGGGCATAAGTAATATTTCAGTTTGTATCTAAGTTATTACTTTTTGTCCAAGGCGTTTATCCATTTTTCCCTTTTCTTTTCGTCAGGTCTTAAGTTTGTTTTGTTTTAGTTTTCGTCGAAAGTACGAACTGGTTACTAACAAGTTCCGCTGTTTTTGGGCTATTCGAAATATAAAAAATATAGAAGATCTAAACATAAATTTGTTGACAGTTCTTGAAAGTGCAATGGAAATAATGCTAGTTGCAATAAGTCTTCGTGCTATCCACACCACCTACCTATCAAAATGAGTCCAATGCACTATACTGCTTGTCTGAATAAATATATCGAGGGTTGGAACGTTATGATCTGAGCTTGACTTACTATGTCTGATAACTAGTTCAATGTTACATTTAAACCATGGAAGCTCGTTGCACAGCTATTTCGAAATCTGTGTTAAAATACACGACATGATTCTACCAAGACAATGTCATCTGTCACAATGATTGCCACTTTTCTCTTTTATCACTCCTGCATTTCAAGTCATTATTGGTTCACTACCCGCACTTTTCTTTTCTAAGAATATTTCGAATATAGCATGTTGTTACTATGTAACCTGATTGAAAAAATAAAGAATGTATGTCTGTTTTTGTTTTTTAGCTTAAAACATGTTTATTTTTGTTTGAGTTAGGCCTTATGTTAGTACAATTATATCTCCACACAAATTTCCGACTCTGATATCTGCTAGTGGACTAAATTATATGACATGACCTATGTAACCATTACGAACCAGCAATGAAAGTGTACTGAACTGTGTTCGCACTGGTAACGTTTCTCTGGTTGGAATTTGTAGTTGAATACAAAGCTATTTTAGTGTTGTTAACGTTACACGCATAAAATTAAAATAGTATACCTTACCAGAAACCAAAGATATTTGCTACACAATTGCCGGAAACTTTCCTTTTCGACACCATATCTTCAATTATAAATGATAGATCTTATAGCAGTTAAAAGCAAGCTTGTTGTTCATAACGCATTATTAAACCCGATTGTGTCTATCTGAAAAAAAGGTAGATTCTTGAACAAAATCTAATACGTGAGAAGCAATCCGTCTGTAGCTGAACAGGCGCAAGTTTGATATAAAGCAGGAAAATGAAACAGTTGAAATTTGAATTAAGTTATACTCTCAAAATGTTACTGTACAATGATTTAGCGTACTCGTAACGTTGGTTTGTTTGTACTGGGTCGCTTAACTTCAACGATACCCATGGGTACGCCCCTTCAGACGTATTACACAAAACTGTTTTGAAGACTTCAATTTAATTGTTTCTGTCTTAGGCATCTTTCGTTACCCTACATTTACGTTGAATTAATGTACTTAATTCTCGGCCATGACAACTAGAGATATACGGTAATTTTCCTTTCTTTTAAACCAAATGATACTTTGCGAACAAAGAAAACTGCAAAAATATAAAGTTTCTTTAAATATATCATATGTCTCGTTTATCCAACGTGGTTCGAATCCGCCATTAAATGGTTGAGTGGCCGACCTATGGTGTTAAAATGTCTGTTCACACATCAACAGACTCGCAAACATATGCTAAGATTCAGTTTGATGCACACTTTTAGAAATATGTCATTTATAAATCCTAACTAATTCAAGACTGTTTTGAAATTTGCGAGCCATTGTTTCCATATTAAGCAGTAGAGTGATTGATGAACTTGAATAATTTACAAATAATGTTTATATAATGTAGTTGATATGTATATTTATGCGCCAACTCTTGCAATGTCGTCATAGGAAAGTTTCTCTTAGGAATGGATCTATTTCAATGAAATGCCCACCGACGCACAACGTCAGTTCTGGCTTCTGACTGCCTAGTAGTAGACTACCGAAAGCCATGTGACACATGTAGAAAGACTAAGCTTTAAATGTGCACCGCAATATGTCAACCTAGTCAAAGACTTCCGAATTTCCATAAGATTTTGTTTCGCCTAGAATTTAAGATATTTTAATCTTTTAAATGAGACAAGCGAAGAAATAATGTTTAGAAAAAATACCTTATTCCAAACAAGTATACTTGCCACAAAATTGTCGGAAACATTCTTTTTTGACACCATGTCTTCAGTTTTGTAAGATGATAAAAGCTAAAAGCGATCTCTCTGTTCCAATCACAATATTTCTGGATTACATTTTCCATCAAAATAAGGCAGATTTCTGAGCTAAAAATAATACGCAGGAAGCGATCCGTCGCCAGGAAAACAGACATAATGTTCGATTCAATATAGCAACTGGAAACTATATAGCATCTTCCAGACAAAGGAATGTTCGTATTAAAATTGAAGTATACTCTGAAATTCTCAATAATTTATCTACATTTACGTATTAAATGATCATTTACAGAAAAGGTTCAATATAAAAGCAGACTAAATATTACAATTTAATTAATTGTATTTTAACGGTGTCAGTCCAAAGTCTATGGTTACTAGAAGTGTAAACCAGTTCATAAGACCCCAGTTCACAACTTCATCTGTGTTCTTGTTACTTTGATAATGGTCTAGATAATGGTGCTATTGCCAACTGGCAAACACACCAACTTTACCTTAACACAATTGCTTCTACAAACTGTTTCTAGAATTTTGTCAGATCTTTTATATGAAGATTTAAAAATCAATATTTTGAAAACCCAGAATCTTTGCAATAATACCAGTTTAAGATGTTTGAAAATGTTGCAATGGCAACACGCTATGTAGATATCGCTATGGAAAAAGACAAGCAAGTGATAACTCACTAGTTATTAACTAACGTACATGTATATACATGTAATGACATGTGGAAATATATATGCAGAACAAAGCTTGGATGTACATTTCTTTCTAATATTACTACGGTATATTTCTATAGTCAATCAGAGGTGCTTTAACATTATTAAAGCATTCGGAAAATCGATTGTCTACCTTGTTTGGTTCTGAATCTGACATTCTGTCCTTTTTATTGTAAATGATTAAACTGAATATTATTTAAGTATGATGTCTTAAATAGTGGTCCGAAATAGGGGAACAGCCACTATGTATGGCATATAACACATTACTGCCGAACTAAAAGAGATCCGTAGTAGTTATGATAGTTTTCATTAATTCAGTTTGTAAGATCTAAAGAATCTAATGCGTGGTGTGCTTCATCCAAATTGAAGCATTTCCCATCGGTAATGTGCCTGCAAAATAATCCACTTTGTCTTCACCCTCGTGAATTATTCCGTCCGGCACACCACTTCCGTGGAATGCTTTAATTTCGAAGCACTGCAAGACGTAGATTATTTATTAAATAAAACGGCAGAAATGGGCACGGATTTTTATAAATCACGTTTTAAGAATATTTATAGATACCTTTAATAACGCTGTATTCATATTTCCTTGAATAATGACCAAAATTTAAAATCACTCCAATGCGACAACAAAATATCTAAATATAGATATCTAGAGCTAGAAGGCGATATGATATTTCTCTTAAAACAAATGTTTATGTTGTTGCTAATGGGAACTTCAATATTCAGGCAGAGATATATCAGTTAAGATGTAGATTTATAAGACTGTATATTAAGAGTCTTGCCTGAAAGAAATGTATATACGATGTTTCTCCGAAAAGGAATGTTGATGTAGGAAAACGCAATAACTCACTCGAGGTGTACTTCTTTCGACAGTAGTACTTCTAATCTCTTGCCTGGCAGAATTTTATGTGTAGGGGAAATTTGGGCAACTGAGTCCTAAAGCACTCTGGTGCTAATTTCTAACAAACACATTGCAGTAGTTTGTAATTGTTATTATTTCGAAAAGGAAGCACATGTTAACATTACATTTAAGATAAAAGACCCAAAACAACATTGAACATTTCAGAAAAGGTTTTGCGATGATTTATGCGAAATGGCTCAGCTATCAAACAGTGTAACATGTCGTTCTGAACAAGTAAATAGCAAAACAGTTAATAGTCAGAAAACATTTACATATAATCGGTAAGGTGCTCAGTTACACAGGTGGCCCAGTTACCCTTATTTATCCTATATTATGTTTTTCTTAAAAAATAGCTTGACATTTCTGCTATTGAAAAACAATATTCAAGCAGAGATAAATCAGTTAAGGTGTACTTTTGTAAGACTTTTTCAATGACTTGCCCTAAGGAATTTTATCAAGAAGATTTTAGAATTCCCTAGACTGAAAATAAAATACTACTAAAGACATACCCGAGGACATTGTTTCAATTGAAAATTTGGATTGAAAATCGAAGACCTAATTTGTATGAAATTAAACTAGTAAGGTCAGGTTTGAATTTTTTTAGGTGTTAGTCGTTTTGCCTCTTATTTCCTGGAAACTCGAACATACTTTTGTATATATCATTGAATTTAGATAAAAGGGTATTAAGGACTTTCAAGCTGTTAGCCCTCAGAATTTTGTGAAAAATAAGGTTTTTCGAACTGTCTGACTGTCCGTCTTGGAAACATAAATAACGTTAATTAAATGCAATCAAGAAATGAAAGTGCTTAAGAATTCTATTTTTAGGAAAACAAACATGACACGCGTTTGTGTACTGTACTGTCAGAACACATTTTCTAGTAACCGTGTAACAGAAAGATAGCCGTTACAGTATCAGAATGATTGATTAACTCATGTTTTAAAGATAGTCCTCTGGATTATATTGACTGGGTAAACATGCATCCGCAATCGTACATAATTTTTCCCAATACGGACGGCTAGATTCCAGTCGATTTATCGGACAAAATGAGATATATTTAGTGTGTTAGATATAATAATAACCGATAGAATCATTTAATCATTTTCAGAATTTAATACTTTAATTTTTGTTTTAAAACCCCGGCGAGTAGTTTAGTCAATATAGTTTAAAAGGTTATATTTCTTTTGATTTCCCACCTGAGCAAAGATCAAGTCAGTCGTAAGTCACTGAATGAATAGATCAAATGGAATGCGGCGTTGAATTAGCATGAAATTAGTATATTCAATACACATTTGAATAAAGTCGTAGAATAGAACAAAATACAGCTAAATGAAGTCATGTTTACTAGACAATCAACTGGAATTAGAATGTATACTGCTAAAAGACTTTACATGAAGTAAAAACCTTGGTTGCATAAGCATCTTTTGACCAGAATTGCATATTGTGCACAAACATTGCTCTATAGGTATCTCTTACCAGGGACTAATTTGGTAAAACAGATTCTCATATTCTTGTTTTAAAAACAGTAAATTGTATGTTAACCCCTCAACAAAGGTTGCTTTAAAATAGAGCACACGTTGGTCTGAACTTCTACATCTGTAATGAATAATTTGAACTTTCCATGCGCTCATTAGTTTCCATTTGCTCGAATTATTGAAATGTCGTGCATTAAATATTTAAGGAACTTATATATTTAAATTGATAGGTATAACTTTTAAGTGTTTAAACGGGTGTAAATCGGATTAACCCATTTCTTTGAAATTGGAGTTAAGCGTATCAAATTTCACTGTGGAAATATTCAGGGTTCTAAAATTACTCAATAAGAATACAAAAGTGACAGTTTTGCTCAACATTTAGGCACCGTATTTTCATTTTTATGCCTATGCATTTTACATCTTAGAATACAAAGGGAAAATTCACCTTAAAATTATGGTATAGCTGTTAATTTTCTTAATCACACATTTTTCCAAGTTTTGAATTAACAGAAACCTTCACCTATTAATGAATGTATCATTACAGTACTTTTATACTGATTAAAACCTTTTACGACATTGTTACAATGCATTTCAAAAGAAAGATTTACTGGCTATAAGTTTGTACTTTATCTTTTGAAAATGGAGAAATCTAAAATACTCGTTTGAAGATATGACTTGAATGCATTGTTAAAATATCTCTAAAATAGAATTGCGAAGATACTGAAGGTAAGGAAGACATGTAAATTCATCTAGTAAAGACTCCACGATTGCGTTATTTTGGTGTTACAGTGATCTATTATTGGTATCGATAGCTGATCCATCAACTGATGTGAAAATTGTTCTATACGAAAGGTCAAAAGCAAGTACCAGTTCCAAATTTGGATGAGAAATGAAAAAAATGTTCAGATAGCACGTTACTTTGTCTGACAGTGTGTGATAAGTCTGTAGCAAATACTGACAGACGAACTCTAGGCATTTGTGACTACCACGTCTTCAGCATAAATAATACCCCTAGACTTACGTCATCATGGGAAATCATCTTTAACATCCCACGAAATCGATATTGTGTAATGAATTGTGGTTCATTTTTCTAATCGTTGGCAAATTTCAAGGGATTGGGTTATGCAGATTTAGTTTTAAATGTTTTGGAATTATAACACGTGGTGAAATACATTTTAGACAAGTCAAACTTTTGCTTTTCTTGGTTATAATTTGCTGGATGATATGCATCATGTAGTTGCTTGACTAACTTTGTTTGGCTAAGAAAATACGCATAACTTAATAAAAATTATATTAATCTTATTTATATATCACCCCTCATTTGAATGCAGTTCTTCCAGCGATGCTCCATTTTAATCATCCCACACAGAGAGCAGTTTGTCTTTCTAACCCACCATAAAGCCGTCATTATCACTGTGAAAATGCATCCCATGCAGTTCAGATTTAGTTGTGGAAAACAGATAAAATCAGAAGATGTTGAATCGGGTAGATATTGGTATGTGCCGAATTACATTATCCTGAATCAAACAGATACCTGCTCTGAGTTTTCCTCTATGTTTCCTTTAATGTTCTCGTTTAGCTTTCGTTATTCATTTCATTAGTTTTGTCCAGCAAGTATATGAGCTATCCTAAGGTAATCCAATACGAGTTAATTTGTAATCAAAGAAAACTGATCTCGTAGCCATGCCCGATGATGTCGTTTGCTTGAACATATTTGGTGAACATAAATGTTTATAATGCTTCCGTTGACCGTCTGAATTTGGATCAATGTAATACATCCATGTCTGATCTTGGTTAACAATTCTCCGAGTTTTTCCGAGGTTTACTTAGAACGTGAAAAAAGCTAGCTGGAAGTATTCAGCCTAGTCAATATCAGGTCTAACATTAGCATTCTCGGAACTGATCTTGCCGAAAGTTAGTTCATATGAAGGACATCGGACAAATGAATTGGACGGAACCAAAATGTATTCCAAAAACATATGGTCAGTCTTCGAGCAGTCATTACCACAAGATGTACATCATCTTTAGGATGACCCTGTATCATCTAAAGTGCTGACTCCACGCTTTAATTCATCAGTCTAATTATTTACAGTTGCAAATGAAGAACAGTCATCACCCAGTTTATTGTCCATGTCATCTTTCTTTGGTGATATATGCAGATACTTGATCGCTATCTGCTCTGACTTCTGTATTTTACCAAAAGCTTATAGTAAAGATAGCGGCTCAAAACTTAACGCTGACTCGCGATTGCAAAAATAAAAACTGTGCAAAACCTGTGTTTGTGATGCACCAAAGTCGTTCAGTTCTTTCATTAACACGATTTGATATTTTTCGTGTGTACATACATGACAGGTGCTTTAGACTTCAGATTGAAACCATGCACTATTTGTTGTCTTTTTCCAGGAGCAATATGCCACAATATAAACAAAGAAAAAAGTTAAGCACCCCCTGGAATTTTTTAGAGTGACTGATCTAACTAAGCTTTATCATAAAAATACTGTCAAATTGAGCTAGGGAAGAGGAATGTAATCCGTGACAGCAACCCTATGTCAAACATAATACGGCAAAACTAATATAATGTTAGGCTTTTCGGGTGATATTGTTAAACAATAAACTGGTGACGTTTTATCCGAAATCAAAAACACATAGAAGTATGGAACTATATAGATCATAGGAAGATTTAAGGGGCAGAATTAGAGTAAAAAATGCAATTTTGAGTCTTCAGATGACATCCGTACTTCATACGTTCAGCAGCAAAATAAACCTTCACTGTGCCTGGGTGACCACCCTGACCCTGACTATTCTGCTTCAGATGAAACTCGGATCTTTTTAAAGACAATCTACTTTCATTCACTTGCAGTGAAAAGCTGTTTGCAGCTCGCACAGAGGGTTGCTGATATGATTTACAACATTTTTCCCACGTGTATTATAAGGTGGTTTCATGATACAATTTTTTGAAGTCAATATATAATTTCCAGGGGGTGCTTCACTTTTTTCTAGGTGTATATTATGTCCAAGGATAAACGCCATTGTATTGTTATGTATAGATGTCTTTATTGTTTTACATAGACCTTATCAAAACTGCTCACACTTATGACCATTGTCTATTTTGAGGATCGTTATCAAAATATACCCACAGCGAATGTTATTTAAACTCAACCACCGTGTCAAACGTTTAAATACGGTAACCATCATGTCACAACCAATGTCGAGAAAGGTTGTTTGTAACTACACCTGAATTTCTGGGTTTAGCCGAAAAAGCTAACTTTCACAGCCTTCTGTTAAATATATAAAATATGAGGATCATAATTCAAAAGTCCTTAATCTGAAACAATTAAACAATCATTTGTAGGAACTACATGTACAGTTGGTCGAAAACATCTGAAAACTTCGAATTTTGACCAAAATCAAATATAACCAGTGTGTTATAAATATATATAAAGATCTCAACAATCATTGAAATGCAATCACCATATATGACGATCTAAGTTGATTGCAACTTAATGTTTATATCATGCCATTACAACCACGGTGGAGTCGCAATTATATTCTGTTAATGCATGATGTCAAAGAACTACAACACTAGACTGACATTTATAGCATTTAAGCGATCCTATTAAGTTCCATAGAATGTAACGCACAATGAGATCTTTTGATTTCAGGCAAACGAAAGGCGGCTTAATATGGTTCTACGAATGTGTCCTACTCCCATGAGTATATGTTTTAGGAGAGCTACGTCCAACAGAAACAAATACTGCGTGATTGATTTATGTTAGTATCTTCAAATGAGCAAACACATTACGTTAGAAACTACTGAACATGAGCAATAACTCTCGATACTGTCATCATGTCTTAGAAACTCCATTTGCGCATTTTGGGTGGTTAACATAAAAGAAAATGTGTTGTGAATTTCATCAAGGCCTGAAGTAAGTGACAACTTTTATTCCCGTCTCTTGTACTGGAAGTAAACAATTACCAAGCTTAAAATAAGACGACTAATTCAAAGATGCAACCACCACAGCGCTTTCCGTAATATGTTTTCGCGTTCTATCGCAATTTCACACTTAACAAATCGTATAACATGAGCACCCTGTTAAAGTCATAGCCAAATTTTTTTATCGTTGATAAAGGGTTTATAATGTATGGCTTACTTTGTGCTATTTAATATGCTAGTCAGCTTAATATTTTGAAACAACGATAGTTTCCCATTTATAAATCATAGGAATTTCAATGTTTTCGTAACTGATTGCAAGTCTAGAATATTACGCTGTTTAAAGTACTCCATACTTCAAGTATCGGATAAAGGAGCAGGACTAATAAAGATGGAATTTATATAAAAAAAATGTACTAGTAATTTTTAGTAATTTAAATTGAAAAGCAATTCCACTCGTAAGATTAGCATTGTGACATTGGTCCTTAACATCTTGTACTCTTGAAAAAGTTTCCACCTAACCAAATGAAACCGCAGACATTGAGCTTTAACGTAAAGCCCCTTGTTACGAAAAGTACTTCTCCGTAATTCTTCTCCTGTTGTTAATGTGTATAGACTGAGAAGCAAATGGTCATCTCTCGATATTTATTTGGCATCTCTTAAGACGACATGTTCAGACGGATTATAATAAGCTGAATATAGCCTGAAGGTCAATTGTGCGCACAGCTGTAGTTATTTTTGTTGCATTTCCAAGAAGACATTTTCAGATTGCCTTACCTAAAATATAAATCTTAAAGTCATTCTTCTATGCGAACTTGAACTGTGTGTAAAATGTATGGAGGACTATTTATAGAGTCAAGAGAATCAAGATATGTCGCATTTCTGCCTGTTTATGGAGATATCTTAGGATTTCAGTATTCTATAAAGATTCAAGATTGTTTGTCATTGAATTAATGAAACAATAACAATAAATGCGGATGTTGCGTGCAGGATCGTTTGCTTGTATTTGTCTCCAAATATTGTTGTGGAATTGAAGGGGGATATTAAAGGATAGGTTTATTGTATGACATTAATCGAAATAGAAATGCTTTACCATTTTGTCTTTTTAGTTTTTCTATACTAGTATAAATATCTACAATTTATAAACGCACAATAACCGAGGTTTGGGAGCGATGCTAATATCACTTTTAGTTGATCGAACTGTCAGTCTACACATTTTTCCATAACAAGCAGAACCTATTTTCCAAACGCTCCGATTCTGAGCGGTTTAGAATTCGGTTCTGTAAATTGTGTCGATAAGATAAGATGAATATTTTTCTCAAATAACAGAAACATCATTTAAGGCATTAAGGAGATACGGAGCGGACACAAAATATAAGGCTTGAACCTTTAACCTCAAGTTGTGACATTGATTCTTTGGCAGTGAAATTGCACGTTGTATTAATGACGTACACATTTGGCCTAAGAATGAAGTCAAGTAAACAGAAACTACAGAATGCTAAATTGCACACAAATTCTAACTTTGATGTTTACTGGATATGTCCAGAGAGAAGGATGGACAGAGAAACTTCCAATATCACCATCCCGTGTTTTGGTGGAAGATAACACACACAAATAAATTGTTTTGTTTCACTGAAATACTTGACGTTATATCACAGAGAGAAATATTCGTGACGTTATTACATAAAATGCAAATTACAGAAAACCATTTGAATGTTTAAAAGCAGTTTCATCGATAAACTGTTTGAAATGATTTTCTAATCACACTATGCTCATTAGTCGCAACTGAAAATGCAAATCGACTAAATTCCTGGTCTTTACTACGATTTCATGAGAATCCATTGAAGAGGTTTAAATAATGATGCAAATACATTTTTCAGAATCATGATTTTTTCTGTGCTTCTAATTTATTTGCGGAAGGGAAGGGTATGTGCAATAATAGAAATACATGTATGTGATATCTTAATTCTTACGCTGGCACTGAAAAGTTAAATTTATTCTATTACTGGAATTACCTCAAACCGAAATGAAGAATTTCTATGAAGGGGCAACTTTAAAAAAGTCACATTATTGTTTCTTCAACATTGTTTACAGTTTAAAAGATCTAACATTCTTTAGATGGAGTTAAAAACCAAGTTACCCAGTTCATAGCAACACGACATCATGCATAACCTGCACTTCTAATAAGTAACCGGAAGCTTCCTTTTCTCAGATAAGGAAATGCGTTTCTTTGTTCTTTCCGCAAGCGAAAATATATTTGTCTATCTCGTGCGCACACTAATTGTTTCTTTGCTATCAGTTTTCTTGAAATCAAGATGAACAAAGTCGGAAATTGTATTTTGATCCGAGTCTGTGTAATATTGTACATATTCTATGTTTTATAAGTAGTTTTTCTTTTGCATCTACAATGCTAACGTATGAAATGAAACAAGAAAGAAAGAAACCAGTGGTTTGTATGTAAATCTACAATCAAATACAAACATATGTTTTTGTTTATATATGAATAAATATGTGCAAACCTACTTGATCAACAAAAAAAACCTTGATGACCGACAGTGGTTCTGATTTTAACCAACAATAAAGTTCAATCATATCGGGGAAATAATTATATTTTGTTATATCTTAACTAATGTGTAGGTATATACGAGTACAGCAAAGTATTTCGAGGATTTTGCATTGGATTTTGTGGACTTCTGCATTTATTTACATATTCCGATACCGCAGTGTTTTCTATAGAAGGCTACGTTACTCAGTTTTTAAAATGTCCAAAACACAATAAACAATTTCACAAAAATACAGAAAATACAGTGAAATTGTTGTGAGACAGACTCTTATGTATATAACACTATCAACTTAAATGGAAACAACACTAAATGCAAATTATTGTCTAAAAGTTACAAGTACATGTATAGACAAGATGGTTCAGACGGTCCTATATAACTAAAATGAGTCAACGGGGAACATTTGCAAATACAAGGTATGCACATATTTCATGATTAAGTAAATAAGGCCGACTGTAATTTAAGTTCTGTGTCAAAAAATCAGCTGAATTTATTGCTGATTCAAAAGTGATCTTATTGGTTCCTATGGGTTATTCCCTATGACTTAGTGTGTGACCCCAAGGTACCCAGTTAAGAAGTGTAGCTAGAGACCATCAAGACATTACTGCCTATTTTTTTCTGGTAATTGAGTACAAGTTGTGAGTGTTCCCAAGACAAATTGAGAAAGACGACATACATACAAAGTCAGGTCGTCAGGCGATCATTCGTGCTTGGGATTAGTAAATTCAATTTAGTAGCCTGATCCTTAAACATATGACAAAAACAATCGTATAATACGTATGTATAGATTATTAAATCTGGACCGTAAGAGTCCGATGGGTTTTGGTATATAGAATATCGTAAAAAGAGTTGTTCCTTTACATACAAATTGCTCTGAATATTCGTAATTCTAAAACAATGCACAAGGTTACTATTAATCAATCATTCAAGACATGTTTACAAGAAAAAGTCAAGATTATGCAAGTGATCAGATCAAAGATGTATGCCAGATAAAGAAATGCTTACTCTAATATGCACAAACATTGTTTTTACCGCGTTCTTTGTGTTTCTAAACATCCGTAAGTAGCTGTTTACATGTAAAACATTTAAATGTGTACAAGCATCATTTAATCGTTGTTCAGGTTAAGAAAGGATTAATACATGCTGAGAGCAAATATGTATCTGTTATCATATCGCTTTCTACAAATCATGCAGACGTTAGCCAGTCAGTAATCTGTCATTACTTCACTATAACCTTGTAAATATATTCAAAACTCTCCTAGAACTCGTATAAAATAGACACGTCAGTTAGTGCATTCTTATAATACTCATTTCCGCCAGAGGCTTCAAATTTTATTATTGAACAAGAAGCAGATATAGGGAAAGTTTTTAAAATGATACTTAAACTTGTTCAGAACTCTTAAATGCAGACGTACTTGAATTGTAGACGCACTTTAGTTAAGTTTATTCTGAAAACAATACAGCGTAATGAAAGAAGTCTCATGGAAACAACCGTACACGCTGCAAATTCCGACGAATTACGTTAAAGTTCGTTTTTTAAATAGAAAGCACTTACCTGGATATTATATTCTTACAACTTATCAATAATTATGTAAGAGTATTTGTTTGTAAGTAAGTATTTAATTACATTTTGTATGTTATTCGCTGTTAAAAGAGTCTAAGCCTTTTCAGAATTTGAAGGACTGCAACATTTGAAATGTAAGCATGAGGCCCAAAAGGGCCAGTATCGCTCTACTGGTCTAAATGGACTGTTATGAGTAAGTTTTGTGAAAACCCTTTGCAATGTTATCATGGAAAAGCTGACAACATTCACTGTAACCTTGACCAATTTACCCCAAAAGCAGTAGGGACCATCTTCCCAGTAACACCAATCATCTGATGTTGGTGATGAAGATCTCAAAATATTGAGTGAAAAATATTTTCAAATTTAGGATCACTGTTACCTTGACCTGTGACACATGATTCAACAACAATATGGATCATCTATATGTTACAGGCAACCTTCTGAGTTTGATTAATGTTGAAATAAAACTGTGACATGTAGAGCTGTATCAAGGAAAATTTTACGATGGTCACAGTGACGTGAAGTTTGATCCATGACCCAAAAATAATAGGGACAATTCACACGGTTCATGAAAAAAACTTTAATACTAAATTTTCAATTTTGTTCACTGTTTCAAAATAAACACTTTGTGGTATATAAAGTTTTAGAAATGTTCTCTGTTTCCTCTTGTTTCTATAATAAATGACAAATTTAATTACTGTTTGACGTTGCTGAAGAAATAAGCAGCAGATGCAGTTTCGGACAGATTTTCTTCACATCACTTTCCAATATCTTCAGCTGTTTTGAAAAGATACTGACTCCAAAACCGAAGCGATTAATGTTATCACAAAAGATTCTCCAGCTTATTTAAGCTTCGGCTTGATCTAGCTACCGATGACAGTTTTATAGCCATTCTTGGAATTCTCAGAATGGCGTCACAAATAAGATAGAACGTAAAAATGTTTTAGTCAAGGTCATTTTGGGTAGATACTGAAATTTGTTTGCAATACCGTTAACATGGAAAGTTCGTTAGTTTCCCAACCCAAAAAGTAGGACAAAGGTCACAGTCATGATCATTCAAGGTGAACACTGAAATATGTGTGCAAAATTTAACATATGGTAGGTCTATAACAATTTTCCAAAGTTATCGAATAGAAAATCAGACAGTAGATATGATAATTATAACCTGTAACACTTGTTTCAAAATAATTATTTTGTTACGCCAAGTTTTATGCTCTTTTTAGCTCAACGTAACAAGTAACTCAGGATGGATTTTGGGTCGATGAATGTCCATCACCCGTTGTAAGTATGTCGTCCAATATTGCTTCAAATGACTTCTTCGCATAAAACACTTCATAGAATTTCACAAGACAATGGCAGAATTATCCTGACATTGAAATCTCTTAATTTATCGAAAAGGTTCTGGTTGACTGAGCAACATGACTGCCGGATCTAAAAATAATAAAACCTTTGAAAATCTTCTTAAAAGGGGCAAGTCCGATAGGTTAGATATTTGGGATATATGGGATATAACATTGTCTAGTGATCATCTACCAATTTTGATAAAAAAATTTCCACTGCGATCAAAATTGACCACGCTTTGGTAGGGGGAGAGGATCACATGTTTTACATAGACTAATATAAGACACCATTCTAATAAATCTTCTTCTCTAAAACCACAAGGCCAAGAGCTTAGATGTTTGGTGTAAAACATTGTCAAATGGACCTCTACCAAGTTAGTTCAAATCATGTCTATGTGGTCAAAATTAATACATCCAGGAGGGGGTTACTGATTTTCATACAAACTTATACAGGAAAACAGTTTACAGAATGTTCTTGTTATAGAGCTTAGATATTTAGTATGTAGCATGGTCTAGTGAAGCTTTGACGAGTTTGTTTAAGTCTTGACCCAAGGGTCAAACCTACCCTGCCCAGTGGTCACTTGTTTTACATAGACTTATAATTTCAAAAATCTTCTTGTGCCAACCTCCAATGTATAGCACATAGATATTAGTATGTAGCATTGTCTAGAGGACCTCTACCACGTTTGCTCCAATCATGTCCCCAGGGTAAGAATTAATCCTGTTTGGGGATCACTTGATTTACCTAGATCCATATAGGAAAAACTGTAACTATCTTCATGTCTGAAACTTTGTGGCAAACAGAATACATTGTATAGCATTGTTTTGTGATCCTCTACGAAGTGCGTTCATATTACGCCCCGGTTGTCAAAATTAACCACGCCCATGCGATTACAAGGCTAGCCCTATCATGTTCAATAAATCAAGAACCATTTCGGACATAATCCTTAGATTTCATGGACAGATTTATCTAAACCATCAGGTGACTTCTATTGATATTAAGGTCAGATCTATTACATTCAATACCTGGAGAACCATGCAATCTATGTTGTCCCAACTAGAAAGTGAAGTTGTACATGGCCAGCAGACTACCCCTACTGATTTTTAAGGTAACAGTGTCAAACCTGGGGCCACTTGACCTACTTTCCTTCTTCGATTTTGAAGATACATCAATGAAATTTGTACCAAATGTACAGTTTTGAATGCTGGCTGATTTGACCTTTGGCCTACTTTTTGTTTTTTAAGCTGGATAGATGGAATTTGGACTATCTAATATGCAGTTTTGCAAACTCATTTACAAACTTCATATGACTGACATTGACCTTGATTATGACCGTTTGACCTACTTTCTTGTTTGAAAGTGCAATGATACTCTGGTGAGCGATACAGGGCTATCATAGCAGTCTTGTAAATAACAATAATTTAATCGCTATGGATCTACATTGTTTTCTTATGCTCTAAGCTGTTCTCAATATTTTGTTTCATGCGCTGAATATCTATACGCTGTTCCGTACGCAGAATAAAAATATATCTACGCAGGCTTAGAGCTTTTCCTAACACAAGGACATAATTATATTTTTGTGACTTTTCCCCGAAACCAATTTGTACTCTCTAGAGACTCAAACCAGATAATATGTGTAACTAATACAGTTACCAGCAGTGCGTTAGTACGAAATTGGCCAAATTAGTTCAAACGCAACGAAATTCGATTTTTTTCGTCACAAAGAACTCATCAAATGCCACTAGAGAGTAATTCATTAAGCGACACATTGGTATTTTGTAAAATAATTTGAGCACTCGATCTTTTCAAAGGCTTAGAATTGAAATTGCAATATTAGTTATATCCATTGCATGAACCACAGTTCTGATATTCCTTTAAACTCTTTTTTTGCACAAGCTCGAAAAGTTTTACATATGTCAAGTATTCGGCCATGACACTCACATACATGGCGTACTTATTTCACTGCATATGTAAAGTTTATTCCTATCTTAGTATTTTATATTCAAATATAACATAATATTAATTGGCAATGGCGTATGTACGTATGAGCGGAACAAACGGAACTGGCAAAAGTAAATCTAAATTATCCCACATAATAACGCAGGCACGTGTTAACAGACAGCTATGCAAAACAGTTGTTTTTCAAATTAAGAGAGAATACATCTGCACATTCTAACAATACAATAAGCTGCCATGTAACAAGTAGTTTTCTCTTTCAATAATCTTAAAGCGCAGATCATGTTGACTTATCCTGGTGAGTTTGCAGGACCCGTTCACTTATAATGACCATAATAATTTCGGTCTGCTCTATTGCAACATTGATGCCAACGGTGTAACAATATCCTGGCAATCAGGTGTGTTAATTTGTATTCGATCGGGCCAAATATATTAGTCGTCAGTTATGCAACGTGTGACGAAATTTGATTTATGTACATTACAACTCAATGGGCATTTCTCCTTTTACCAATATATACAGTCACAGTAACCCAATCACGCGTTTTTTCAAAAACTGCAAGTTACGGACACCAGTCCTACTTAAGGTATTAGACCCATAATAAGCTATGTTTCAAAGGCCCCACAAAATTGTCATTTTCTTTAACTTATTTTAACTGCCGCCAGAAACTTTTACAGTTGAATAAAAAGGATATATGAATTTTTACAGCCTCTCCATATTCTGAATGTTCAGACAAACCTGATTTAGCTGCAGAAACACGATGTTGCAAATTTATAAAAATATACTTTTTCATAGTTTTTGACATTAAAGTCAAGAGTTACAATAATAATACAATCAGCCGTTTAATACCACCAGTAATTGACCTTAATCGAATTATCGTGAAACATATAGACATAACGTTAAAACAAAAGGTCCTTAATGGTTATAGGGGCAGAACATCAAAGCAAAGTACAAAATGTATGAATTTGATATCAATTTAGCTCTTAAGTTGTTTGCATAATACTAATTGTAACATAATGGTAAACACAATCATGAAGATTTACTGTGTAGATGTGCTTGACCACTGCACCTCGGAAACTGTAAACATGAATTGGAAGTTATTGTTTAATATACACATTATCACGTAGCTAAACTATCGCATGATCTTGCTTCGTTATTATTTAAAAGCAATGAAAATAAAGTCGTTTATGCTTCCAGCAGCCGTTGTTACCAAACGTATAGTAAATCATATAAAATCTCATTTACATACTGATATTTACCGTAAACACGCAAGGGAAACGAGTGAAACATCAAATGATAGATTGGCTGAGCTGAACTGTACACGGTATTATTTATGATTGTCTAGTATAATAACACCATGAATAAATCAGTCACGAACTAATCAGCAATAGGACTATAAACAGTTCATTGCTCGTCGCTAACGATTTTGTATAATGTGAACTCGTACAGAAATTGAGATAGCTTGTTTCCGTAACACTATTTCGTTAACTTTGTTCAGAGTTCTATTAAAGGGACACTCTCTACAGTAATCTAGCCGATTATATTCTCAAAACATAGATAATGTGTTCAATGAACTTAGAATGATAAATAAATACAATTTCAAAGAAGAACCTATGGCGAAAAATAACCCATTTTACTATAATTAATCAATATAAAGGCTTTCTGTAATAAAAGGATCCACACATTTATTGTACAACAACAGCCCTACAAAGGTTATTGAATGGTGTACGATACTGCAGCATGTTTTAAACCGCTGATTTTATCGACAATGACTGGAATGCATAGCTGAAACTTTTAGGTTAAGTTGTAATACTTGCAAATATTATATTATTTATGTTTTGGAAGTAAATGATTCTATTCAAATCATTTTCTTTTATATTTCTACTACAAATATTTCTATTTTATAATCGCTTTAAGTTGTATGGAAACTATTGGAAAGCTGGGCACGAATAGGCAACAAGATAGGAATATGCCATATTAAGTGTACTTACTATAAGTTAAGGAAAAAAGAACCTAACGAATATTTCATGAGTGAGTTACACATTGGCATTATTTAAAAGTTTGTTTATGAAATCGTTATTATTTCTATTATCAAAACAATCTTGGTTACTGCCATTTAAACTTTCGACTATGACAAAAGTTAACATAACAAAAATAATTAACATCCGAACTTGTGCAGCAACCTACAAGCAAGAAATGATAGAATGGCTCAAAACGCTTTTGATTTCAACAACTTCACTCTAGAAACAGACATGAATGCTTCATTGTAATTTTCAAGTACAATTTAACTAAACTGTAGGTAATTGCAAATCTGTGAAACAAATATGTTCCTGTCCATGCTTCTAATACAAGTCTAATCAGCTTATATATCTCATTAGTTTGACAATCGGAAAACTGCATTTTCGAATTAAGAAAACAATATCCTTGTTTAACAAATAAGCAACAATTACAGATTAGATCAGATTACTTTGCAACCATAGCGTTATTGAAAAAGCAGTGACGAAAAACAAAATAATTGATGCTATTGCTAAAGATTCTCTCGTTGATTTAACGAACGATTGATGAACACATCAGTAAACACCGAACTTATAACTGGAAACTTTCACAAGCCTTGTTATTCCTTATCATTTCGTGGTCTTCTATCGTACGTATTGAATAGATTTGCATATGGACACATATAATAAACTAATTTGAGTACAGAATAACAATTGAGCACACAAAAACTGGGATTTTCGTCAAGTGTTTCTGATTTCAACCTTTGCTAAAGCTATAAACTAACCAACATCCTTTCAAGACCTGTACTACTCCTACTGTGACATTTCAGACATTTTGAGTTTTCGTCTAACCATGATTGATTGATTTTGTTGAAAGCGCTGATTGTGTTATATATTTAGGATGTCTGCTACCTTTCTGCAAAGTTGAACGATTATTCCCCTATGGATAAGTTTTCTGCGGGGTCTGATTTCGTGTGAATGTTATGATTAATGGTGTCTGGTAAATTACTTTAGGCATTGCACATTTTCAAAAAAATTGCAACAATGGGTCATCTGTTAAGGGTTATTTTGTACACTAAATCATTATGTAATTATGTTGTCAACATAATTATCACACATAAGTGATCTAACGAGACTTGATGGTGTATTTAGTACATGAAAAATATGTGCAAAACAGGAAAAAGAGCCAGTTGCGGTTTCTCATAAACGTCTCATAATTGTGCAACTTATTGTAGACGCGAGACACTGACGTTATGGTAGAACTGCTGTGCTTGTATGCATGTGTGATGGTGCATGTACAAATGATCTAAAACATGAAAAGAATTAATGCATACCCAAGGGCATGGAAACTGAATAATTTGGGATAAAAATATGTATCTTCAATCTAATACAATAATTCACTACGTATTAAATACGGGCATGATACTTATTGTGGTTTCTTTCCATCAATCTAATCAAGCAAGACAACCTAAGGCAGTCGTTAGATGTTTCTCGGAAGGCTCATAAAAGTTTATGACATTTTCTTCCACTATTTGTTTCCAAGAAAGGTTACAGCACAATCAATAACAGTTCCCTTTCAAATTTATTTATTGCAATATCTTTGAAATATTAGGCTCTATCAACCTAGATTTCTAGACATTGATATATATCTGATCAAGGAAGGACATTTTTGTGAACACAAACTAAAACGATCTTTCAAAGCATACTATTACAGACGATTGGTAAAAGTAAAAATTGCAGTGTAATTTTCTTCTTATACAAGTAACTTGAAATTTACATAACAGAAACTGACAAAATTTAAAAAGTGTCTATGACATTGGACCAAAACACTTCTAAGTTTAACAGAAATTAACTGCTACCGTCTCTTACAATAAGCGCGATCAAATTCGTTTAACATAACTAAATGAAAGTATATAATATACATACATTGTAGCTAAAAGGTTCCGATTAAGATAATTATAATTTTAATCATTTGATTCAACAATTATTTTGAGATTTGGCATTCAATTTTGAAGCCCCTTTACAAAAGTTCAGTCCTAAATAACAATAATTTGATATATAACATACTAGTATTTTTGTTTGTGATGTCAGTTCGAATTCTTTCACAATAGTTTTCATTATTTTCTGTTGCCTTGTAACTGTGTCCATTGTAACAATATTGTTTTCCGCCAATGCGCTAATTTCTTCAGTACAACCTCTAGCAAGATGAAATTTCTTTAGTTCGAGACGCAGAATTTAATATATTTACGTAGGGCTAATACTTTTACTAGCGCAAGGACATAATTAGATTTCTGTATATTTCCTCCAATAACAACCTGTGCTGTCAAAAAAACAAAAATAATATCAAACAGGGGATGCCACGTACCAAAACATTCCATCTGGATAATGTGCGTCAATATACTGTTCTAATGCAACATTTGACGACAGTGTTGTTGAGGCATCCGACAATCGCATGGAATTCGATAAAATACTGAAAATAATGTGTGACCATATTTGTTACTTTTACAGCTTATAAAAAATTACATTGTATAAATTGACAAATACCACCTCCATCATAAATTTTTAAAACATTGATAAACGGTCCGTTTAAGAATCATACTAGACAAAAGATAAATGAAATATAAATGGTTAAATGAGATTCACAATTTGAAAAAGTAATCTTATGTAAGGTTCAGATTACAGAGAACATAAGCAAACGAAACATGCTGAAATATGTTTTAAAATATCCATAGATATATTTCGAGATTAATTCCAGAAACGGTTAAATGTTTGATCTGGAATTTTCTTCGTAATATTTAGAACATTACTTTGGAAGACTTTAAAAGATAATCGGTGCTCTGTTTGAATTCAGTAAGATATAGCACTTCTGATAACAAATCTATATTTCATATTTGGCGTTAACAGGCGTTTATAATGTAATAATACAATTATAAATCAGATAATTAATGGTAAGTGTATACAAACATGCCAGTCTACTACCTATAGAAAGAATACGATCTGTAACTTCTCTGTTTCTAACATAGATTGCTACTTCCACCATGAAATGAGGATGTCTGGTGCATCACATGACAGATCACCTCAGCTAAAAACCGTGTCGGGCCTTATTCACAGCTGTCTGATATAACCATACAATGAATAAATCAGTAACATATTAATCAACAATTGGACTAGGAGCGGTTCATGGTCTTGCACAAATGAAGGCAGGCTAAAAATTGAGAAATGGTATGTTAAATTCACATCGGGTTAGTTACAACGTACCAATATGAACCCAGTGGACTGCTCTAGACGACACATATGGAACCTGAACAAATGAACACCGTTTAAGTGCAATGTCCTAACTGACTGTAACTAATAAATAACCAAGCATCCTGTCTTGTTAAAGGACATCATTATATTATTAATTTATCAAAAGGCAGAAGCGATGATCGCATCTGATAACATAATAGCGTATCATTACCGCCAATTCAATGTTACATTTAATGAATTTATTTGATGCAGCTCAGCAGTTTCGCAATTGAAGAGTATTAAGTATATGTGCACGGTATATGCAAGGTAACAAGATTGCAGTGAACAACATTAGAGACTGAAGACATAGTCAATGTACCTAAAACTGAAAATTGTGATGAACAGATGAACTTTCGAAGCATAATGTGCAATGCAAATTTCATACACTTACAATTTCTTTGTTTTGGCCATCAATGTGTTTTTGCATATCCTTGAGTCTACCTTGTCTGAAGTTAATTCGTTTCTGCCATATTTTTCATGTTTTTAAGAAGGAATGTAGTACAAAAATTGACTATTTTCCTGCATCTGAATTTAATAGCGTAAGCTATTAAACAAAACGCCAGATCCATTTCTGTAAATTCCTCACGATAGTTTATTAAACCCAGATCACCCAGATATTACATATCACGTGTATATTGCATCAATCGCACCCTCTCTCAATAATTGATCCTCACATTTACGTGAAAGTACAAACTGTCTAGAAATCCAAGGTCAGCAGTGCATAATATTTTACAAGTCACGCTAGAAACCAATTACTTTTACATGCGGGAGCCCGTATATACAAAATGCATGACAGTGTAATGAGGTTTTGGATTTTCAATATTACACATGCGGGACGTAGAGCAACGGCCTTGAAATAAATACAGAATGACAGTGTTATATTTTGTTAATCAAAACAATCAAATATGTCTCGACTTAAACACGACTACTCAGGATAAATGCTTGTATCGAAAGTGTTTCCTCACATATCTTGTTCAAATCCATATGATGATGAATAGCGAATGCTGAGGGGGGAATTATAACTGATACTGCAGTGCATATTACAGTTGAATTCAGTAATACCATTGGTACTCTAGATAATATTACTATCGACTTGTGAACAGAGACCCAGAGATTTTGATTGATAAAATGCATTTTTTGTACATGACTCACTTTTTTAAACATGAGACATCACACCACGAGAAATACACCGTAGTATAGAGTACTAGTAACGCTAATCCGATGCAAGTGTTATATTGCTGATTCTCAAGATTCTTTATACCACACGGAAATGATGTATCAGAAAGTCTGGGGGATATTTCACAATCAAATTTACATTTTCTATGTTTCGAGGAAACAGGAAATACGACAAAAGACGAGAATCAGTCTGGGTACTAATGTAGTTATGTTGCCAAGTGGAAACCAGTATATTGAAAACAATTTTTAAAATGAGATGCCAATTACTTTAGTCAGACCAATTTTCTACAGCGCAAAGTTTCTGATAGCATTCTAATCAACTTTCTTAAAAAAGTAAAAAATTATGTAGCATTGCCTACTGATGCTTGGAACCAAACCAAATATTGCAACAGGTCAATTCAAAATATTCATTCGCTTTACTTGTAGTAATAAATATATATCAAAGTTAGTTATACAGTAACCTGAACTGATTCAGAATTTAGGTATCAATATATTATATCATATTTGCCCTCATTCTTCTCCAAAATTTAAAATTTAATCCATGTTTGACGTTGTTATCGAAACTTGACAGACAATGCAGCTCGAGTATTTATTTCCTTTCTCTTGGGCTATTTTCAAAGGGTAATGACACAAAAAAGTAAAGCAATTGATGACATTACTTAATATTCTTAAGTTGATTATTTGTTTGTTAACCATTTCCGAGAACAAATCGATATCCATAGAAGCTTGATGTAATTACTGTTTTCACTATTAGTGTTTTCTCTCCAGTTGCTAATAAAAATGTATTGTATATAAAGAACTCAAATAAAATAAAAATTAGATCTAATAAAATCAAATTGTAAAACAAACAGACCAAACAATGCTACAATAAGAGTCAACTGTGTGGATATTTTTGTATATGCATTCCTAGGACAGTTCACTTTATTTCTAACAGTTTTAAATATAAATTGTTTGCTGACACAGAATGCATATTAGGGTATTGACTTTTAGGCTTAACTTTTGTTTTATATGTATGAGTATAAATGCCCTCTCTAAGTATTATTTTGCAGGATGAAGGTAATACTTGATCATAACAGGACAGTGAAATCTGCCTATAAGACTTGCTTTGTTTGAAACGGCAATATTTTCCAGTTTCCCCATATTGACTCAATATATCCAATATGAAAATAATCTATACATTTCAATACAAATTTTGCTAGTTAATAGGACAAACTATAAGCCTGTTATAGCTGACGCTCGCTTGCAATAAAATTATTTAATTGTAATACAGACCTATAACATATACTTATCACAAATTGGCAATAATAAGAGAAAGTGTATTTTTAAAGAACAATGTTGTGATTTTGTAACGATAATGATAATTGATATGGTTTGCTTCTGTTCATCTACTGAGTTCATCTAGACAGTAATGATCTTAGACCGCACCCTTTTCCATTTCCGCTCAAACATTTTCCTGCAAATCTTTTCCAGAATAATTGTCAAGATGATTGTCCGTATCAGTGTTGTTTTATAACATTTTTCAGCTAATTGTAAACTGAATTTAGAATTGCCTAGCAACAATGCGCATTGAACGCGAGGGTATGATGTAATATGAGCAAGTTCACCGTTCATTAATACATCGAGTTTGAGATTGTAACTAGAATTGACATGCTAAAATTGTCTAAAACAACTCGAATGGAATTCAAAAATAAAATCAATTTGTTCATACTATTTTAAAAACGCCTAGCTATAACATTTTGTTATGTGTTTGCCGCTTTGCCGATGCTGCGCCGGACTCCTCCCTTCCATAGTTGGTTTCCGGCGTATACCAGCTTACGATAAGCACAATCGGCACCAATAGGTTCTATAACATCTTTTTAAAGTCATGATTTCCAATTCTTCACGTGATGCAAGACTACCTTAGTTTGAAAACATGAAATAGAGAATAGAGAAAAACAGGATATGACCCATGATGCAAGAAAGCCGTTGTGGTGTAAACAATAGATATCTGCTAGTAGCAACAATACCCACACTCACTTTCGTTTCAAATGACACTTTAAATTTAGTCATGCAGAACTGTAATATAGATAAAAATTACCTGCAGTGAATCCTAATAGCGACTGAACATTATACAAGAAAAAAATTTGCACAAAAACACGGAGGGAAATGACACTATATATCAGTGTGGACTACATTTGAGAAGACCTCAGAGGAACACCGCGATCTCAAAGTACTCGATGACACGCAAAATCATCATGGATTAAACTGAAGTATTCAATGACACGGAAAGGAATGATATGGGTATTTTTTCTATATAAAGTGTATTCAATTTGAAAGAGGTATCAGTTTCAGCTCCATTTGTGAAATTGAAATATAAATGCAAAGGCCTAGTGCCGTTCTTCACAAAAATAACTTTTCCATGCATTTATCTGTTCTCTTATAAAATCAAGTTTGATACTATGTGAATTTTTAGAAGTTAATTATTTAGAGATTTGCAAAGTAGAATAAATGCATCAAAGAGACTAATCTTTCCGTACAAATTTTCCTTTTGATAGGGAAATTGTTCACCTGACATGTTGCAGCCACCTCACGGACGCACGATAATTCAGTCCATAATCTAATAACATCGCCACAACAATAATGTAAATACTATTTGCAAATACAATAACGGAAACATATTAAATGACACATGCTGATCCCTTTGAACGTGACTAGTGCAGTCTGTCTAGCTGAAGATTTAATAAAGCTTACAAAAAAAATCAAATAATATGGATATAACGATGTTCGCCGAAAACTATAAACTACTAGCAACTACATTGCTTAATATTGCTTTATCTCATTTGATCACTGTTTTATCTATTTTTGAAACAGTTTGACTTAAGGGAGATTTTTCTTTAAACCCACTTTTTCTTTATCGTACTATTTATTGAGAATACAATTTCAGAAGAAGAAAAAAATTGATGTTATTGCCTAAATTCTCCAGTTCGTTATGTAACATTTATCTTTTATGTCCGTTAATGATAACTCGATAAACATGGATACAATTTATGTTATGAACTGTGAATGTACACACATGTTTTCACAATCATAATAATAATGTGTACTTTCTATTTCATATATTCCGTGAATGATAAGTTAATTAACTTTACACTCAAACTTTAACTAAAAATTGCAAAAGACAATACGATGTCAATCTGAACTTAACTGTTACTTACTATGTCTAGTAACATGAGAAGTTTCCCACTCGTTTAAACAATGGGTATCAAAGAATATTTTGAAGTCAAAAATGACATACTCGTATATCAATGATATCAAAATGCCAACATAATTTCATTTTAACAGTTTCAGGGAATAACCAAAGACCTTTTATCATAAAAAGATAATTACTTCTGTATGGTATTGACAAGGTGGTGAAATCGTTATAGTTTTATTGCCAATAACTCGTTTAAGATTCCTTCATGCCTCGAGGAAAACATCTGTATTATGTCATAATTATTGAACATGCAAAACATACCTACCACTGATTGATGGGTTCCCTACAGGTGTAGAAGAGTTATTATGAGTGAACGTTACACTGATATAGATGGAATACAGATTTCTGGCTAATATGTCTTTAATATTGTTTTTCAGTTTCTGGCAAATATGTCTTTAATATTGTTTTTCAGTAATCAGCATATCATTTTCATTGATTATAAGATTTTCATAAACCTTTTTATTGTCTTTTACGTTGGTTATTACAAGTAATGTGTGTGCATGCAAAGTTGAACTTTGCATACATTCAATCAATAAATGATTTTATTCAAGGATTATATAATGTCCATGGTTCTGTTGAAATGCCAAAAGCAAACGATTATGTATCGTATTACACTAACCTACGAGCTTGTCCTAGTTGCTAGTGCCATGCCAATATTCCTTTATTGAATTCGGTAAAATTGACAAATACATATTTTTGAAGTTGTACTTTGGATTTTTTACTTAAACGATTAAAATTATTTTAAGATTCATTCTACTGGGAAGTTGTTATGGGAATTTCTCCACATGTCTCTGTAGTATTACAGAAACAAAGCAATTCAGTTTATTGACTGAAACGTATGACCTTAATCCACAAGATTATAGTGCCAGAAACGATCCTTATGGAAACATATTAAATGAAAATAGCCAATATGTTCATCCCATAGCCAAGAACTACCAAGTGATCTAATAACGTTTGTCTAGCTAAAGGATATAATCATTTTAAACCAAATTAAAATAATAGCTACGTCGTAATTAGTTTTTTTTAGAAAAGGCTTTGGTTACATTTAATGAACTTATTTCATATACACCAGTGATTAATGCACACGGAAGTGATTTAGTTCATGAGAAATAAAAAAGAATAAACATGTTTACCAACATTAAAAATCGAGCCAACCATTTGACGAGTAATTGGTTTTAAGACTTTCTGTTGCATTTGTTTAACATACCCTTACTGATTGTAACTATTTGTATTTATATTTCATTTTACTTATCATTATAGTCCCCCAATATTTTAGCTTTACTACTTTTAATCCTGCCTTATAATATATCACGCTGAATATGAAAACAATTCGGTAATGTGACAATACAACTACTGTGGATTGAAGAGTCAGCTAATCATTTATTTTATTCACACACAAATGTGATAAAGTACCAGTATTGCGAGATCGAAAATGTGATAAAGTACCAGTATTGCGGGATCGAAAATGTGATAAATTACCAGTATTGCGGGATCGAAAATGTGATAAAGTACCAGTATGCGGGTCGAAATGAAATTACCAGTATTGCGGGATCGAAAATGTGATAAAGTAGCAGTATTGCGGGATCGAAAATGTGATAAATTACCAGTATTGCGAGATCGAAAATGTGATAAAGTACCAGTATTGCGGGATCGAAAATGTGATAAAGTACCAGTATTGCGGGATCGAAAATGTGATAAAGTACCAGTATTGCGGGATCGAAAATGTGATAAATTACCAGTATTGCGGGATCGAAAATGTGATAAAGTACCAGTATTGCGGGATCGAAAATGTGTAAAGTCCGTATTGCGAGATCGAAAATGTGATAAAGTACCAGTATTGCGGGTCGAAAATGTGATAAGTCAGTATTGCGGGTCGAAAATGTGTAGTACCGTATGCGGTCGAAATGGAAAGCCTCGAAAATGTAAACTGCATTAGATTGGAATTGACATTACACATCTGGACATTATTCAGTGTGAAAATAAAAGGTATGAGTATGAAATAAGAATACCATATTTATGAACATGCATACATAGTAATATTAACCTTGTATGTAAATAATTAGTGAAAAATACCTAAACTATTATCTGCTACGATTTTTTCAGTGTCGAGTTGATGACTCCGGCCCACTGCATGCATGATTAATCAATAATTATTAATCAATAATTATTGATTTTTATTTGTTAAGTTCTGTGTCTTCCGAGTGTTTTTAATTAGCCGAGACCTACAGCAAAAGTATCACAAACAACAGATATAAGCAACAATGCCTCTGAAAAGTTGCAAGTACGATACAATCAAGCCAAATACTGCAAGTATAGACAATTCAAAATGAGAGTCAATTGTTATATAAGAGCCACTTAGACAAAAGTAAAACATCGATAATGCATGAATGTTCAAAATTATTTTAATGTCCCTTCAAAAGGCGAGACTAAGGAAGTTTCATTTAAAGTTTATGTGGTGTAAGTTTACTTAGCAGATCTAGGTGATCTCATTTTGTTTAGGGCAAGTTTTGCAATACTCACTACGTACCAAAAAAGAATAAACTTTCATATTTCACAAAATTTTGAACTCAGCTTTCTTAAAATTTGAAAAAAATATAGGGATACTAAATCAAAGGCAGATAATGTAAAATGAAAATGAGCTTTAATAATGGTTTATAATTTTATAACGACTAATGACGTGTTTTATTTCAGGTCATCTGAAATGACATATAGTTTCCCAGAATCGCTCAGAATTTGTCCTATTATAGGAAATCGATCCATCAATTCGCTCTATGGCAACATTCATGACATTCCGAAAATGCACATGCTTTGTAATTTACCACTGAAAGATTGTGATGTTCCGGTTAACTTGTATTTACAGAGTGCCTTTTTCGGGACGATGGGCGTTCCTTGGTTTTAACGAGAACAAAAAAACGAAGACTAAACATTTCGAAAACGAGTGATTTTTAAAATCTGATTTTGATTTAGTTTAGTTTATAATAATTAATTTTAGCTCGATTGTGAAGAAAGCTTGCAGCTTATCGAGTCACTCTCGAGTCCGCTTCCTGGAAGAACCAGTACTGGTGTGATATCTAAGGAAGTACGGTCGTGACCCTGGTGGGGCTCGAACCCGCAACCTCCGGGATGAGCGGCAGACACCTTAACCTCTACATCACTCCCCTTGATTTTGATTTTAAAGTATAATCATGAGATAGACACTGTTCTAGCTATAAATATTCACTGCTTTTTCAAAAAATAGGCCAAGATACAACTTAATCTTATTCAATGTACACACAATTTATATTGACACTTAATCAAATATGTTCACACGTCACCATGCTCAAAACATTTAATATGAACGTGTTTCAGTAAGTTTGTCCATACATTACACGAACGAGTAAAGTGGTAAACAGATACTTCTCACCTATAAAAAAAATATTTATATTGCATACATGTTTTATGTGCATTTATGAATCAGCATATACTAAACTTCTGTACATGAAGGGATTTTACAAGAGAGACTGATGCGTATTCGTTTTTGATGTCTGGATCAGATTTCTATTATATACAATGACTTTGGGAATACAGTCTTAAACTTCAACATTACAAATTTACTTGTATAGAGAAACCTTTACTTTTACATATGGAATGAATGGTTTCCAGATAAGGCAGTGCCTTTTTAGTACTATTATTCTTTTAAATTAATTGTCAGGATGCTTGCACATTATTCTCCCGTTGCCTAGCAACAACAGGCATTTAACAAAAATCATGTCCCGCATATTGATGCATTAGGTCTGAGAGTGTCATTGGAAATCAGAAATGACATGCTAAAGTTGTCTTAAACATCTGACATGGAAATTAAATATCAAAAACAAAATTCATTCCGATACGTTCACGGAACCTTATGACATTCTGTTAAACTTAATATGTATAATCTCTGAATGGCATTTACTCGTTGGTGTAAGTGTGAAGGTTCTAGTTACAGTTCTGAACGATTCCAAATATCTTCCTGATTCATACAAATCATACAACCATGTACCAAGCAACACGTGTTTCCCTCTGTTTAATGAGTTACCTACAGGTAACTTGAGAGAGTTATTACCATGCACGAATGTTGTTTGTGGATTTCAATAGGTAAAATGCTAAATATTTCTGGCAATTATCGCATATTCTATTCCTAATTTATTTAGCACAAAGATGAATGCTTGCTCAAATACACCTATTACAAATATATGGGCCAAAAAGACATATTAGAAATGATGCTATTTGTTTCCTGAGGTCTCTTTGCAATAGGAACCAGTTTAATGTCGTTTAATGTCAGCTTTTTATTCATGACATTTATATTTCCAGTTTATAACAAAATTCAATTCATTATAACTATCTTTCCATGTATATTTTAATATGTTCACTGATAAAGCATCACCTTTATAATATGTAAAACTAAAAATGCATAGCGGTTAGTTATAAGGGGATTTGCCAAATTCGTTCAAACACAATAAACACAAAATTGACACGAAATGTTTACAAAAGGTTTTTTCTAATTGTAGCTATATGGCAATGAGAACTATTCCAGCTGACCTTGTCAGTCACAACACGGAAGTAAGATCACTTAAATAATGACCTCATCAATCATATTAATGATATCTGCAAATACGGTTATGAAAACATATGAAATGAGACATACTGATCCTATTGACCGTAACTAGAACTGCGTGTCTAGCTAGAGGATTTAATAAAGATGAAATAAAGCTACACAATAACGACATAATGACATCGTAAATGATAATTTCAGATTGAATTAATGGATGTCCTGCACGAAGATGACGTAGACTAGGAAAAAGGTGCACTAAAACTTCAGACTTTTTACGGCATACGTTGAAATATAAAAAAAATTCGTGCAGTTCGAGGATTGACAGTATGACATGCCAAAAGCAAAGCCTGTTTTTCAGTCAAGGGAATATAACAAAAATGTAACAGGTTGCCTTTTTGCACAACTTATGAGGCCGGAGAAACCATCATTAATGATTTATCTTTTCTGCTCATGCTTGATGTCGTTAATAGGCGACGGTTCGGATTAAGTAAGATTTTTCTTTAATTCTATTTTCCATATCATACGATGTATTTCAAATATAATTTCACAAAAAATAAAGATTTGATGTTATTGCTAAACTTTTCCTGTTGAATACTTGACTTTAATATTTGATATTCTTTTAACAACCATTCCGGTTGATTAGTCGTACATCACGAAAACAATGTATTAATGTCATAATTTAACAAACATTCGTTTTTTCATAATTTTGTTCACATTCTGTATCATTTCCATTTTCGCATATAAGAATGTACAGACATATTCCATATAACTTAAAATTTAAAAATCCGGTTTATAAGAGAAAATTATAAAAAAACCCAATTCAGATCAACTGAAGGTTGGGGTGCATGTAAAATCACTTGCTTAGCAAGACTCATCACGTGAGTAGATCTTCCGGTGACTACACTGTGCCTGAGATTTGAAGCTGACGTCCAAACATTGCGTAAATATATCATCTCGCAAACATCTCAAACAAATATTAAATGTCAACATTTATTTTCATTATAACAAATCCATGGAATAATCAAAAGACCTTTATCATAAAAAGTTAATAACTTGGGAATGTTATTGACAAGATGATGAATCAGCAACAGTTCTAGTGCTTATAGATCATTTCAGCTACTTCATATCTCAAGGAGATATCTGTATCATGTCATCAGCACGAACTTACCACTGTTTTATGGGGTTTCTGCTGGTGTAAAGAAAGAAAAGTTCTGAAAAATTATGAATGAATGTTACAGTGCCATAGGTGGAATGCTAGAGATGCCTGGCAATCATGTCAATTATTGAGGGGGGAGGGGAAGGTATATAGGAGCCACCATGTGATTCGGTCGGTCCGTTGCATGATTCTTGTCCGGAATATAACTTGAAAACTACTAGTTGGAAATGAAAACAACTTCATACAATGGTAAAGCGAAATGAGATGAAGTGCAGTGTACAAGAACCATAACTCTATCTTGACTTATTACAGACGTATTGCCCTTGGTTACTTTTCCTTGCCCAAAGTATAACTTGAAAACTACTGGTTGACAATGGTCAAGCACAATAAGAGGAAGAGCAGTGTACAAGAACCATAACTCTATCTTCACTTATTACAGATGCATTGCCCTTTGTTAATTTTCCTTGTCTGTCCAGGGCATAACTTGAAAACTACTGGTTGAAATTAAATACAATTTCATACAATGGTTATGCACAATGAGAGAAAGTGCAGTGCACACAAACCATAACTCTACTATGACAACTCTAATGACTATGTGTTTGTTATGAAACGTCAGATTTCCTCTTTAAAGCATCTCTTCCACCCCCCCCCCCCCCACAGTTTATGAACTAGAAACTCGAGCATGAATGATCCCTGAATTGCTACCGGGTCTAGAATGTAATAATTCCAAACAAAGTGGAGTTTTTTACTAGAAAGTGAAATGTCAAATATGTAGGAGTCCTTTAATTCTCTTTTTACATGTATTAGAAAGCTGACAATGTTTTGTCTTCGGGAAACAATTTTCGGGATCAGTTTAGGTTACCCATTATGATTTCTATTGTATGTGCAAATATTAAACATGAATATTTTCAGGGCGGTTTTTGTAGTTTGATATAAAAATATGAGGTTGAACACCTCTCCCTTTCAGAATTTCACATATATATTTTCAATGTAGTTTTACTATATTTGTTTTACTCCTTTACACGAAAAGAAGTCACAGAAATTATAAATGCATTCAACTTTTTATTAAACAATCTCGATCATGGTTCTTTTTGAGTACAGTTAAAAACAAAAATAATATCAAACAGGGAATGCCACGTACCAAAAACGCAGCCTCCCCAAAACGAGCCCCACACCCCAGAAGGCCAATCCCCGGAAGATTCAGTGAGTATTAGTACGCTGTACATAATCCAACTTAAAGGAAACAATAAAACGTGGTAAGACTGTTAACGTGATGTAAAACACGGACATTAAGATAGCTTAGAAAAGCCGGAGACCAAGATAATTCACATTCATGACAGAACAGAATTTACTGATTTCCTTTCTACTGTATATCTAATTGAGGTGTGTAACGTACAGTAATACCATACATTCTAATGTCCATGTTATCAATTTTATCTTTCTTTTGTATTTGAAAAATATCATCCGTAATTCTGTTGGGTTGCTAGTTACATATTACGGAATAATTGCAACGACCGATGGTGTCTTGAAGCCTTACATTTGGCATTTTCTTCCCGGCATTGTTTGTTAAAAAGCATTTCAAGTCTGTAATACCAGTATATTACCAAGTTCATTACAATTACTGAAACACGCCAAGGAAATTTCAGGAGCAGCAAACAACATTTCGAATGAGACGTTTTATATCATATTTTGCTAATGGCTAGCTGGAAAAGAACCAGTCTTACAAAACATCAACAAAATGCCAAAGAAGCGTCCATTGCCTTGCGTTAATAACGTTACACGTGTAAAAGCATCACAAAATCTGGAAGGCCATTAGCAGAAGAGCTATTGTAGAGACTAAGTGCATGAGAAAGATGACTGAGTGCTTAATACACTGTATGTACATACTGGCAATACAAATGAAAATGTAGCTTAATGTATAATCACCAAACATCATCAAACATAACCCCTCGAGGAACCAGACCCACTGTACTAACTCTATCCTCTGGTTATGGTAAAACAAATGCAAGTAACTTAATGGATAGTTGTGTTTTTAGTGTTGATCTGCCCTACTGCACTGTCACGTTTCCATTTCTTACTTCAATATAACTGGAGCAAAGACAACACTAACACCATTGGATCTTGTACTTTAGATCTCTTAATAATATATCAACATTTTAGTTAGAGCTTTATTTTTGTAGATTGGTGCTCTTAGACTTGCTCCACATATCCCATCTTACAGAAGCAAGAATATCTACTGAAACATATGGCATCAATCCCTAAAATCATTGTGTAAATGACGACCTATTGAAAAATATAAAACGGAAATCTCACAGACTATAAATACCAAGGTTTATATAAACGATTGAATAGGTAACGGATATAATTGTCTTACAATAAATACCAATGTTAAATACATCATCGATAGCTGCTCTTTAATAGTTCTTGGTTTCATTTAATAAACCTTTTCATAATAATATATAATAATAGTTTCTCTGGCTTAAATGATAAAACCTACATTTCAGTTCATGGGAAGAAAGCAAGGCATTCACCTGAAATCAAGGATTATAAATCAAAGCGCTGTGAGCGCTGAAGGCCTGGGGGCTATAGATTAAGTCCCCTAAAAACAAATTTTGACCTTCGTGATTTACGCTGAACCTTACCTAAAGCGCGGATCGAAATGTGCATAGCGCGAAATTTAGTATATGACACAGAATTAATGATTCCCAAATATATGGGTGGCAGGGAAGTTTGTTTTATTATAAAACGTACGTTAAATGAAAAATAATCACATGGTCAACAATATCAATTGTCTGAGAGAACAATAAAAATAATTCAAGCTGCGCTTTGTTCAACTTCAAGCGATATCTTATGATGTGGATCGAAAATTATTGTGTACCAAGGACAAGACCTTGAAACAGAAATAAACAAAGCAATACCAACAATGAAATATAAATACAGTACTGTACAATGCGTATAACAGGGAAAACCAAAAATGATTATTGGTTACCTTGTAGTTGTAATTTGTGAAACCGTTCACTGGGCCTTCACATGCAGCGTCCTCTATAAATGGGGGGTGATTTTGAGCACGTGAGTTCCTTCTCGGGAATGTACGTAAATTGTATCT
Organism: Saxidomus purpurata; assembly: GCA_022818135.1. Taxonomy (NCBI): domain Eukaryota; kingdom Metazoa; phylum Mollusca; class Bivalvia; order Venerida; family Veneridae; genus Saxidomus; species Saxidomus purpurata. Next base: position 5,486,731 of record JAFMSR010000011.1, read on the forward strand.
TTTTTTAAAGAAATTTATTTTAGGTAAATATGTATGTAATCGTTCGTAAATAAGAAAGTTGTCGATGAAATAACATCAGAATTTTGAAAATCAAACTACAAACTCTTATATCGAATTCCGTACGTTTCCGTAAATTTCCGTAAATATCCGTACTTTTCCGTGATATGCATATGATTATCTTCCGTAATCAGCTAACAGCGCATTAATTTCTAAAACAGAAAAAATTGTGTAATGCAGCCCGTAAGCTATAGACCTTTCTGCAATCGTTTGAAGTTGTATGTTCTGTTTTTTTTTGTAATATGTTCTTATCGCATGCGACATTCAAACAGACGATTGATCTGGTCTGTCTTGCACTACTTTCCAAAAACGCATGTTTACAGTTGTTATTCGCACATAGCACAGTTAAATTGTCTGCAGTGTTTGAAATGTGGTATGCTAATTTAGGCCTAGGGGACTTTCAGTCCCCAAGCCAAAAACTATGACATTACGCCGATTGGCAAACCACACACTGAGTTAAAGTGATTCATCATTATATATGATTTACTTCTGAAGAACATACATTACTATTTATATTATATATTAAATTGAATCCTTTAATATACACTGACCCAACATGAAAACTTTACAGGTTTATAATGGGATTTACTATGCATGAGAAAGAAACACCAATACCTCACAATGCAGGAGGTGGAATTCAATTATTTGTAAGAATGTTAAACTTTATCAGTTGGAGAGTAAGTTTATCAAAAAAAAAAAAAAAAAAATCATCACAGGAGCTTTCAGATATAAGGTCATAAATTCACCTATATATTCTATTCAAAGGGAGGTAATTTAAGAATTTGAATCTTTGGAGTCTCAACTCTCTTTGCATTGTGTTTTCATAAAACATTGTTGAGTTTTCTAGTCTTGACATTAGTTTCTCTCAACTGACAGCAAAAAGAATATTTTGTCTTGACATTCAATTTCGTTTTTGATAAACTGTCTGTTTTCACTATATGAGTAATCTTCCTTTTATGCATGATAGAACTTTTAAGCCTATTGTCGCCTTTGTTATTTGTCTTATTTTTTAGAGTTAGAGTGAAATACATTGATTTAATATTGTGTTAAATATTTGTATAATTAAAGTGTTAAGTTTTCATTGTGGGTGAGTATAGTATCTTTATAAAATTATATATTACTTTTCGTCAGTCCTGATTTCAATGACAAACGTAAGGTCATACAAAAGGTTAAAATGCAAAATACCTGTTACCTTTTTATAAAATAAGATATTGCATATGAAAGAATGGCAATCTTGTTTCGAAAGAAAATAACGCATTTTCCGAGTCTAGCATTTGTTTTGAAAGAGCACAAACAACCAAGATCTCCAAGAAACGTGTTCAAGCTAAATATCATCGTTGTTGTGTTCAAAATTAGCTGCTTTGGGTATTTAAGCAGCAACATATACAGACCCATGATTTCTGTGGATAATGACCCCGTTATTGTCTGGATTAATACAGAATCCTATATGGTAATCTGACAATACAATTATTGTGAATTGATGTATTGCAAAACTTGTCAGTAAATAACACGAGTTTGTTATTCATACAGAAAAATGACCACCAGTAATGTAGCACAGGAGATGGCAAATACAAACTGCAAGAGGCTGGAAAAAAGCTTTTGGATATTGATAACACACATGTGGGAGAAATCCAGACCGGAAATTAAACACACTTAAGTAACTAACCAGACTGACGTTTTCGTTTACATGCTGAATAACCAGAATGACCTACGTCAAACTGTAAAATTGACAATGCTTTTTTCTTTTGTTTACTGTCAGTGTGGTATCAGTTACTCCAAACGGATTGTCTGTATCAATGGTGAGTTTTAATCCCGTTTAAAAGGATATCAAAGTCAATCTACACGAAAAACAGGTTCTATTTTATTTTAAATTGTCTGCCGATTTTTCTGCCCATGTCTGTTGTAACTTTCTAAGTTTCAGGTCGGATACAGCCATTAGAACAAGACAGTAATATTTCAGTTTTAAATATTAAATTGTAAACATACGATTAACAAACATGATATTCGTGTTGCTATCTATTAGAACGGGTTGAAAAATAGTGTATGAGGTCCGTTGTGTGTTGAACAACCTTAATGTCCATGATACTCAACAACCAGTATTTCGACCCTATAGATACACTGTTTAAAGAGGCATACCCTAACACCGGAAGCAATTTTGATATAAACCCAAATCATTTTTATTCAAATCATTGCAAGGACTGCCACAACCCTTCGATGATTAAGCTAAACATCTGTTACAATAGCGTCATCAAACGTGTTGTAGTTCGGTAAAAAGCTTCAAAAACACTAATTTCATAATCTTTGGATTGATAGCGATTTTTTTATATAAAAGGTCGGTATACTGGCACACCGTGTGTAAACAAGAAATATCTTGGTATATGACAGTCTTGGAAATATATTTATTTATTAGTTTAGGTGCATTTAGGTTATTTAAAACTTTTCTTTTTGGGAAAATAATCAGCTATTTACGGTTTGCCTCTTGAACTCCTTAAAAAACACAATCAAAGTCCGAAAAGGGACATTTTCACTAGACTAGGCAACACAATTGTGACTAACAAATTTGTCTGTGTTTTACCTTTGGTTAATACAGAAGTAGAACGATTTTAATGAAATGCTCGAATTTGAACTAGATTGTTTCAAGAAGAAATCTAATCAACGAAATGAGCGAGACTGTACACCAATCTAAAGCGAGAATATTAAAAAAGTAAGCACCCGGTCGTTAATATAACTGTTTTTTTTATATGGGTTAGATTATTCTATTAGTTTGTTTTACGCATAAAACTAGCCAATGACTGGTCAACAACATGATAAAATCGTTTTTCAAAACATCTATTTTAGGACTTTCGTAGAGACTCTCCACTTAATTATGATTGAAACTACATGAATTCAGTATGTACTGCACGAATGCATTTCTAACTAAGATCAATACTTGTTGCAAAACCAAACAGCGGGACATAAAATCAACGACTATAACGACGACCGGATTCAGTAAGCAAAACATATTCAGTTAGGTTTATCCCCCGACTAATTTGAACTGTGTTGTTTTCTAAAAAGCCTTTCAACTTTATTGCGTCAAGCATACATATTTGTGAATTCAATGTTACTTTCACCGAACTATATAATCCGTACCATTAAAAGTCAATAAACGATTAAGTGTTAGATATCACCTGAAAATAAGCATCCCCTATGTAAATTCTACTATTAAATTACATTACTATCGACCATTAACGAAATACCTCCACATAAGAAGAATAATCGGTCTGGTTTGTAGACGTCCAAGACGGCCACGCTTGTCAGACATTCTAAAATTACTGGAACAGGTTCGATTGGCAGCAACATGTGTTTATTAACATGTCATACAGGAACCAAGTAATCAAACCGTAATCAAACAGTTTGCATTCTTTCCGAAATTGTTGTTTCCATGGAAACATATTTACGTTAGTAAACAACGTCTTCATTGATTAAAAGCATTTTTGCTTACTTTGTTAGCAGCTGTTGAATGTAGATCTAGCGCAATGAGAGAAACAAACATTCCATAAGTAGTGTTTGTTATGTGTTCAATTCAAGCTTATCTGGTTATACTCGAACTAATTTTAAGAAAATTAATTAATTTCTTTATCTGTGTTCACAGTTCTTACTGAATTACCTCAATGTGAAAGATAATTTACGACAAGATTACCTGTTTCCTTTATACACAAGCGTTTTCAAAGTACATGCAATACAACCAATTTGGTTTTGGAGTCATTCAGAAGTTATCCTGATTTGAGACAAATTAGTTGCAGTTGCATCAATCTCTACGTCGGTACCACTTTTCCTCTGTGTTCCTTTCTGTCCAAAATATGAATAACTTGAAATGATGTGAGTGTTTTTTGGTGAAAATTTTAGCATTTTGATACAGTAGTTTTTGATAACTATTATGAGCTTCAAATTAATTTCACTTAAATCAATCTGGTGGTGTTTATAAGTTACAAAATGAGTTATGCAGTATGTATTTATGGATCTGAACTACGTCTTGCATGATAAAAATCATTATGTCCAAAATGTGTCAGCTCCAATATATGTATTGTCAAAGGGCATTTACAGTTAATTGTAATTATTGCAATATTGATAAAAGAAATTCTGTATATGAGAAAAACGCTCTATGGCAAAACAGCGCGTTAGGTTATTCATTACTGGAAGAAGTTTATCGTTTAAATTGTAGTCATTAAATTGTTGAATTATAGTTTTTTCTGACTCTAATAACTCACTATGGACACAACAGAAATATGGGAAATACTTGGGGCAATTTTCAAATACTTTTTTCCTCTTACGAGAAACATATGACAAACAAGCAAACGAGAATCACAGTATAAAAAAGTAATTGAATTATCTTACCAACCGAGAACCATACAATAGACACTGAATTTAGCAGTTTTTCTAGACGGGAAGAAAATGTTTTATAATGTCGTTTTAAAGTTGATATATGCATCTTACTGATATATAAACAATAAAGCTGATGCTTATGAGTTGTGTGTCATCTTATGATATGCAACAAGTTTGGTTCCTGAACTGAGGGGTTTAAGCTATGAAGATAGATTAAATGTACAGAACATGTAGAGTTTTAAAGGTGATTTGATTGAAACGTACAAGTCAATAACTGGAATGTACAGCTTAAATTCTGAAAAAGACTGATTCTTCATTAACCAGAGGTAATTTATTCAAAATTTATAAACCAAATCAAAAGAAAGGTCTATTACTCATAAAGAACTTTTTCTCCACAAGAATTGTTAACTCATATAATAACTTACCACAAAGGGACCAGACTACCATTGACAAGAAGCTTACAGTTATGGGACACAAGAGGCATTACCTAAATCTTTAATCCCTATAACAAAAGGTAGATGTAAATATTTGTGAAAACAATATTAAAAAATAAGCATTTCACTGATACCGAATTTTTCTGCCTATACTATCTTTTGGTTTAGAATGTCTAGTAGTGTGATGTAGTGTATACTTACATTTGAAAGCCCATTCTGCCTGCGGACTGTTATCAACACATAGTAGCACCGTTCTGTCTATATCCACACTATTGTTTTCAGCCATTGGGCACACTTGTCTTAAAAATCCAAACTATCTGAGGAGAGAGAGAGAGAGGAAAAATGTATTTGTTTCGTGTTAGAGTATTTATGGATATTCCAGACTCGCCAGACACACCTAGACAATATTCAATCTCCAATACCGGTAGACGGTATGATATCTCAAAATAATTTTAAGCAGGATATATCAATTCTAAGCTTCCAGGCACCACCTTGGTAATGATATTATCTAGCACGCGTGCGTTATGATTTCAAACACATTATCGACGATTCTCATTCACATTGAAGCTCTTCATATGATTTACCCGCGCTTATCGACGTTCATAGAGATTGGAAAAATGATGCAGGTCAAACAAAACGATACATAGGTGATAAATTATACCAGTCGTTTTAGTTCTTACATTAGACTATCTCTTTCTCCAATACAAGAAACCAACTTTCACCTGAACAGCCAAACTAGCAATCGATTTGTTTCGAATTGTAGTTTCTGTTACTGGTACTCGTTGTTAGGAGACAGTTATATGGTTTGCAAAACTTGATATTGTTTTCCACTAAGAAAAGTAAATCTGAGAAGAAGTTGATGACGCATAGAAACAAAATCGATACAGACGTGACTTCATTTCGTAAAAGCTGAGAGAAACTTCAATTAATGATTTATTCCGTAGACATTTAATAACATCTAATGGATGACCTTCACAAACAAATAACTCGTCATGAAATAGTGCCGTTAAATTAAAAGCATGTAGATAATGTACCACGTATGAAGTTTATAGCAACTTTGCAAATTATGTGTTGAAGAAGTCTGTATCTTAAGATGAAATAGCTTGTCGTCATTATTTCGACAAAGGATCATGGGTAGTAGTTATGCTTTAATTTTGTGGTCTATATACACATATACCATATAAATTCAATTCATTAGGTATTATAAAATATAATATATGATAATATATATTCTGCTGCTTTTGAATTACATTACACTTGTGTATCTATTAATTTGTGATATTTTTTTATCATGTAACCTGCATGATATGTGTTGTAATATGTATTTGTAAATGAATGAGACTTACATAAAATATGTTTATATTAACAAAAGGTAATAATTTGCTTTTGTTCATAACAAAAAGATCAATTTACTCTGTAATTAACACTAATTGACATGCAGAAACGTTCCGCGGTTCAGACCCAAATTACCGTTAATGCGCTGATACCGATTTTCCTTTTAGGAAAGACTGACATCAATAGCCGTATGGAACTGCTGGAAACCTCGTATAAGGGAGAGAAGCCGATATTTTGAGCTACATTATGTGTATCAAGTTGAATATGGGTAGAGCGAGTAGTTACTATGTGGCATGAAATAGACGGCATTGAGTGGTCTGAATGCCGATGTTTTCTCGGACAGCGTCAACCCCGTGGAAAATTAAAAAAATAAATAAAATAATCTATAGGTGTAGGATTTTTAACATTTATATACTTTGTAAACATTAACCTTGTTTGTTAAGCCCCTACATTATCCTTCTAAGCGCGAACTGAATGTCAAAGAACTTCGTCAGTTTTGTATACATTATGCAATATTTTCATACTATGGCGAATTACGGACTGAGTTGACGGGTACCGGTGATGCGATCATTTGTTTACGGCCCGAATGACCTTTAGTGTTTCTCGTGTGGTCTAAGTTCTGTTTCACGGGCATTGCATTTTGATTTAGGTTTATTCGATTAGAGTTGCGGGATACGGAATAAAGCAGACAAGAAACCAGTTATGGTTTATAGAAGTTTCATCTAGTTACATGACAGTTGGATAAGGACCACAGCTAAGTGAATGGAGTGTAAAGCGATGTCTGTGTCTCTGAAGAACTGAAGAAAGATGCTATAGTAGCTGGTGCTTAACAACTTAGCATGGACATTCAAAGCCGGTATACGAAGCTGTTAGTGTACTGGGTGTTGTTAATGACTGCGCTCATAATACTGTAATTCGGTATATAGCAGTTTACATTCAGAACGTTCAACGTTATTCACAATGAACATATTCTACAACGATCGAACAAAAAGATGTGCACCAGAAATAACTAGATCAGCTATGTGTAAATGCAATATAGTTTTGTCCATCATACTGTCAATGCTGAAGTTGTGTGTGTTTCTATGAGTAATTAATGAACCCTAAATCAGCTTTCTTGCGAACGGATGCCAAATAAACTGTTGAGGAAGTATCCAAAATATGAAAGGAACGTGTTTGAGAGCACTGTAACAGGGTACGGAACATGTGTTCTTTCTATGATCCAAAACGTAAACTGAAAAGCGCAAACATTGAACAAATAGATGTTCCTTTGGGTAGAGTGGTCTGTAGTTAATTCTTCAGAGATTTTGTGCCTTGATCATAACGAAAGTAAAATAAAGAAGGTAACAGTTAAATTTGGTCTAAGAGGTTTAAATCTACTCCATGATAACGAACGCCCTCTGAATTTCTGAAGGCTGAAAATGTCAATGTGATGTGTCGGCCTTCTTACTCTTTCTTACTAATTCCTGCTCCCGAAGCTAACTCTAACCTTTCATTACAAAGACATGGTTCCACAATTGCACTACGGGTTATCGGTTTATGTTGAGTATACCCAAAACAATGTACGAAACGGTTGTAGAAACTGGATAAAAACGTCTTGAAAAGTGTGCTTTCATTGAAAGCAACATTTCTGAGGCACTCATCGTATTTATAATATACACGACAAATATTTAGGTATTACGTTTTTGTGTACACTGTAATTAAAGTTAGAATATCAAATGCATTTAGTTATAGTTGAACCTATTTCGTGCAAAAATAAAACTTTTATTGTTGTAAAAATAGTTCTTTATCGATACTAGGCTGTTATGATAACATAAATACAGAATTAGATTTCAATTCAAGGTTGAATAAAACAATTGGCACTGGCTTATACTGAAATGAGCATTGCCAAAGTTGTTATTTAGATATAGGAAACTTTGAAACAACTGTTTCTTTTCTATTGAATGATAAAAAAACAACATTTTTGACTATTCTAATCAATAATTAATAATCAACCTAATTTGGAAGACATTCATATATCTATGCTTATAAAATATAGAACTCAATGCAAATTTTGTTTGCATGTGTTGAAATCATTTGTTGCGTTTAAACTTCTTACTTCCGGGCTTTTTGAAAGGTAATGTAACTTTAGGTATGAAGAGTGTTAAAGCTGCTCGCTCACAGTTGCCGTTAAAAAAATAAAAACCATGGTATACTAATACATAGAATATAAACTGAAGGCTTGAATCAATAATATAATAAAACATCTAGGTAGAAATTTGCAAAAATTGATTGAAAATGTTGGTTTTACGACAGCGCTACATTACATGTTTATATTGGAATGCTTTATAATTTCGTAGCGTATCATTTCAAATTTACAGACATTTACGCTTGAACCTTTTTATATGACTAAATGTTATTTCGTAAAAACGAAATGTTATTTCGTAAAAACAGTATTTCGAAAAAAATGTATTTCGTAATTACGAAATAAGATTTCGTTTTTACGAAATAACATTTCGTTTGTATGAAAAAGATTTCGTTTCAACGAAATAAGATTTCGTTTTTACGAAATAAGATTTCGTTTTTACGAAATAAGATTTCGTTTTTACGAAATAAGATTTCGTTTTTACGAAATAAGATTGTCACTTTACGGGCACCGTATATTTCAGACTTTATTTTTTCACCACAATCTGAGAGCGAGCAGCTTTAAGAAGTGATAAATGAGAGAGAAGCGTTGTTTGTTACCCTTTTATCTTCAGTGAAGTTAAGTGCCCGTGTTTCATATAGTAACGTTGTGTAAACAGGCTTTCTAATACAAGGAATTGCTTTCATAGTTGTTAACCATAATTTATATGCCGCTGTTTAAAGGGACATACCCTATAACTGATGTCAAACTAAATAACCTCAAAAACCTAAATAATAGACTCTTTGGAAGTATATTTATAATAACTTGACGTTGCATTTTCAGTAATTATCGATAAAACCAGGTGTTTAAAATATACGATAGTACTGTAAACCATTCAATAATCTATGAAGAGTTGCTGTTGTACATTTAATGGGTGGATGCGATTTATAACAGAAAGGCTCTTTATTGATTAATCGTGGCAAAATATGGCTTTTTTTCGATATACATTCTTCTTTGAAATTGTATCTATTTATCATTTTACGTTCAATGAACACATAATGTTTCGAGAATATAATCTGCTAGATGTAGGGAGTGCCTCTTTATAACATTTATGATGGTGAACAGGATAACTATAGAATACGTTACTTAATTTACTCAGATATCTGAACCGACATCACTTTGTGTGCAAGGTTTACAGCTAGGAGTACCTCCTTATACATAAAAGATGCACCATTCCCTGTTTGCAGGAATGTCTGTTTTCAAGTCAGTTTTGCTCTTATGTACTGTAATACAACGTTATACCACTTAACTGTCTAGTAATGGCCAAAAATGTGTAACAAATAACATTTTAAAAGCCCTTAACAAGATACATTTGACCAAGATGCAATAAAAGTTTCGGGTATAAAGGTTTCAACCTGGCTGTAAGGCTTGGCAGGTAAGACGTTTCTTTGTCTATAATGAGCATTCTTTTATTCATTTTGAGTATGAAAAGACCTGTAAAATGTATATGTTTACTTAGTTGCTGAACACAACTGGTCTGTTACTGGAAGTGATTAATGTTGGTCACAAAACAAAAAGAGTACATGTACTGACAAGTATGTTTTACCAACATTTCAAACACAGTTTGAATAGTGCCATGAATAAATTATCAATTGGGAACACAAAGGCTTTGCAGTAATAAGTATTATAGAGTAAAGCAACTGAAGAGTGTCAATGTAGTACTTAAAACTTGATCGATAACTGAGATATAGCACTTTCAATTATTGTAAATTTTCTTAGTAGAAAGGGCAATCACTTTATGAATATAAAACAAAGTTATTATATAGCTTGTCATTGCGATTACTCTTGTGCCAATGAACATCAATGCAGTACCACCATTGATACACGATGTACAGCAGTAGAAAAGGGCGATAACTCTAAAAAAAGGATGGGATAGGCCGGTACAGGACAACGTGCGTAATTCCTACAAAGTAAATCGAGGGTATAATAAAAAGACAAACAAATATTAATTTTGAAGAGTTGACAGTACATTTGGGTAGCAGAAGTCTTTCAGTTCATTTGTAGTAATTATTTTAGTTCGTAGGTATTTTTCTAAACGAGTTCGTATTCAGTTGCAATTAAAAATATCACACTATGTTTACTGTTTAGAGTGTAAAGCAATTTTAAAGCGCCTTTCCAACAAAAATCATTATCGACAGGAAGAAAAAAACGTGCGGGTATTGCAAAATAATTGCCCTTTTCTAGCATGTTACAAGCAAAATGTCTGCAAAGTGGATCATGGATGCTACCGAACAATGTAACAAAACTATATATGCTTTTCGAAACAGACACTAAAATACATGAATTTGTAAATCCATAATAGTGCACACTTGGTACTAGTAAGGAACAGACATAGTAATACACGTTACAGCAAGAAATGCTCTTCTATTGTGGCATTCATTTGATAGCAAGAATCCACAGGAAGAGAAATATGTGGGCAAGTCACATTGTCTGGTCTTGGATTATCTCAAGATAAAGAAGTATTAAGGTTTGAAATTACGTCTTTTGTATGTAACACTAGATTATTTTAAGAACGCGAAAACAGGCAATAATACTGTGAAGACACTAAGTTTTTGAACACACAGGAACACGTGCATTAAAATCTAAACTTTAATTGCTAGATAGAATAACAAATCAATTACTCAAGGTTTTAACAGATATATATGCATCCATTAGAACAAAATAGTCAGATAATAGTAAACGCATAATATCACACAATACAAATGACCATAATTTCAATAATATAACAATCACTATCAACATTGTTTTATCTTAAACAGGGCCACAATATAACCTGATGAGTTTGATGGGTCACTCCTACTGTGCTTTAGATACGGTAACACACATACATACATATTAAATATATATATAGCGCAACATATTTCAAAATTCAATGTTTACAAAGATAGGAAAAAGAAACACGAAATGTCCTACATGGTGGATACATTACTCGACATATTATAACTTATTTTCCGCAATTCATATGCGTGTATAACTTTTGCATCAGCTCAGTTAATCTAAGTCAATGTAAATTATTCCGGAATTACTAATACATAAATAGATGTCTTACATTAATTGTCAGCTTTGCTAAACAACACTTCAAAATACACGCTGAAAAGTTCGAACAAATAAACTTACAAAATAGTTAAGTGCGATTACAAATACCGCTTAAATGATAACAATTAAAACTTTTATGCCAAGAAGGAAGTAATTACTAATATCTCAATAGTCTAGAAATCTATATTACTATAAACATTGTAATGTAATGCATGTGCATTTGATAAGTCCTGCCTATTAAATGATGTCACTTGAATTTACTTGTGTAATATTTCATCATAGAAAATAGAAATAATTATGATGTTAAACTCACCAGTTGTGTAAACTGTACTCCCTAACACTATATGTAATGAGTATTTTCAAGGTTAACATATGAGATTGCAAGCCGTTCTCGACTATCTGATGAATGTCACGTAGTACATGTATTGAGGAAACGATTTTATTTAAACGTTTACCGTGGTTGAATCAGGGTAGCGGGAAATTTATGCTAAAACACGCGTTTGGCAAGCCTTAAATTTATTTTTAGTGTATTTTTGTAAATTTGAATGTTTAATTTGTGCACTGATTAATTATTTTCCTGCTTTTCACCTTAGCAAGAAACTATCGAGTAAAACAATATTACGTGTAATCTTAAGCGGTTTACATAAACCTTGACATGAAATTGATTTGCTTAATACTGTAAGTGTACTTATATCAGCGCAGCTATGTTTTAGCGCAAACGCCATGAATTGAGTGGTTTCTACTTATTAGCGCGTACTTGAATTAGTTTGACCCCATTTGCCAACCAATCGAATTGTTCAGATTTTCAAATAAACATCTTTTTTGTTTATTAAAACTACCTACTGAAATCACTTAATTTATTAAGAGTTCGCTCTAAATAGACAGCACTTTAGCTTCGCCCACAATCACGGACCTATATATGACTAAATAAACTCTAACTTATACTTAGCGCAACATCAGCAGCGTTTAAGTATGCAATCAGCGGTTATAATCCACCAATTTAAAATAGGACATAAAATCTAAATTTGTTCATTCACATTCATCTGTATAATAATTGTATATACAGTAGAATCTACAGATGATGATAATTGTTTGTTTTGGCAGCAGTGAAGTGCCTTTGTTATGCTGACATTGTTATTTGAGCGACAAGACAAACGGACGATCTACTCTGAAGGTAAATGTATATACGATATTTTACCGACAATTGCGAGACGAAGAAATGCATATTAATTTACACAAACATTTGACTTTTTCCTTAAAGTTTGATACATATTTGATATTTCTATTCAAAACGTTTTGCAAAATATTAGTGAATGAATGCAATAATTGTCACAGTCACAATAAAAAGTATTTATTTATGTTCTGTTGAATAGTAATTATGGTATTTTCAATGCGATGAATGTTATTTTATCATTGGGAAAACCTTCTATTTTAGTCAAATAATTGGACATGAATTAGCACACAACCGATCCCGCTAATAGCGCGAAAATTAGTATTTCGCTAATAATAACACACTTACAGTACATTGTATCTGAAATCTATCTGTTTATAAAATGTTAGTTGTTGCAGACCTCTGATTGCCAATTATTTACTACTTTAATTGAACGTAATCGAGTGTCGCTTCTATTGATTTCATTCACTGTTCTGGTTCTTTGGTGTGCATTAAATCTTTTTCGGTAGTTACCTCTACAAAACGTTAGCTAAAAACATTTAATTTAGCTGTTTGCACAATAATTTTGTCTTTTTCCCTTCGGAATATGTTATTTGAAATTCAGGCTTCGTACAGGACACAACAGACTCACTACTCGTGTATGTCTGAAAAATGAAGATGTGGTATTTCAGAGCAAACAGCAAGGCACTTACTTAAGATCAGTCAAGAAACAGTGTTGGCAAAACTTTACCACTCTGGAAAAGAAGTTAAATGACAGGAAAAAAAGGCAGCTTCCACCATTGCTGAGTATCAATAGACTTGAAATAATTTACCACTGAATGTTTTCATTTACAGGAAATAACATTCAGATTGATTTAGTTGTTCGCTTAGATTTTCAAGACAAAACATTTTGTAAATAGATAAGTGACCTTCGTAATGACCTTTAATAAAATAATACAAAATTTGTAATGGCAGTCAGATTCTCTAACTTAGGCAGGCTAACAGAACAAACATTAACAAGCTTATGTGGGTCTACACTAGCAACAAAGTGAAAAGGTTGGTTCTCTCATAGCGATACTTTTATCCCCTCACTATCTGTGGGATCGATTTCTCTTGCAGTGGTTTTGTTTTCAATTATTTGCGAATGTGAAAGTTGCTAGATCGTAACGATTGATACCCCTTCATAAACATGAAACGCTATCATCAGCTATCATGTAAATCTTTTTTCACATGAGCCTGTCTCATTGTTTATTATATGGGGAAACATCAAAAATGTAAATATTCTCTAAATAAGAACACGCAACTACATGAGTATCGCAGCACGAATGACTTTATTCAAACATCCGACGAAGTTCTTAATAAGGATTAGCCATAGCGCAAACTGCCATTAGCATTATTGTGATGGTAAATGAAATCTTGTTGTTGAAGAGAACTGTTTTAACGCTTACTATATTCTCTATTTGAACCGGACAGATAAATACCAGAGTAATAAGGTGGTACATGTAATGATTACAGGCGGCATTGCCACTGTTTTATGACATTTATATCAAAGGTTTAAACAAGTCTATTCAACTGTACGGAGGACTGTTTTACTTTAATAAAATTCGTTGGAACATTGTACTTCATACAGAATCTGTACTAGACGGTCTCCAACGGCGAATCATCATTTCTGTCGTCTGCATCGGATTAGTACCCTTAAATTCGCTCCATCGTGGACCTTTGTTTGCCGTTGCGCCAAATTTCCCATTCAAATTTGCGTTATGACATGCTCCATACCACCAAGCTCCAGTGTAAGATTGCGCACAGTTACTGCTATAGTCATCATTATCTTTGTCCCTTGTAGTAAATTTCCGACCATTGTGGTACGCAAGACTGTCACCGGCGGTTCCGTCGTATCCATCTGCAGTCAGTTTATATCCAGAATCGATATCTCCGACCAAGAAAACATTGTAAGCAGCATGAGCAGCCTCACCATCTAGGCTTACTAGATTAACTCGTAGCTCGTACCAACCCTGGCTGGATATTACATGTATTTGCTGGTTTCCAATCCAGAAATTTTCGCTTAAATTTCCAAATCCAATCTGATACTCTTTCCACGTCTTGTAAAAATCGCTATCAGATACTCTTCTTTGTATCACAGTCCATCCGCCGTTTGTTGTATCCATGTCACATCTCACGGGGAAACCAAGCGTTCCCTTTGGGTATATGGTGTAGATGCCTGTCGTCCTATGTCCTAGTCGTAGAATATCTTGGCAGTCCCGGGATTTGAAAGAGGATTCAAGTGTTTCATGAATTTCTTTAATTCGTTTTTCATGTTCCTCCAAAAGCTTGGTTACATTGGTTAACAGCTTTTGACTTTGTTCCTCGCAATTAACACTCATTAGTTGGTTAGAACAGCATCCATTGATGTTAATCACTGGTTCACCGTAACAAATGTAAATCACTTTCATGAAAAAAGAAAACAAAATTAATCTAAACTCCATTACTGACTGTGCAAGTATTGCCTGCTCTATGACAAAACTGATATAAGAGTATATATTCGGCACAATTAATTAATAAACATGTTACCAAAACATCCGTCTCCAAAGTGGCATATCCGCTAGCGTAAGTACATGGTCAGGCATTTCAACTATTAAGCGGTACTTTAATATCAAACCAATCGGGCTGTTATATATCACTCTTGAAATATATTGTCGTTAAGTATTGTATAAATGTTCAATGAAATCAGATCTCACAGTTTGCACTGTATTCAGTCATATGCTACACTCATAATAACTTAATGAGTTACATGCGTTCGTTACATCCTACTTATTCTTTATTATAAATTGAGCTAGCCATTCCCTGATGCCATCTCATACACAGGACAGGAAAAATTACACGTACCATATACGAAAGTAGTTTGACAATAATTAATTGCCAGCGGCACGTTTTGGTCCTATACGGTCCTATACGTCTAACATATGTGCTCATTTCCATTATTTCCCTTGCACCTCCAAGGCCACCAATAACTAAATTTTACCTCAGTTTACTCCATTGCAAAGTCAAAAAGGGACATTTCATGTATGAATTATTTTCATTTTTATCTGTAGTTATTTGTAATGTAACATCGTTATACGATATCGAACGGTAGAAATGAAAACAATTACAACATTTTATTTGTGTTTTTATTGTTACAAAGAAACAGCTGTTTATCCAAACACAAAACAAAAGCCTTGAACACGGAAAGCTGGAACATCGTCATTGTTTCCCATCACTAAAGTTCAACCATTGGCGTATTGAATTTTATTTTAAATTCAATGGCTAACACGTGCAAATTTGTTCGTCATTATAATTAAACAAATGTATTTATTCTCGAGAATGTTAAACAAAAATTAACAAAAACGTTGATCACGAAATGCTGGACCATTGTCATTGTTTCCCATCGCTTAAGTTCAACCATGTGCGTAGTGTATCTAATTTTAAAAATCAATGGCTAACACGTACACATTTGTTCGTCAGAATAATTACACGAATATATTTATTCTCGAATATGGAAACAGGTTTTTACAACTTACAGTAACTATTCTCCAGATTCACTACAGATGAAATAAAGATAGAGACAGTCAATGTACATTTATTGTGGTTTCCTGCGAACACTACCACCATGGCACTGTTAATGTTCGAGAGTTGGATATTAGCGTATAATTTCGTGCGTGTTAGAATAAACCTATGCATGAAATTTCATACGTTAAAGACAAGTGTTATGTCCTGTTTATTCAAGACCGCTGTTAATGATGTTAATTTTTCAATAGTGATGTTTTACTTATTAAAGTTGAAAACAATATGACACAATACAGATGACATTTTTTTTTATTGGACGTACTACGATACAAAGTAGTTAGACTGTTTAGCTTGCCTGTATGTAAGATCCTTGAACAAAACATGTAATATTCAAAATGGATTTACTACATTTTAGTACCAAACATGAAAGGCCGTCTAAAAGCAGCTACCATGAAAAGCGATAGAATATAGAAGCATTGATTAAGATTTGCTATGACAATCATTTTTCCGTTACATTACGACACAAATACAGTATTCCCAGTCTGTCAAAACTTCGTAATTGGAAAAGAAGTTTTAACTATTGCAGAAATAATTGTTAAGAAGTTATTAGCACGCTTATCTGCAAACAGGTCGGTTTGCACCCCATTTTCAAGTTTTACATTTACTGACATAGTGCTTTAATGAAACTCGGTCTGTGTTCAGGGTTAATTTCAGAACAATCCATATGCACCTGACATATGCTAATAACACGGGGATACAGTGCCAGGACTGTGAAACTAAACATTTAATTTTAAAAGATTCCCCTGGAAGTGTTCCACTATCTGGTGTCTACTTCATTTATTTTGTCTGCTAAAAGTAATTTGCAATGCATTGTCTAAGATTGAATGTAGGGTAAAGAAGTAACATTCTTAAGCTTGAGAATGTGAAGTATCATACTCAGGAAATTTACGATGACATCCTTAATGTAAAGTATTTACATAAATTCTTCATGAAACGAGAACCGAAATATTTTTATCATTGAAGTCTCAGACAGTTGGTCAACTGCGATTATTATGTACAATCATATATCTCATTCTACCATATGGCACGAAACACTGCATTTTATAGTCTAAAAGTAACTCTTCGTATAAGTTAGTGTTTATTAAGTCAAATTTTAACAATTAAGAAACCCTAAGGGAGCGAGTGGTAGCGAGCGACCGGGGTTTCTTACTTTAATAAACTCTAACTTACTTAGTGTTAAACCTCATTTGACCTTTGCATAGCCATCGACATGTATTGTAGGCGGAGCTAAAGTGCTTTCTATTAAGAGCAAACTCTTAATAATTAAGTGATTTCAGTAGTTAGTTTTAATAAAAAAGAAAGACGTTTATTTGAAAATCTGAGCGATTCGATTGGTGGGCAAATGGGGTCAAACGCTAAGGAAGTTATAATGTTCAAGAAGTATTTATGCATTTCATTAAACTTAGATAAGGCTACGATTAAGAGAAGGCGATATAGAATGTTACAAAACAACTTTGTTTTATACGTTTTGCATATGCTCGTGATAACAATGCTAAAAAGTTATTCATTAAATTAATATTGGTATTTTAAACACCTGAATATTATTGTTAATGATAAAACTCTATAAAATATAGAACATTGTTTGTATATAGAAAGGCTCACGCTACCTAATAAAAAAACCCAGTTTTCTATATGTCAAACTGTTTCTTCAAAACTTGCGAGCAGATCTGGACTACCTTATTTTCACGTTAACAGGTTTAAACCTGTATCATTTTTTATTTCATGGGAAACATCAAAAAAGTAAATTTTCCCTAAAAAGGAACACGCTACTACATAATTATCGCGGCACGAATGACTCGCTTTTGATGAAACACCCGATGAAGTTCTGAAAATGCAAAATGTCATTTGTTTGAGGATAACGTAAGTTTGCTGATTAGTGAAATCTTGTTTCTTAAAAGTACGGTTTTAATTAGAGTATCCTCTATTTGAAACGGACAGATAAATCTCAAAGTAATAACAGGCGGCATTGTTAATGTCTTAAGAAATTTATATTACAAGTTAAAACGTCTATTCAACTGTATAGAGGACAGTTGTATTTTAGTAAAATTCTTCGGTTACTTCATACAGAATCTGTACTAGAAGGTCTCCAACGGCGAATCATCATTTCTGTCGTCTGCATCGGATCAGAATCCCTAAATGCGCTCCATCTTGGACCTTTGTTTGCCGTAGCGCCAAACCTCCCGTTCAAATTCGCACTATGACATGCTCCATACCACCAAGCTCCAGTAAAGGCTCGTGCACAGTTACTGCTGCTGTCATCATTATCTTTGTCCTTTGTAGAAAATTTTCGACCATTGTGGGGCGCAAGACTATCGCCAGCGTTGCCACTGTATCCATCCACATTGAGTTTATATCCAGAATCGATATCTCCGACCAAGAAGACATTGTAATCAGCATGAGCAGCCTCACCATCTAGACTTACTAGATTAACTCGTAGCTCGTACCAACCCTGACTGGATATTACATGTATTTGCTGGTTTCCAATCCAGAAATTTTCGCTTAAATTTCCAAATCCAATCTGATACTCTTTCCACGTCTTGTAAAAATCGCTATCAGATACTCTTCTTTGTATCACGGTCCATCCGCCGTTTGTTGTATCCATGTCACATCTCACGGGGAAACCAAGCGTTCCCTCCGGGTATATTGTGTAGATGTCTGTCGTCCTATGTCCTAGTCGTAGAATATCTTGGCAGTCCCGGGATTTGAAAGAGGATTCAAGTGTTTTATGAATTTCTTTAATTCGTTTTTCATGTTCATCCAAAAGCTTGGTTACATTGAATAACAGCTTTTGACTTTGTTCTTCGCAATTAACACTCATTAGTTGGTTAGAACAGCATCCATTGATGTTAATCACTGGGCTACTGACATGTTCACCGTAACAAATGTAAATCACTTTCATGAAAAGAGAAAACAAAATTAATCTTAACTCCATTACTGACTGTGCAAGTATTGCCTGCTCTATGACATAACTGATATAATAGTATACATTTATTATAATTAATTAATAAATATGTTACCAAACCGTCTCCAAAGTAGCTTTTCCGCTAGCGTAAGTACATGGTCAGGCATTTCAACTGCTAAGCGGTACTTTAATATCAAAACAATTGGTCTGTTCTATATCTCCCTTGTAATATACAGTCGTTAAGTATTGTATAAATATTCAATGAAATCAGATCTCACAGTTTGCACTGTATTCAGTCATGTGCTACACTCATAATAACTTAATGAGTTACATGCATTTGTTACACATATAAGGTCACGTTGCATTTCAAAATCCTACTTATTCTTTATTATAAATAGAGCCAGCCATTCCCTGATCAGAAAAAAACACCTTGATCTGCCATCTCGTAAACAGGACAGGAAAAATTACACGTACCATATACGAAAGTAGTTTGACAATAACTAATTGCCAGCGGCACGTTTTGAGCCTTAACGTCCAACATATGTTATTTTGCTCATTTCCATTATTTGTCTTGAAACTTCAGGACCACCAATAACTACATTTTACCTCAGTTTACTTCTTAATTGAGAAAAGTATCAACAATTTCATACTCTGTTGCAAAGCCAAAACGGGACAGTTCATGTATGAATTATTTTCATTTTTATCTGTAGTTATTTGTAATGTTACATCGTTAAACGATATCGTACGGTAGAAATGAAAACAATTACAACATTTTATTTGTGTTTTTATTGTTACAAAGAAACAGCTGTTTTATTCAAACACGAAACGAAAGCCTTGATCGCGAAAAGCTGGAACATCGTCATTGTTTCCCATTGCTAAAGTTCAACCATGTGCATAGTGTGTTTTATTTTAAATTCAATGGCTAAGACGTACACATTTGTGAAACAAAAATTAACAAAAACCTTAATCACGAAATGCTGGAACATTGTCATTGTTTCCCATCGCTGAAGTTCAAGCATGTGCGTAGTGTATTTTATTTTTAAATTCAATGGCTAAGACGTACACATTTGTTCGTCAGAATAATTACACGAATATATTTATTCTCGTATTTGGAAACAGGTTTTTCAACTTGCAGTTATTATTTTCCAGATTCATATTGCAGATGAAATAAAGACAGAGACAGTCAATGTACATTTATTGTGTCTTTCCTACGAACACTACCACCATGCACTGTTGGATATTAGCGTATAATTTCGTTCGTGTGGGAAGAAACTTGTGTATGAAATTGCAAACGTTAAAGACAAGTGTTATGTCCTGTTTATTCAAGACCGCTGTTAATGATGCTAATTTTTCAATAATGATGTTTTACTTAATAAAGTTGAAAACAATATGACACAATATAGATGATATTTTACAGCCAAAATGTAAAGCCCCGAGATTGACGATTTGAAGCTTCTTTATTGGATGTATTACGATACAAAGTAGTTAGACTGTTTAGCTTGCCTGTAGGTAAGATCCTTGGACAAAACATGTAATATTCAAAATGGATTTACTACATTTGAGCACCAAACATGAAAAGCCGTCTAAAAGCAGCTACCATGAAAAGCGTTATAATATAGAAGGAATTGATTAAGATTTGCTGTGATAATCATTTTTTCAATACATTACGACACAAATACAGTATTCCCAGTCTGTCAAAAAACGTAATTGGTTTAAACAATATTTTGTTGACAAATCACATGTAATACACACTAATATACAACATCATAAAGGAATGACTGTAGCATGCTCTAGGCTTGTTTATAAACAAAATACGTAATTGGAAATGAAATTTTGACAATTGCAGAAATAATTGTTAAGAACTTATTAGCACGCTTATCTGCAAACAGGTCGGTTTGCACCCCATTTTCATTTTTTACATTTACTGACATAGTGCCTTAAAAAAACTCGGTCTTTGGTCAGGGTTTATTTGACACATGCTCATATACAGTGCCAGCACTGTGAAACTAAACATTTGATTTTAAAAGATTCCCCTGGAAGTGTTTATTGCACTCTCTGCTAAAAGTAATTTGCAATGCATTGTCTAAGATTGAAAGTAAAGCAAAGAAGTAACATTCTTAAGCTTGAGATACTCAGGAAATTTACGATGACATCTTAACTGTAAAGTATTTACATAAATTCTTCTTGAAACGAGAACCGAAATATTTTTTATCCTTGAAGTCTTAGACAGTTGGTCAACTGCGATTAATACGTACAACTCATTTTACCATACGGCACGAAACACTGTATTTTATGGTCTAAAAGTAACACTTTAGTATAGGTTAGTGTTCATTCTGATGTATTTACGAAAATAAATTGGTCTGGCGCGGCGCATGCCGCGCGACCAATTTATTGTAGTAAATGCATAAGAATGAACATTAACCTACTTAGTGTTTGAAATTATTTTTTTGTAAATCTGAAGTTTTTCCCAATTTACTGACTCGGTATATAAATATTGATTAACCCAAGTTAAAGTGTAGCGAATACTGCGTTGCGATTGGGCAAAATATAATTTCAAACACTAAGAAGTTATAATGTTCAAGAAGTCTATATGCATTTCATTAAACTTAACTGAACGTTTCCTGTGTGAAATCTTGGTCACGACTTGAGAAATTGATTTGGTAATTCCCATATATATATATATACGTGAAAAATTCAAAAACATGTGCCGGAAGAAAAGTTAAATATATTAAAAGATAAAAAAAGTCCATGAGATGATTAAATTATTTTAAAATATTTTGACGCCATATTTGCCCTGATGAGCATGAAAGCGAAACCGGTTGGCAAATAATAATTTAATTATCTCATGGACTGTGTTTTTATCTTTTAATATATTTAACTTTTTTCCGGCACATGTTTTTGAATTTTTCACGTATATATATATATAAATATATATATATATATATTTATTCCATTCCTTCTTTGATTTTGGATTGAAAGAAACGATGTTACGTTCGAAGCTAGCTAAGGAAATTAGGGGACTTGACAGAGGTGTGCATGAAGTCATAATGTAACACGGTCAAATGTTATGCATGAATACTTATTTGTCACTAGTTTATCAGTATGAATTGTAATTAGTTTGCATTGTATGTAAAACACATCTATTCGACTTCTAAAAAGGGAACTTACCTGTAAAGTTATTTTCCAAAAAGACATTTGAGTCAGTTGGGAGTTTGTCTTTACTTTTAGTTACATCTTATCATTCTTTATTTCATAGAGGCATAGAGAGTTGAAAGGTAAGCATTTGTGAACTTTGCAAAAGTTTGTGAAAAGGTGAGTGGAATATCAGCAACGTTATCCAACAATTAAGCCCTTCAAATATAATAGAAAAACACTTCGTGCCTGTAATTAGTGTTTGAGAATATGTCCCTTGAATACTCAATACATCAGTTTGAGAGAAAACAGGACACATACTCAGACACCAACTCTGGTTTTATTAGAAATTTTTGTCATATTTTCAGATTTTATAATAAATAATAAGCTGTAAATAGATATTCACTATTATAAATTCTATTTAAAGACGATCGCAACAGTTTCATGATTTTGTTTTCATGCATTGAGTATTTTATGAAATTTGGTTTGTTGTAGGGTAATACCTGCTAATATAAAAGAAAAAGTAGGTCACCAACCTTATTTATAAGTAGACCCTGGAAAGCAGTAAAAATGACCCCTATCTCATGTTTATCAATAAAAAAACCTCTAAAGTTGGCAATTCACCATTGTGTTTTATTTCAAATGATAGACAATTAATCCTATTTCATGAATCGACATGAATTGAAATTTTAAAATGTATTTACCCTGAAAATATATCATAAAGAGAAACAACTTTCTGTAAAAAATACGTAAAATTTCAAGTCGTTAATCAAAGTAATTTTCTCAATGTTCAAGCATTGAGAAGTTCCTAATTTTTTGCAGAAGAAATGTTCAAACATCACTTTCTTGAAAACTAAATTAAAAATGATAGGTCACCATCCTTATTAGTTCGAAATATTAGTTCTTGTCTTGGGTGGGAGGGTAGTTGTAGAAAGGCATAGTGTACAACGCCACTGACGTAATACATATAGCTCGATCGTTAACCGGACAATTGAGCGAAGTGAAACACATACAAATCATATGTAACAAAAGTCCTTCTGAAAGCATTTAACAGGATTTAAAAGGTCATCTATGTTAAATACTGACGTTTTGGTGCTTTTATAGGGAGGTAATATATTTTCTTGATATACATGTACTGATTTTAGCTACAGTTATATGTATAAAATATGTTACAGCGATGTAACTGCTTAAGATACGCCTTTTTATGATTTATTAAAAAAAACAACAGTAATTGTGTGTCACATTTAATTAAACAACATTAAAGAATAAAATAATTTAATATATCAAGAACTAGACTTGTTCTCTCGGGGCACCGAGCTGACCGACTAAAATTATAACAGTCTTTCGGATGAGACTGAAAACCGAGGTCCTATGTATGGGTGCTATAAACCTGGCATGTATAAGAACCAGGGTTGTCTCTGGATTTGGGGCGCTTCCTATATTTGTACTATCCTCCGAAAACTAAAATAACTAACCTTTCCGTTGGTCATATGGAAAACCGGTACCAACAATAAAGCCCTAATATACTATACAATACTAGCGACCGTCTTACCAGGTCAGTCGCACTAACAGATCTCATTGGTCGCCGCGTTTGGCCTACTTTTTGGCAACTAATTAAATCACGCTTTGGCAAAAACTGGCTGGAAATTGCAGTCAGGTAAATCTCTCCTTTTTTGGCTTCAAAAGAACTCATTTCGGTTATAAAGGCATGATGGGGGACATGCCGGGGTCTCATCAACGAAAATAAGCTAACACAGATGCTCTCATAGACGGACCATGTAAAATCCTATTCAAATCAAAGTCTTTATGTTTAGTATTTTAGGCTGGCAATGTTCAGTTATGTTAAAAAGTAATTAAAAGATTCTTGAATACGATGTTTAACAACATTACATCGCGACCGTAATATGGGTAAAAGTTTAAAATAAAAACGAAACAGACAATGTTATCAAACACATAAAATCTGAAACT
Source organism: Saxidomus purpurata (assembly GCA_022818135.1). Taxonomy (NCBI): domain Eukaryota; kingdom Metazoa; phylum Mollusca; class Bivalvia; order Venerida; family Veneridae; genus Saxidomus; species Saxidomus purpurata. The sequence goes on from JAFMSR010000011.1 coordinate 5,510,868, forward strand.
AAACCCATGGTGAACCAGCTTATGATTACTGCTTCTTCCAAGGTATTAGCCCATACACCTCTGTTTAAACGGTGTACTACTTTTGATGAATTGTGAGCTATGCATTTTTTTGTCCTATTTTTTATTAAATTGATAAATTCAACCAGTAATGACCATGCACGTATCACGTCCACTTTTACCCTCTTACTAAACACATTTAAAACTAACAGACAAAAATAGACATTTAATGGCTATGGCAGGTACATAAGCCAGGACAAAACACCTGCCTAAGCAGCTGAGTTCAATCTTATTAACCTTTTTTCATCTCATTGTTCTGTCTAGTCACTGTGTAGGTTTGAACTTAACTCAGCGGAGATTTATTTCAGTTTTCTTATTTTGAGTTTTGGGAAATATGAGGTTGGCATACAGAAACCAGTTTAGTTAAGCCCCCTCTATAATGTTTCGGGTCACTGACAGTTCCATGGTGGTAACCTCAGATTCAACCATTTACCTCAATGACATTGTGTGTTTGTTCAGTCTTTGTGTTGTGACTACATTAAGTAAGTCTTGTCTTTTACTTTTGCACTTAGATAAGGCGTTGCAATTTTAAAGTTGTTTTTTCTCATGGTTGGATGATACATTCTTCTGTGTGTAAATCTGGCTGTTGCTGAGTGTTGTGTTTTGTTCTATTTAGAAATTGCTTTATCAACAGATAGTAACAGATCAACTCGTATTTTAACTGTTTTGCTGTTTTGTATCTGTTACACGTGTGACCGGTGTCTATCGACGCAGAAGATATATATTTTCAAGATGATGTGCAAACCAGTATCAGATGTTTTCTGATGCCGACAGCATTCCACCAGAAACTCTGCCGATGTCCGACATATCGCTACAAGGATTAATATTTTCTGCGTGGATAGACACCCGGTAATACGTGTAATTGATACAAAACACTTAAAACACGAGTTGAAAACCTAGGCATGTACATGATTTCAACATTGGAAAGATATGTATTTTGTATATTATAAGGCTTTTAAGTGAAAACTTTGAAAATGCTTGGATAACAACCAAACTGTATGTACGATTACTGTATGACACTAGATGTACTGTGATGGTACAATTATGCCGGCCAAGGGTGTTGGTACCTGGCAATAGGGTTTCAGTTTCCATACCTCTGGTGTCTTTGAGGACAAAAGCCTAGTCACTATGTGAAAATGACAAGAAAATCTACTGGTTGTCCGATATGCAAAATATAAAGATCAGCAACGACAAATATTTATGTTAGTCAAATATGTAAACTTTAGGTCTTTACATACATATATCGTATACCTGTCACAAATACTCACTCTTGATCGGCCGTGAGCGCTCACGTGCCGGGTCTGAAAAAGTATGTGTAGACCTGGAAAATGATATGTAGACCTGCACGGATTTCAAGACGTCATTTTTGTACTATTTTCGTGTAAATTATGTACTTTTTATGAGGTATACGATATAATACTTTTAGACTAATGTTTCGGTCAATATATAGTTTTGCGGAACTGTATAAAATGATATTGACCTCGGACTTCGGACTTTGTCCTCGGTCAATATCACTTTTAACAGGTCCGCAAAACTATATATTGACCTAAAAATGAGTTTATAATTGTATAATGTAGACCCAATTTATAGTCTATTGGTTACATAACTGATGATAAACAAAACTGGACATTATCACGGGTCAATGAAATTGCTGACTTGCAAACTATGACTTTTATTACCCGATGATAGTATAATAGCTTTGACATAGTGCTACGATTAAGAGAAGGCGATATAGAATGTTACAAAGCAACTTTGTTTTATACGTTTTGCATATGCTCGTGATAATAATGCTAAAAATGGTATTAATTAAATTAATATTGGTATTTTAAACAACTGAATGTTGTTGTTAATGATAAAACTCTATAAAATCCTAGAACATTGTTTGTATATAGAAAGACTCGTGTTACCTAATAAAAAAACCCAGTTACCATATGTCAAATTGTTTCTTAAAAACTTGCGAGCAGATCTTGACTGCCTTATTTTCACGTTAACAGGTTTAAACCTGTATCATTTTTTATTTCATGGGGAAACATCAAAAAGGTAAATAGTGTCTAAATAGGAACACGCTACTATATAATTAATGCGGCACGAATGACTCGCTTTTGATGAAACACTCGATGAAGTACTGAAAGTGCAAAATGTCATTTGTTTGAGGGTAGCGTTAGTTTGCTGATTATTGAAATCTTGTTTTTTAAAGAGTACGGTTTTAACTTTCACTATATTGTCCATTTGAAAAGCACAGATAAATTTCAAAGTAATAAGGTGGTTGTGATAACAGGCGGGATTGCAAATGTCTTTTGAAATTTATATTACAAGTTAAAACGTATATTCAACTGTATAGAAAACAATTGTATTTTAATAACATTCTTTGGTTACTTCATACAGAATCTGTACTAGAAGGTCTCCAACGGCGAATCATCATTTCTGTCTTCTGCATCGGATCATTACCCCTAAATTCTTTCCATCGTGGACCTTGGTTTGCCGTTGCGCCAAACTTCCCATTCAAATTTGCGTTATGACATGTTCCATACCACCAAGCTCCTGTGTAAGTTTGCGCACAGTTACTGCTATGGTCATCATTATCTTTATCCCTTGTAGAAAATTTCCGACCATTGTGGTGCGCAAGACTGTCACCGGCGGTTCCGTCGTATCCATCCACAGTCAGTTTATATCCAGAATCGATATCTCCGACTAAGAAAACATTGTAATCAGCATGAGCAGCCTCACCATCTAGACTTACTAGATTAACTCGTAGCTCGTACCAACCCTGGCTAGATATTGCATGTATTTGCTGGTTTCCGATCCAGAAATTTTCGCTTAAATTTCCAAATCCAATCTGATACTCTTTCCACGTCTTGTAAAAATCACTATCAGATACTCTTCTTTGTATCACAGTCCATCCGCCGCTTGTTGTATCCATGTCACATCTCACGGGGAAACCAAGCGTTCCCTCCGGGTATATGGTGTAGATACCTGTTGTCCTATGTCCTAGTCGTAGAATATCTTGGCAGTCCCGGGATTTGAAAGAGGATTCATGTGTTTCATGAATTTCTTTAATTCGTTTTTCATGTTCATCCAAAAGCTTAGTTACATTGGTTAACAGCTTTTGACTTTGTTCATCGCAGTTAACACTCATTAGTTGGTTAGAACAGCATCCATTGATGTTAATCACTGGGCTACTGACATGTTCACCGTAACAAATGTAAATCACTTTCATGAAAAGAGAAAACAAAATTAATCTAAACTCCATTACTGACTCATTCTCGTACATCCAGAGCATTCATTACATAATTCCACTAAATGTCCCCTCTTTTAAACACTATCTGCAGCTGTTTGCAATCTTCGCTTATACTTTGCACAAATGTATTTTATAACTCCTCTACACTTTCTCTCAATCACTGTTTTCAGTTCGCTTTCGATCGTTCATATTTCTTGTAAGATGTAGTAGGCTCAACACCGCAAATTTAAGTATCCATCATGATCCATTTTCTTTTTTCTTTCTTGTTGTGTTATCGAATTGACGTAATTATACCGCGAGAAATGTAACGCGCTTTCTGATTAGCCGATAAAGGAAATTTCCGGAAGGAGCATTTTTTTAGATTTTCACTCGGGTTAGCGGGTTGTGAATTAGGGGTTTGTCTAAAAGGTTGGCAAACCACTGATGCATGAGGATGTTACTGACTGTGCAAATATTGCCTGCTCTATGATATAACTGATATAAAAGCATATATTTAGCATAATTAATAAATAAATATGTTACAAAAACATCCGTCTACAAAGTGGCTTTTCTGCTAGCGTAAGTACATGGTCAGGCATTTCATCTATTAAGCAGTACTTTAATATAAAAACAAATGGGCATTTCTATATCTTTTTTGTAATATAGTCGTTAAGTATTGTATTCATGTTCAATGAAATCAGTTCTCACAGTTTGCACTGTATTCAGTCTCAGTCATATGCTACACTCATAATAACTTAATGTGTAACATGCGTTTGTACCATATATAAGGTCACGTTGCATTTCAAAATCCTAAATATTCTTTATTAAAAATAGAGCTTGTCATACCCTGATCAGAAAAAACACACCTTGATCTGCCATCTCATACACAGGACAGGAAAAATTACACGTACCATATATGAAAGTATTTTGACAATAATTATTGCCAGCGGCACGTTTTGGGCCTTTACGTCCAACATGTGTTATTTTGCTCATTTCCATTATTTGTCTTGCAACTTCAGGACCACCAATAACTACATTTTACCTCAGTTAACTTCTTAATTAAGAAAAGTATCAACAATTTCATACTCCATTGCAAAGCCGAAAAGGGCCAGTTCATGTATGAATTATTTTCATATTTATCTGTAGTTATTTCTAATGTAACATCGTTAAACGATATCGTACGGTAGAAATGAAAACAATTACAACATTTTATTTGTGTTTTTATTGTAACAAAGAAACAGCTGTTTTATCCAAACACAAAACAAAAGTATTTGACACGGAAAGCTGGAACATCGTCATTGTGTCCCATCACTAAAGTTCAACCATTGGCGTAGTGAATTTTATTTTAAATTCAATGGCTAACACGTGCACATTTGTTCGTCATTATAATTATACAAATATATTTATTCTCGAGAATGTTAAACAAAAATTAAAAAAACCTTGATTACGAAATGCTGGAGTTTCCCATCGCTTAAGTTCAACCATGTGCGTAATGTATTTAATTTCAAAATTCAATGGCTTACACGTACACATTTGTTCGTCAGAATAATTACACGAATATATTTATTCTCGAACAGGTGCCCCACTGTGTTCCTTTAATTGTTCGTTTTGTCCTCGTGTGTTTGCTTTGTATGCTAGTGTGTGTTGGTAGTGTATATATGTGTGTGTACTTTTGTGTGTGTGTGTCGTGTTGTGTGTGTGCGCTGTGTGTGTGTGTTGGTGGTGTGCCTTCTGGGTGATGGGTTCGTTTTGGGAGGCTGCTTTTGGTCTGGCTTCCCTGTTTGATTTTTTTTTTTTTACAACTTACAGTAATTATTCTCCAGATTCATTACAGATTAAATAAAGATAGGGACAGTCAATGTACATTTATTGTGTTTTCCTACGAACACTACCACCATCGCACTGGTAATGTTCGAGAGTTGGATATTAGCGTATAATTTCGTTCGTGTGAGAATAAACCTATGTATGAAATTTCATACGTTAAAGACAAGTGTTATGTCGTGTTTATTCAAGACCGCTGTTTATGATGCTAATTTTTCAATAATGATGTTTTACTTAATAGAGTTTAAAACAATATGACACAATACAGATGACATTTTACAGCCAAATGTAAAGCCTCGAGATAGACGTAGTTAGACTGTTTAGCTTGCCTGTATGTAAGATCCTTGGACAAAACATGTAATATTAAAAATGGATTTACTACATTAGAGCACAAAACATGAAAGGCCGTCTAAAAGCAGCTACCATGAAAATCGATAGAATATAGAAGGAATTGATTAAGATTTGCTGTGACAATCATTTTTCCAATACATTATGACACAAATACAGTATTCCAAGTCTGTCAAAAAACGTAATTGGTTTAAACAATATTTTGTTGAAAAATCACATGTAATATACACTAATAAACAACATCATAAAGGAATGACTGTAGATTGCTCTAGGCTTGTTTATAAAAAAATACGTAATTGGAAAAGAAATTTTGACAATTGCAGAAATGATTGTTAAGAACTTATAAGCACGCTTATCTGCAAACAGGTCGGTTTGCAGCCCATTTTCATTTTTTACATTTACTGACATAGTGCCTTTATAAAACTCGGTCTGCAGGTTTTATTTCAGAACAATCCGAAAGCACCTGACACATGCTCAAAACACGAGGATACAGTGCCAGCACTGTGAAAATAAACATTTGATTTTAAAAGATTCCCCTGGAAGTGTTTATTGCACTCTCTGGTGTCCACTATCTTTATTTTGTCTGCTAAAAGTAATTTGCAATGCATTGTCTAAGATTGAATGTAAAGCAAAGAAGTAACATTCTAAAGCTTGAGAATGTGAAGTATCATACTCAGGAAATTTACGATGACATCTTTAATTTAAAGTATTTACATAAGTTCTTCATGGAACGAGAACCGACATATTTTTATCCTTGAAGTCTCAGACAGTTGGTCAACTGCGATTATTATGTACAATCATATATCTCATTCTACCATACGGCACGAAACACTGCATTTTGATAGTCTAAAAGTAACACTTCGTATAAGTTAGTGTTTATTAAGTCAAATTTTAAGAATTAAGAAACCCTTAGGGAGCGAGTGGTAGCGAGCGACCGGAGTTTCTTACTTTAATAAACTCTAACTTACTTAGTGTTAAACCTCATTTGACCTTTGCATAGCCTGTGACATGTATTGTGGGCGAAGCTAAAGTGCTTTCTATCAAGAGCAAACTCTTAATAATTAAGTGATTTCAGTAGTTAGTTTTAATAAAAAAGGAAGACGTTTATTTGAAAATCTGAGCGATTCGATTGGTGGGCAAATTGGGTCAAACACTAAGGAAGTTATAATGTTCAAGAAGTATTTATGCATTTCATTAAACTTAGATAAGGCTACGATTAAGAGAAGGCGATATAGAATGTTACAAAGCAATTTTGTTTTATACGTTTTGCATATGCTCGTGATAATAATGCTAAAAATGTTATTAATTAAATTAATATTGGTATTTTAAACACCTGAATGTTGTTGTTAATGATAAAACTCTATAAAATTCTAGAACATTGTTTGTATATAGAAAGACTCCTGTTACCAAATAAAACACCCACTTACCATAAAAAAAAAATAAAAAAAAAAATTGTCAAATTGTTTCTTAAAAACTTGCGAGCAGATCTTGACTGCCTTATTTTCACGTTAACAGGTTTAAACCTGTATCATTTTTTATTTCATGGGGAAACATCAAAAAGGTAAATAGTGTCTAAATAGGAACACGCTACTACATAATAATCGCGGCACAAATTACTCGCTTTTGATGAAACACTCGAAGTACTGAAAGTGAAAAATGTCATTTATTTGAGGGTAGCGTTAGTTCGCTGATTAGTGAAATCTTGTTTCTTAAAGAGTAAGGTTTTAACTTTCACTGTATTGTCCATTTGAACAGCACAGATAAATTTCAAAGTAATAAGGTTGTAGTGATAACAGGCTGTATTGCAAATGTCTTATAGAATTTATATTACAAGTTGAAAAGTATATTCAACTGTATAGAGGACAATTGTATTTCAATAACATTCTTTGGTTATTTTACAGAATCTGTACTAGAAGGTCTCCAACGGCGAATCATCATTTCTGTCTTCTGCATCGGATCAGTATCTCTAAATGCGCTCCATCTTGGACCTTTGTTTGCCGTTTCGCCAAATTTCCCATTCAAATTCGCACTATGACATGCTCCATACCACCAAGCTCCAGTGTAAGATTGCGCACAGTTACTGCTATGGTCATCATTATCTTTGTCCTTTGTAGAAAACTTTCGGCCATTGTGATGCGTAAGACTATCGCCAGCGTTGCCACTGTATCCATCCACAGTCAGTTTATATCCAGAATCGATATCTCCAACTAAGAAGACATTGTAATCAGCATGAGCAGCCTCACCATCTAGACTTACTAAATTAACTCGTAACTCGTACCAACCCTGGCTGGATAGTACATGTATCTGTTGGTTCCCGATCCAGAAATTTTCGCTTAAATTTCCAAATCCAATCTGATACTCTTTCCACGTCTTGTAAAAATCACTATCAGATACTCTTCTTTGTATCACAGTCCATCCGCCGCTTGTTGTATCCATGTCACATCTCACGGGGAAACCAAGTGTTCCCTCAGGGTATATGGTGTAGATGCCTGTCGTCCTATGTCCTAGTCGTAGAATATCTTGGCAGTCCCGGGATTTGAAAGAGGATTCAAGTGTTTCATGAATTTCTTTAATTCGTTTTTCATGTTCATCCAAAAGCTTGGTTACATTGGTTAACAGCTTTTGGCTTTGTTCCTCGCAATTAACACTCATTAGTTGGTTAGAACAGCATCCATTGATGTTAATCACTGGGCTACTGACATGTTCACCGTAACAAATGTAAATCACTTTCATGAAAAGAGAAAACAAAATTAATCTAAACTCCATTACTGGCTGTGCAACAAATATTTGCTTCATGATAAAACTTACAAGGAAGTATACATTCAGAAAAAAATATTAACAAACAGCTTTCCAAAACATCCGTCTCCAAAGTGGCATTTCCTCTAGCTTAAGTAGATGGTCAGACGTTTCAACTTTTAAGTAGTACTTATAATATGAAAACAGTTTGGCTGTTCTATATCTCTCTTATAATAATCAGTCGTTAAGTATTGTTTCAAATGTAAAAGAAATCAGATGTAACAACTTACACTTAATACAATCATATGCTTCACGCATCATAACTAAATACATTACACGTATGCGTTATATATTTAAGGTCACGTGTCATTTCAAAATCTTTCTTCTTACGTATGAAGAATAAATCTGGAGTTTCCCTGATCAGAAAAAACACACCTTGGTCTGCCATTTTCTAAACATGACAAGAAAATAACACGCGCCATATAAAAAGCATTCAGACAATAATTCGTTACCAGTGGCACGTTTCGAGCTTTCATTTCCAACCTATGAGGTTGTCTTGCCCTCTTGCAATTTCTGGCGGACAACTCCAGGACTACCAATACCTAAATGTTACCTCAGTTTATTTCTTACTTGAGCAACATATCAACCATTGCTATGCCAAAAGAGAAAATCCATGTATAAATTATTTTCATTTTCCTATGTAGTTATTTGTAAAGTAACATCGTTCAACAATGTCAGACGTTAAAATTGAAAACATTACTTATTGATGTTTTTATTGTTACAGAGAAACAACTGTTTTATCCAAATACAAAAATTTACATATGCCTCGATCAAGAAAATCTTTAACATTTTCATTTTTCCCGGCATTAAACTTCAAACATGTATTGTATTTTAACATTTAATGACTAAGACTTACACATTTGTTTCAACATTTTATTGACACGTATGTACTTTTTCTCGAATGTTTGAAAAATATTCTTAAATCTAGAAACTCACTAGAGATGGAATCAACACGGAAGAGAAAAGTATACAAATATTGTGTTCTTCTAAGGACACTACCATCATGGCACTTGGCAATGTTCGAGAGTTGTATTGTAGCGTAGCATCTCGTTCGTGTGCGAATAAACACAATATGTATGAATATTTCATTCGTTAAAGCCAAATGTTAAGTCCTGTTCGTGGAAGACCGCTGTAAAAGTCTTAATTGTTCATTAATGAGGTTTTACTAACATTAAAGTTGAACCTAATATGACACGATAAGGATGATATTTTATAGCCAAATGTAAATGCACGAGACTTTTTTCATTGGATATATTACGATACAACGTGTTCAGACCATTCAGCCTTGTCTGTATGTAAGATCCATTGACAAAACATGTATATATTCAAAATAGTTGGAATTAATTTCTACTACATTTTAGCACCATACACAAAAGGGACAGCCACCATGATTGCGTTAGAATACAGAAGCATTGATAGAGATTTACAGTGACAATCATTTTTCTACTACTTTAGTAGAGAAAAACATAATACAGTATTCCAAACTTGTCAAAACAAACCATAATAGACAAGACGAAACAGTAAGGCAGACATAAAAGACGCCGCCAAAGATGTTTTTCCATTTCAAAAGCTGTCCGTAAAGTGATGAAATAGTTTTTCATACACTATTATCTACTTGAAATGAGCGAATGTTTTACACGAGTTGCATAGACGGATTCGTTCATGATCACTTGAAATATAAAACAAACAGCATATTAACTAGTATCCCTTTGTATCGCACAGAGGCAGTTTTAACTACATTATTCATAAAATCTAACTTTACACCACATTCTAATATGCCTACGGTATATTTCTATAGTCAGTTCGAGTGCATTAATATGATTAAAGCACTCGGAAAAGTACGGGTTTTTCGGACATGGAAATAGCTCCTTCATACTTTTCTAATTTACTCCCGGCTCCCGCCAAAAAATAAAATATAGAAATGGAAATAATATCAGTATAAATACATCAGTCGCATGAAAAAGATTTGTTTAAGAACCTAAATATTATTTTTGATTACGTCAAGTAAGCCTTAGAATACCCTCACCTTGCTTTCCTTAAAAATTCAGGATTAACAGTCATACAATGTTTTGATTCCGGGAAAAAAAACTATGAATGAAAATGTTTACGTCATCACACTGACGTCATTACTCCACGTTAAAACGTTGTACAGTTCAAATTAACGGTACGCATTTAAATCGATTGGCTGCTTTGTTAGGTTCTGAATCTGACGTCTTCTGCATAATGTCAGTCAGGTATTTCTTTTTTATATTTTATGTATTAAATGATTGAAATAAAATAAGTTTGTATAATATAGTTATTTTTGATGTCTTGAATGGTTGCCTGAATAGGGAAGTGAATTCCAACAGCTACTATTTATGCTGTTTTACATTACCGCCGAACTGAAAAAAGGTCCGTAGTAGTTACGATAGTTTTTAAAAATTAAAAATTCGGCGGCTTCTAAGAATCCAAATAATCTATTTCTTTTGGTGCTTTATCGAAATTGAAGCATTTCCCGTCGGTAATGTGCCTGCGTAATAATCCTCGGGCTTCGCCCTCGTGAATTATTCCGCCAGGCACATCACCTCCGGGGAATGCTTCAATTTCGATAAAGCACTCCAAGCCATAGATTATTTCTTAAATAACATACATTACTTTAGAAGTTATTTCAGGTCATATAAAGAATCTATTAACAAAAATCAAAACATTTACGCTGAGCTGATCTTTCCGTTATAGGACCGCAATAAGACAGTAATGTGAGTGGCATTTTAAACATGTCCGACAGTCTGAGAATGGATTTCTATTAACGAAATTTATATTTCTCTTTATTTATAAGAACGGTAAATGCTATCCTTTATCAAAATAACTTATATGAATTAAACAAATTATACAAAATACAACACCTGGGGTTATTTTTATTGAATTGATACAGTTGTAAGCACTAATTTACATTTCGACTCTTTGAAAAATATATTCAGTGTGATTATAATCTTGTCATTTTATTATTCTTATTTTATTGCATGTATTAAGGAGTTTGGTTTGCAGAAATATTTTTCATTTACTTATCTTTTCTTGAAGTTTGTGTACAAATCAAAGTTCATGTCCTGGAGGCCTCGAATGTAGAAAAACTACATGTTTAATTCTAACTTTTTACGAAGCTATTCATAGACTCGCGTACATGGATCAAATTTATTTTGCATTCCAAATACTCGACGTCGCCTACTGGCGGCGTCGAATGAAGAAGTATTGACAACTGCAGAAATAGTGTTTAAGAAATTATAAGCACGCTTATCTTTATCTGTTGACGTCATTCTTGCTTTGGTGGTGGATACGAGGAAACAATGCTACGTCCAAAGTCAGTTAAGGAAATTATGGTGGGCAAAACGTCATATTGTAACACGCTCAGAAGTTATGCAAGGGTAAATAAGTATGAGCTGTAATTAGTTTGCATTGTATACTAGAATAAAAAAATTTGTTTTCTTAAAATAAAATGGGCCTCCCAAGTTATTTTCCAGAAAAATGACATTTGAGTATAATGAGATTCTTTATTCACTTTTAGTTACATCTGATTACTTTGTATTTCATAAATGCACATTGGCTAAATTTTGTCAGATGTTTTAATTGAATAAAAAATGTTATGTTTGACTAGTTAAAATGTAAACAGTTATGAATTTGATAAAGTACATGACAGGTGCGTGAAACAGCAGCAACGTCCTCCAACAGAAACAACAATTAAGCTTTTCAAAGGAAATGGCAAACACGTACTGCCTGCAATTGGTTTATGTGAACTTCTCCCTTGAATACGCAGAACATTAGTTTGAGAGAAACCAGAACCCATACTCAGTTCCAACTCTGGTTTTTATTAGAAGTTTCCGTCATATTTTCTGAATTTATAATATATATTATAGTCCCAGGATCTTTTTGAATTTACTTATATTGTAACATAAATATCCTGATACGATAACTACAAAATGTATGTACTTTTCACTCTAAAACAATGTTGACATATTCATTTCTTTTGTATTCAAGTCGCTTTTTCATGAAAAAGAGTCGCCAGGAAGATTTTTTTTATTTTTTGCAATATCATTGAAAAAATACTGTTCTATATTTCTATCATAAGTAAAGTTATGAATGTTTTTGCTACAAATAAAGGTCATTTCCGCCGGTAAGACATCTTTCTAGGTAAAATAAGAGCTACTTGTAAATGTGGTCCTGGGACTTTAAGCTGTAACTAGATATTAATAATCCTAAATTCAATTAAGTTCTAAGTGTCACAGATATTATTTTAAGTTATTATGTAAAAAATGTAAAGACAAAAAATTAATAAGTGGTGAAAAGGTGCTTGTACATGACCGTTCTTAACCTACACCGCAATCATAATATAGGTCAACGTTTTAGATAAAAATGAAACAGACAATATTATTAAACACATAAAATATGAAAACAATAGTCACCAGGTTGTAACCTCAGATTCAATCAGTGCTTTGTTATGTGTCGACATTATGTAAGCCTTGTCCTTTGCACATGGAAAAAACGTTGCATTTTATCGATGTTATATAAGCCACAATGAGTACATTGTCTGCTGCCTTTTTTCATGGTTGGAGTATGAAAATCGATAGGTGTGTTATGATTTGCATTGCTTTACGCATCTTATCTTAATATTAAGAAATAGTAATATTTGACTTTCTATCAAATAATATCATATGGTTATGATAAGCATTGTCTTTAATGCAAAATTTAAATTTCCCATGAACTAAAACGAAACACTAGTGTCGAACTATGCGAAAATTACAAAAATGTCTACTGGTTGTCCAATATGAAAATATAAATGTCAACAACGGAAAAATGTTTACGTTAGTCAAATATGCAAACTTTATGGTTTTACATGCAAAGATAGACCCAGTTTATAGTCTGTATAAGCAGTTGGCGAATGGGGGACTACAGGGTCCATAACCAACCAAAAGTGTTATCGTCATAATAAGTGGATAATACGAGACAGCTAAAGATTTAAGTCTATTCCAAACTATGATTTATAAATAGAATAAACAGAGTAGAGGGCAGTGGCTTCAATTGCTTCGCCTTTAACTTAAGGTAGGTCCACACCTTACGTCTGAATTTTTCAACCTCCTCAGAAAACGGTCATATTTTGCATATGAAAATCCTGAAAAGAGACGAAATATAGGATGTCAAGATTATTTTAAACACATTTGATCAAATTAATAATTCTACAATTACCTCAAGTCTAGATATACTTATCCCTGAATACATCGTGATTAACGGTATCGAAATCAATCTTCAAATCTACAAAGGTTCATACAATGATATACTTATAAAATTTAATGTATTTCGCAAGAATGAATGTTGCAAAGTAGTAAATAGCTAGCATCGGTCGCAGAACTTATATTTAGCAACCCTATCTGAAAATGTCTTCTAATTCACACATGTATTTATTACATGGTTCATTTAAGGCAAAACAAATCCAAAGCAACCTGTCAAATATAAATTTGAAAATGTTTGAAACAAGAGCGCAAACTTTCTTTTATCTGTACCCTTAAATGTTTATAACATTCCATTTCAAAATTCAGAGAATTGAAATTTCACAATATAATTAATTTCAGATTTTAAGGTAGTAGACTCCTAATAAAAACTTCAACTTGAAACTCTTCCATTTTGATGCACTAGCCTAGGTTGTTAAGCACAGAACTATAGATCTTTTGAGGTTTTCCTGACGCATCTGATTATTTCATAAAAGTTTTATAAAACTTGTTGATAATATGGTAAATGGTGTATAATTTCTGAAAGAAAATATAGTTCCTGTTACTCTGAAATCAAATCTGTATCACATTATTGAATAATAAATAAAATACATGCATTTTATTATCTCTCGCGTGATGTCATTTTATAAATAATTCCAAAATTGGGTAGGGTTTCCTATAACTTAGTTTTTGCACGGTAAACGTCTTTTAAAATTTGTTTTTAAGTCCAGGAAATGATACACATTAAGAAAATATTAAGCCTTTACGACCTTAAAAATAATACAACAACCATTTCTAGTTTGTGCTTACTACGTTGTATAGTCCAACAATTAAACTTGTTTATGGCATCTTTGTAACTAGAAAAGCTGTATAAGAATACGCTATAAGAAAGCATTTAATATGTCCCTTATCCAAGCAATTGTTAGCAAGTGGTGCAAGGGAGGCAATGTTTATAAGTCCTGAATAACAAAGATACTTGGACACCTCAGGGCTATTTTATAGAACCTTTTGTTACCAATAAACTGGTGTTAAATTTTTTCATGAAGGTTACTACAGATACAAGGATTTAAATAAAAATTTTTTTCAAGGCCTTCAAAAAAAAAAAAATAACATATTTTCAATATTTTTTCAAAGTAGATACAAATAACTTGAAAAAAACCAAAATTAAAAAAACAATTTTTAAAAATAAAAATTTTAAAAACCAATAAAAATCATAACATTAATTAAGCATTTACAATAGTTTGAGGTTACTGCTTATTATACTTGTCGGGGAATGTTTTTAGACAAAAACGAATTTTACTGGTAGACAAAATAGAGGGTCATCGCAAAAGTATCCTTTCTGCTTTTGTTTCTTTATACACATAGAATACTTTCGCGTTTACCCAAATTCCGTCAATTATGTAGATGACGTTTTGTTTTTTTCCTGTAACCATGCTTTTTTGTTGAAACTGATTTATAACTGACTCCGCTCTAAGTTTTTTCTTTGATATTGATTAACCTTCTCGACTGACTTGCATGTTTCCGAGCGCTTATGAAATATCATATTGAACTGGAGAAAGATTAGATCTTTAATCTAAATGATATGGTCTCTCTATTCCCCGAATTCTCTAATAAAATTTCTGAGACTGAATTCATTTTATTTTACCATGTTTATATGAACTTAAAATATTGAGGCAACTTAAAGGACAAATAGATTTGTGCTGCTAGGTTTTTCTCCCCTGGAGAACTAACCATGACCACCGTCGAACTTTTAAATATGCAAATATTACTCATTGAAGCGTCATATACAAAATTTGGTTGAGGCAGCGATTATGTCGTAGTTTTGTGGCCCATTTTCATCGTTTCCTTCTCGATTATTTTCTCAACTAGATATTGAAAGAAGATACCCACATATTAAACATTTATATAAATGGTGTAAATCTTCTACATTTTTTAAAATACTATCAGAAACAAACACCAAAGCAAATTTCCTTCTTATTTTGATATCAACAGTCTTTAACATAATTTTTAAAACAACTTGTCAAAGGAGACAGCATGTTGTGTGTAAGTACCGTATTACTAGCTTGAAGGTCAATGACAAAGTTAAGAGTTTAAAGGTCCGTTACTAAGACCAAATCGAATTTTTTGGAATTGTTACAGGGAAATACAGTTTAAATCTGGCTTCTAAAACTTTACAATAGCTGTGGAGCATGTCCCTGTTTGAAATACTGCTGCAGAAAAACGAGTGAATATTTTTGTATTTTCTTAGATTGACCTGGGTGGTCTTTTTGTCCTACTTTCACCTTATTGCATGTTGTAATCAGCCAGTAATATACGTTGCACATCACTGGAAGTGAATTCCTTTCAGCTATAAAAGAGGACGAAGAAACTTTGCCATAATTGTATTGAAATTTGTTGTATCATAAGGTAATCTAATCCTGCATTCAGAGTTCACTTCGGAAGAACATTTTATACAAACAGATTTAAGGGACAGACACTATAGTAGTACTGGTCCTACATTTTTACCTAAACATTATAATTTCGCATCGTAAAATACAAAGAGCTTCGCTAAAAGTCGTTAATTAATGTGTTGTCAATAAGTTATCATATACATGTAGTTGAATAAAAGTCGTGCTATTTGTCCTTATGTTGTTCATAATGAACCTCACATGCTCTTCAGCCATGGGCAATTACAACCATCCTTGGACAGCAAACAGAGCTTGTAACAAATCATTTATATAGGAAAACAACATATGAACAGACCCTGAAATTACTAGCATTGTGAGCCTGGGTTTAACCTGATGGCAGTGAAGCCAACTTGGCGCAGTGGTAGCGCGATCGCCTCTGGATCGCAGGGTCCCGGGCTCAATTCCCACCAGTGCCCAAGCAGTGTCCTTATGTAAGACACATATAATTCGACATTGGCCCTCTCTCTTCGTTTTCGAGGTTGATTCCACCTGGAGTGAGTCTGAGGGCGATTAATATAAATTGTAAGAATTTGTTTAGATAAACCAGTATAAAAAACCTGATGACTCAGTAACAAGTCACACTATTTTAGGGTTGCATGGTTTGTGGGGCTCGTTTTGGGGAGGCTGCGTTTTTGGTACGTGGCATTCCCTGTTTGATATTATTTTTGTTTTTGTGCTTCATATTAATCAGGGATCCTTGAACTTGAAATCGAGAAATCGTGAAATCGTGAATTCGTGAACCCGTGAACCCGTGAATTCGTGAAATCGTGAAGTAAAGTGGTGAATTAGTGAATTCGTGACATATTGAATTCGTATAATCGTGAAGTTGAAATCGAGAAATCAGTTAATCGTGAATTCCCGAATTCTTAAATTCGTGAAATATTGAATTCGTGAAATCGTGAAGTTGAAATCGAGAAATCATGAATTTGTGAAGTAAAATCGTGAATTCGTGAATTCGGGAAGTTGAAATCGTGAAATCGTGAAGTTGAAATCGTGAAATATTGAAGTTGAAATCGAGAAATCATGAATTTGTGAAGTAAAATCGTGAATTCGTGAATTCGGGAAGTTTAAATCGTGAAATCGTGAAGTTGAAATCGTGAAATATTGAAGTTGAAATGTCACCACCGGTCTTTCGTATATACAACCTGTTTACAGCCTGTCTGTGAGATTTCTGGAAAATAACAAAGATATTAGAAAACTGGAAAACCTACTACCGTTTTTGAAAATGCAAAATATTATTTTTATTAATTATTTTATTAAACTCAAATTTTCAACACAATATGGTCATATTCGGTGCAGTATGTCATATTTTCCTTCTAAGAAGACACCCGTTACAATTCCAGGTATAAAAGAAAAATTGATTTGTTCTCAGTTAAGACCTTTAAAGTTTTAACTCGTCATGCTTTCAATGATTTTAGAATTACACGGTACAAATGTGGAGCACATGGAGATGATATGTCATACGCATAATGGAAATGTGATGCAGACTTTCCCCTCTGTTTGTAGACATGTTTTCCTGTTCAGACAGTAACTCGATATGTTTTGTTTGTAATTGTGCTTATTGGGTCCACTATCCTCTAAAGAGGCTATAATCGGTACGACCCGGTAACTCGATATGTTATAATAGATGTTCTTCACATGGTGATTTAGTGTCGTGCGCAAGTACCCGGTCCGAACTTGAAGGTCTAGAAAAACCAGCACTGGTGACATATGAGGAGGTACGGTTGTGACCCCAGTAGGGCTCGAACCCGCAACCTCGAGGATGAGCGGCAGACACCTTAACTAATGGCAGCTCGTTTTTATCCTCGTTGTTATGCTATTTAGGTATAATCAGCTGATGATTTTCAAAAATAGGATTTTTGCATGCATGTGTAATAATTTCAAAACTAATTTTGCATAACTACAATGATTACACCGTTCACAATTACTAAGATCTAATAAGGAAAAGTTGTGTTAAACTATAAATAGAATTGTACTGCGTATTCAGATAACAGGAATTAAGGAACTAATATGTTTAAAACTTTTAATTTTCTTTGGATCAACACTTTGGCATTAGTTGTTATGGTCAAGGTTTGTTTTGCTGTCATGTAGTCCAGTATAACAATTCCATAACCCAGTCGGATTCAAGAAAAGGTTTCTATCATGAGACATTTGGTTCAGATGGAAATATCCGCCACCTCGGGTAACCGAGTGCTCACGACAGAAACTCTTATTCTTGGTAATTTTGAAATGAATTTTTTTCTTTTGATCATTAGCGATAGTGTTTGTTAGTATGCAGACGACAAAACTTTCAAACTTTACACTCTAATTTTGAACAGTAGGTTTAAGTCCTACAATGTGATCGAGTGATCCAATTAAAAAATGCAAGAATCTCCTTACTAATTCCAATCAGTAACTAAAGGCAAGAAACTCATATAAACCAGAAAAATGTAGTACTTATTTTCTAACCATTAAAATTATCATAAGCCTAAAGACAAAGAGCCCCCTTATATATAAAAACATAATTTTAAAATTTCTATACAAGTAGAGCTCTAGATATTTAACAAATAAAACAAAAACAAACTGAATTGATACCAACTTTATAGAATGAAGTTAGGATGGAGTTTTTGATGTATAGCAATTATTCCCTGTAAATAAAAAATGCACTCGTGAATTATACTAGTTTAAAAAACAGTATTATGATATTTCGGTTCCTCCTAGGTTGCCATTTTCACATGATAGACTTCCCGCGACAAATGCTTTTGTCTAAATACTCTTGATAAATATCTAAATGATGCATTCCCTATTGTGCTGCACAGAAA
Source organism: Saxidomus purpurata (assembly GCA_022818135.1). NCBI lineage: Eukaryota > Metazoa > Mollusca > Bivalvia > Venerida > Veneridae > Saxidomus > Saxidomus purpurata. The sequence continues at coordinate 5,529,589 of JAFMSR010000011.1, forward strand.
TCCATGCGTGCAGATTTAAAAGAGAGCCAATTCTTCTCATAATCTGAAGAAAAACAACCATTAGAGATATGCCTTTGCCTGTATTCAGTGATTGATTGACCAAGAAAAACGTAACGTGCCATCTATCCCTGGTATTATATTCCGGAAAACCGATGCAGGCAATTTTCCCAACAACTGGTGTCCATTAGTAAGCCACAAGTGCCGAAAACCTCATTATTAAAGGGAACATTCAATACATTTCAAATAAGACATAAACTCAGTGCCGTCCCGCTAACGTACGTGTTTCCATGGTAACGATTCTTGGGGAAAATCTTAATCTACCATTCAGTTTGATTTGCGAATAAGATACGCTCTACAGAAACTGCATATGTTAAAATGTTTACCTTGGAGATTGTATGATGAAAGAATATTATAAAATATCTATTGACTACAATGCACTATAAGTTTCTGAAAGTGTTAAACGTCCTGCAGGCTTGAATTTTTCTCACACAGGAGTCTGTTTATGCTATTTCGAGGATCTAATAAACTGTTTCTACGTACAATAATAAACACGTGCATCTGGAACTTATAACATCAGGTGAGTGGTATCATATTTGTTACTGTAACAGACAACACTTGTTCTGTCTCTGATGCATGGATCAAAGTAAAACTTATAAACCAGATTTAATGCTATAGTGAGACTTTTAAGAATGCTAAGAATTGAATTAATGTTGGTATTTTAAACAACCGATTGTTGTTACTCATGACAAAATTCTATAAAATTCAAATGTATACAGAACGAATCACGTTCCCTAATAATAACCAATTTTACAAAGTCAATTTATTTCCTGAAAACTCGAGTTTCAAATACTGTCAGCCTAATCAATGAATTCACTTTCCTTTTCACTCTTAAAGAAGTAGTTACTCTAACATGTTGAACAAAACTCTGCTTCTAAAACAGCCTGGGTGCCTCTTTTGGTACAAACAGTATTTTATTGAAACATCACATAATAACAGCATAAACTAATTGAGTAGAAAGCTTTAGGCTTATTTATAAACTCTGCGTCTTTTTTACGGTGGATCAAGGAAGACTGGGTGACGTGTAATCAATTTTCTAAAGTGACATTTACCTAATTACCAGCAAACTTGGGCGCAAAACTTTATTTGAATAATTTTAAAACAGACAGTTAAACAGTCACTTAAACACTGTGTTTTGTTGCACTATATGATGAAAATTTAGCCTAAAAATAACGGATATGCCTTACTAAAATAACCATTTCTATAGCTATATTGTAAGTTGTTATGTTATGATGATTAGATGTTTCGTAATGTCTGAACGAATTTCTCTGGGACATGGTATCTGTTTAGAAGTGGTTTTATTAGAAACCGACTACGTATTTAGTGTGCATCATAAACACATTGAAAGCTGGCATTTATTGAAGTATTCCACGGAGCCTCATGTCAAAATGAAATACTTTATGTTTGTGTTTGTGCCAGTAGAACAGACAATTACAAGGGGGAAACACTTGATATACTCCATGGAAGAATGAGAAATCAACAGGATGAAATGCAATCGTTGAAGTCACTGCAACAATCTATGTGTGATTGAATGTTTAAATAAAGGCGATTGGTTTTTTGTAACAAAAGACATTTGTTTGGAATGTCTAAACGCAATCTAGTTTAATTTAGTTTACGAGCATACTTTCCTCGTTTCTTTTATGTGTTTCAATTACCGAAGAAGCAGGTTCCGTCTGTTGAACTGATAAATGCTTTTCGTCGAAATTAATTAAAAGATGGTACCGGATATGATTCCAAGTGCGAAACATAAAAAGTAAAAATCTGCGTATCTGAATAATTGTTGAAATTCCTGTCCAGATTTATCTAAAGATATATATACAGTAAACTCCGTTTATATCGAGCTCCTTGGGACCATTTAAATATGTTCATCACAGCCGGAGTTCGTAATAACCATACACCATCTTCATATAAAATAAAGAAAGAAAAAAAATCGGGCAGAAATTTTTTTTTCCTTATATCCGGATTTATATATCCGGTCGTTATATACGGTGTTCATTGTATTTGTGTTCTGACTTGTTCTTTCTGCATTAACAAATGAATAATAACTTTTACAGTAAGTCGAAAATAATTACTACAGTAAACGTTTCCATTTACAATATGTGACTACATAATACAGCTTTAGGTGTCAGTAAGGAAGGGTTTGTTTAGGATATATTGATGATGACTTTAGCACTAGGACACCACTTTATCTGGCCATCTATTCTATCAACAACAAAATATACACGTAAATAAAAGCTATGATTTGAATCATTGCACTTGACAAACTTTAATGCACGTGTATTGTGATTTTGGAGAACTAAGAGAGTGTTTGTACTTGTAAAATATTTTTAGAAGGAAATGTATATCATTGTTTAAGAATCGGTCTTCTTCACATTCTGGAAAATGTGTACATTATCAGTCATTACAAATCAAAAAGGCTACATGTATATATAGGTACCATCTGATAAAGGCTGTATGTATATATAGATACAATCTGATAAACCAGAACTTATATATGTATCTGCCAGACTCAATATTTGTGTTCGTTCATACAACCTCGATATTAATTCATTAAAGTGATGGTTGTACTCAATCAAGCTAGATTCATGTTAACATCCCATAAAGCATCTGAAAATGGAACTGCACAATTGTAACAAACAACGAAAAGCGATAATGACATTATGTACGCTATATGAATATTTTAGAGGTTCACTTGAAGTGCACATATTCGGTGCAACGCTTTGGTTGTCCTCCTCGATCATTGCCTTGGGGTGATGACAGAGGTAGGGGTATTTAGTCGACAGGCGATGTTTAAATGCGTCAACATTTTATTGATTATCAGGAAATTGTTCAAAAGCAAGAATGGATTAACGTCCAAGTTGCTTATAAGTGGTGTGGGCTAGAAATGTCAACGCTTTCTAGACGCTTCCATCATCAGCAGTGCATGCATCTGCAGTGTGAATTATTGAAACATGCGACTGTGGTTCTAGGCCAGCTAATGCATGGGAGTGACTGATTCTCCTGTCTGGAACATTTAAGGGCAACTGACACATTCCTCTTCCATTTTACTTTTGACAAAACAAAACTTTCGTAAATGTTTCCGCTCTATTACAAGCACTTATTTGGATTTTCGCAAGTATTCGAAAGAATTTTTGTGTTGCTATCAGCTTGTAGCATGTATGTACCATCTACACAAACATATTCATTGGTCATGGTAATATACCAGTAAATCATAATAACTAAACGAGCCAATAGCTACACGTCAAATTGTAATTCAATATGTGTAAAAGTAAAACAAAGTACGAAAGCCGAGCATTGTATGCGGATGCCTGAAGGATAGGTAACTAAATTGCAAGTTTACCATCTGCAATATTAGTCAAATCTAACACACATAGCAGCATTTATGCGGATGTAAACTTCATTTGCATTTCATCGGGACCACCTATTGATTATACATTCCGCTCATAGTTAATAATTTTACAAACATAATGGTGAACAGCTGTCAGTGATTGTTTTCCTAGTTCAAGGAGGAAGTTTGTGTTATTGAGTGCCATCTATACCTGCAAGAAAAATTACACTTGTATTGTAGTTTACTCCTACATCTGGCCTGAGGTCAACGTTCGGGCTATATTGGCTGCCATAATGACCAAAAAGCTAGAAGACAGTTTTTATCAAGTCCGGTGGAAAAGAAGAAAGCACATACATAGTCTTTTGTATTTGTTAATTATGTACTTAAAATTGTAAAGATAAACGTTTTATGTGAGTTGTTAAATGTTTTGTTCTAACGTTTTTCTGTTTCACATACTTCTCATTCATAAATTGGTACAAAAAATGTACTTCAGAAACCGTATCATGAAAACCCATTTCTTACAAAAGACTGCAAATTCTATTTCTCAGGGAAAATGAGAATGATGTCGTCATAGCTAACAACCTACAGTACTAATCGCTTTGCACGAGAAAACCGTGAAACTTTGCCAACTATGATAATATAGTCTCAGCTTGTTCGTTGATATTATTTCAGTATCAAGATGGGTCTTAGAGGATTAGGCAGCTTCATCAAATACTCCATGTTCCTGTTCAATGCAGTTATTTTGGTAAGTGTGATAACCTATTCATCGTCTCACAGCTCTTTAATGCATACAATATTCAAGCTTTTAAAATAAGATCGATACCATTACCGCTTTAAACTTCAATATTTCATTTTCCTGTTAGGTTACAGTAACTTTTAGCTTTCTATAAAAAGCCTTTTTCTATATTTAACATGTTTAAGCGCTAAAAATAAGAGTTCGTTGCTTCAGCATATGCAAGGGTTAATCGCCAAAAGAGATAGTGCTATTGAACATATACGTAATTTGTTTAGTATATTATACAATTATAGACTAATTTTGAGGTCAATACATAGTTTTGCGGACCTGTTAAAAGTGATATTGACCGAGGACGAAGTCCGAGGTCAATATCATTTTTTAACAGGTCCGCGAAACTATGTATTGACCGAAACATTAGTCTATAATCATTATATCATATACCTCATAAAGAGTGGTGACAATCATATGAAAATATAACAGAAATGGCGTCTTAAAATCCGTGCAGGTCTACACATCATTTCCAGGTCTGCACATACTTTTGCAGACCCGGCAAGTGAGCGTTATCGGCCAATCAGGATTAAGTATTTATGACGGGTATACGATATTAATTGATATTTTAGCAAACGAACTGAATTGAATGAGATACCTGGAAAGAAACTGATTTAAATACCTTAGTAATGTTAAAATAACTGTTTAGACAAGAAAATGACCCTAATCACCAGTTTGAATGAGCGCCGTACGGACAAGTATGTGAACTAAATCAGAGCTATCCAAATATTCGCATTTTTGAAAATGTTATTGGTATCATAGCAAGGTGGAGTATCTGAATTTAGTTAATCGACGTACGAAATATATAGACTGAGTAATGTGTTGATGAGCTAGATCAAAGGTAATGCTCCTTTTGATGAAGGTATTAAACTCCACAGATTCTATCTTCTGAAGTGTTGGAGTAAGCACTTTATATAATACACATGTTACGAGAATAATTTGTTGTTACATTTGTAATACAAACGTTACCTGTAATTTTTGTAAAACGGCTTTCACATCATACGGTTCTATCATAGGCCGAAACTGTGTTTATGTTTACATGGCTTATGAGTAAAGGTTCGTGGGATTGATAGGTTGTAGAAGCATGTGAACAGCAAGTTTCAATACAAATATCATGATAATATTAAAACTGCCAAGAGACCGTATTTCAGGTATAAGATTGACATTTTGTGTGTCAGCCATTGAGTTATTTGTCAGTCAATTAGCTGATTTGTTTATTTTCAATTTAGTTTTTGAAATCCTCTGCCACGTAGCTGATTTACTAGGCATTGTTCATAGAAAAGTAGCGCATATTTTATGATTTTTATTTTACATTTTGTAGTAAAAATGTGCGTATGATGGTAGACTGGTTATAGACCGGAACTCTTTAGGTCAGGTAACTAGATCAAATAAAATGGTTGTTAACTAAAACAAAATTGAATCTTCTTTTCGAGTAATGAATACTTAACAGAATGACTAAAATAAAATACCAATAAAATAAATCTTTTAGGTGGCCGGATGTGCGCTAGTTGGATTTGGAGTTTACACGAAGACCAGTTCAGCGGGTGTAACCAAATTTTCTTCCATTTTGGGTGAGAACCTTCTACCAACGATCTCACTGGTGCTGATTATAACAGGGGTTGTCATTATAGTCCTGTCATTTCTTGGATGTTGTGGGGCCATAAAGGAAGTGAAATGTATGCTTTTAATGGTAAGTCAATATCTTGAAGACTTATTTTCCTGTGATAATAAAGACACCGGTATTACCGATAGAATGGCACTATGAAAGAGACATTTTAAATCTTACTTCGTGCATATACACGTTTTATTTAGACTGTATGTAAAACCTCTCTCAAGTCTAACGTGCCTTAAACAAAATTTAAGTCTTTGGCAAACAGGAGTGTGGCATCTCCTGCTAAAAACCTCCCACCAGACATAAAATTCATACTTAACAGCATTATGGTAGAAATTCTAGGGTCGGTCAGTCGACTAGACTTTGTAAAATCAGAAAGAAGATGGCTGACGTGCCAAGTCAAAAGCCAAAATAACGACAAAATAGCTACTTGTCGAGTTTTTGTGTTTTCGAATTATCGCCACGTAAAGGAGAACACGACATGATAAAAATCAGCCGCCATACCATTGACCTATCTATTGTCTTCATACGTCATAATACGTTTCACGTTAAAATAATTCATTCGGTCAGAGAGTATTTCTCGGCTTTTATCATCGAACTGTTTACAACTGTAGTTTAAATCAATGCAAAATCAAAGTGAAATAGAATAAAAGGAATGTCTTACAATTAATTTGAATCTTTGAGCTACATTTCAAAGTATTTAACATATTTATAACAATCGATGTACGTTTACTATTACCTTAAACTCGCAAAGAAGTCCATGATAAACACCGTGTTTACACTGTTTCCCGAATGAAGAAACAAAAGGCACCCGATAAGCTGATTTGTTAAACGACAAGCATGACGTCATTTGCAATGATTTTGTTTTATAAATTAATTTCAGCTTCAATAATACTCTCAGTCATTTTTAAATTAGTGTATACCTTTTGTTGTCCAAACGTCAATAAGACATATTACAATATATTTATGGTTTAAATGCACAGATACTAAATTCCAAATGTCGGATAAGCGGGTTAGCTAAGATTCGCCGAACTTCATTTATTATTCTTATGTTGCCTTTCCCAAAATGTCGTTTTAAAATTAGGATGAAAGTGTTTTTGTCAAACTGAATAGGAGATCATGATCACATGTCAAGCCTCAAATTCATTTCAACTTACGTTAAGCCAGACATACTGCTGTAGGCAAAGATTGTGTTATAAACGCTTGTCAGATATTCCGATGATTTATAGCGATTTGAAGAGCACTTGTATCTAAAGTGATGCTTACGAGGATTTCCTATGTATAATTACAGATAAACAGTTCAATACGCAACACTTTTTTCTTCCAGCAAGTATCATATTAGATAGCTTTATGGGCCACGAGTGCAAAAAACATATAACGTCCGACAGAAACAACAAAATAATAGACAGTCTAATAATATAGTCTTCAATTTTATGTTGATACAATATATTTTTCCTTACAAAGAAGCAGTGCCATATGCGTTTTCTCGGTTAATGACACGTTATTGGCTGCACACGGCGATTCTTATAGGATTTCTGTAATATCTAAGATACAATTCGACCTAGAAAGATTAGTTTCTGAATTTTTTAGTCTTCTTTGAGTAGACACTTTAGTATTGTCAGTTTGTTTGTTGATAACGCTCTGCATACTAGTATTTGAAACACTACCATGAAGTAACATAACCGTTTTCCTTGCAGTTCTGGCATTTCAAACTTGCTTCATTGAATGTTGCTATTCCCAAAGTCATCTCCAAAAATTCATAAACAATGTGTCGTCTGCAAATATCTAGCAATGTGTCGTCTGCGAATGCTTAATGTATGATATCAGACAATATTTATGAAAAACATACATTCCTTCACATAATGTCTTTATGTTGCAGATATTTTTATTTGTAAATGCTGTATAGTCTATAATGTTACATAAATAAAAATACTATATCATTTTGATGGCATCCAATGGTAAGGTAATGGAAAATATTGCCATAAAAGTAAAACAGAAAAGCCATGACTCGCTGCCAAATTGCTCCTATGGGAATATATAGAGAAACTACTAGGTATCCATCAAAACATGGTACATACTTTAGTTTCTAATAAATGCTCCCGGGATCTCTGTTCATTATGTTTTACAATTATTAATGTGGTGTTTATTATCAAAATTTGTAATGTTTAAAAAAAATCGAGAACAGATCTAGCCATTACGTTTGAGCCTCTTTACCATTAAAATTCGGTTAAAATTCGTTTCATCTACGTTAGATATTAGGACATATTACACTGCAGGTTTGTAACGTATTTCAGCCCGGGACTCGCTTTTAATACACAACATCATATTTCGTTTAATCAGGTATATTATACGTTTTTAAACACAACATCATAACTTTGCACTCATATTTAAAGTACAATTTTAGTAACCAGCTCTTAACATTTTTTCTACTTTATAATTTCTCTCCTGACTCGAAAAGAACCCTCACAAACGAACTTTTAACTCCAGACTCAAGACTTAACTGACCACCGACTAGCCCAACTGGCGCTCGACTCCCTGACCCTCCAAATGACAGAAATGAACGGATTTAAATACAAAAGACGCCAGACTTGACTTTGCAATATTACTCTAATTTCTCCAGTCTTTTACTGGATTTTATCATAAAGTGTCTCGGCAAAGATAAAAATATCTCGGTACATGACCTTCATTTATTCAGTGTATGATTTTCTTCCCATTTTTTAAAGATATTTTATAAATTAATAAAATATGTAAAGTTCAAATCATTTACACTACATTGTTTCGTGTCAGACATACTTGTTAGACACAACTATATAAAGAGACACTATTTTCGTAATTTCATAAAAAATACGAAAACATTGTTCAGTCGGTGGAATCTTTCAGTATGGCAAATAAACCTGAATCTTGACGAAATGGACACGCGACATTTTGATATTGGTGTATTTAAATTATTTGTCATCTTTCCCAAATTACCAGATATATCTTCTGTATCATCAGGCAACGCAGCCCCACCCCACACCCGCATAATTTGAAATCTGACACCAAATCAGTCAACATTAGATAAACACACATTGTTCTAAATGATTGTATTCATCAGTTTTCTCAACTTCTCTGTTGTATTCATCAGTTTTCTCAACTTTTCTGTTGTATTCATCAGTTTTCTCAACTTCTCTGTTGTATTCATCAGTTGTCTCACCTTCTCTGTTGTATTCATCAGCTTTCTCACCTTCTGTGTTGTATTCATCAGTTGTCTGACCTTCTCTGTTGTATTCATCAGCTTTCTCACCTTCTGTGTTTTATTCATCAGTTTTCTCACCTTCTCTGTTGTATTCATTAGCTTTCTCACCTTCTGTGTTGTATTCATCAGTTTTCTCACCTTCTGTGTTGTATTCATCAGTTGTCTCACCTTCTCTGTTATATTCATCTGCTTTCTCACCTTCTGTGTTGTATTCATCAGTTTTCTCACCTTCTCTGTTGTATTCATCAGCTTTCTCACCTTCTGTGTTGTATTCATCAGTTTTCTCACCTTCTCTGTTGTATTCATCAGTTGTCTCACCTTCTCTGTTGTATTCATCAGTTTTCTCACCATATCTGTTGTATTCATCAGGTTTGTGTTGTATTCATAATTTTTCTCAAAATCTCTCTGTTTTATTCATCAGTTTTCTCACCTTCTCTGTTGTATTCATCAGCTTTCTCACCTTCTGTGTTGTATTAATCAGTTTTCTCACCTTCTCTGTTGTATTCATCAGTTGTCTCACCTTCTCTGTTGTATTCATCAGCTTTCTCACCATCTCTGTTGTATACATCAGTTTTGTGTTGTATTCATCATTTTTCTCAAAATCTCTCGTTTTATTCATCAGTTGTCTCACCTTCTCTGTTGTATTCATCAGCTTTCTCACCTTCTGTGTTGTATTCATCAGTTTTCTCACCTTCTATGTTGTATTCATCAGCTTTCTCACCTTCTCTGTTGTATTCATCAGTTTTCTCACCTTCTGTGTTGTATTCATCAGTTGTCTCACCTTCTCTGTTGTATTCATCAGTTTTCTCACCATCTCTGTTGTATTCATCAGTTTTATGTTGTATTCATCAGTTTTCTCAACTTCTCTGTTGTATTCATCAGTTTTCTCACCTTCTCTGTTACACTTTTAAACTTGTAACAGACACCAGCTCCATGTTCTTGTAAAATACGATAACGACAGATTGTTACTTGTTTAGCACGTGTGCACTTTTGTCTTGGTCAAAGTATCTTTAAGTCTAGCATTTAATTGATTTTATTTAATTGATCTTTTTCATGTTTGTTACTTGTGTCATCTGATTTCTTTTTCAGTTTTTCTTTTTACTGCTACTGTTGTTTTTGGCATTTTTGGTCGGAGGGATCCTATTCTACGCATTCCGAGACAAGGTAAGTTAAAACAGTTGTATTATTTTATGATGATACAGATGCCAATATTCCCAAGCCACACTCGGTCAGTTTGCAAATGTATAAAAGGTGAAATTTGTAATTATACAAAATTAGAGGAAAAAAACACAACGTAACGGTATTATATTGCAGTAAAATGTATATTATGCAAGCGGACGAAATGAATATTCATTCGTGATTAAAACTACCAAAAGCATAAATTATGGACACAGAAATTATGTTAAGTATATAACTTAGTATATAACAAGTTCTGTAAAGTTATGACAATATTTTCGTTGGTCTGCATTTTTCATACCAAAGGTTACAGAAATATCATGTGATAATCTCTAAGTGGATTAAAATACGCTTACAGATTACATAAATTACAATGCCTAAGTCTCAGTGTCGCAATTAAAAAATAATTTATTTTCAAATATCAAGATGATCAAGTGACCAAAAGCGTAAGTTGTCAATTTATACACTGATGTTTATGTAGTACATGACACAATTCCAAACGATCTTGGTACATTGTAAGGATTCAGCTTATATATATCTTTGTACATCGGCTACTTGTAGTCTCGTAGTGTTCACTTTTGCTTCAGGGAAGTTCTTTTGTAGCTGTAATCAGTCATTCTTCCAACCTCAATCACAGTCTAACGTGTCAAACGATCGAAGAAATTTTGACTTTGTAGCCACATATTTCTTTTCGAAAATAGGTTTAGGTCTATAATTTAATTGACATGGAAGGAAAATTCAATTTCTAGACTCAGAGACGTCGTTGAACTGAGCTTGAATGGTTTGTACCGAGAAAATTGAAATTTAGAGAAGCGGCTGAGACTGAACGATGTACTGTAATGAATTAAATTCAATTTGAGACTGCATAATCAATCGCAAACATCGATGTGCCTAATGTGATGTCTCTCTGCATTCATAGATTAAGCAAAAAAAACACAACCAAGGGTACCATTAACTGGTCACTTAATCTGTCCGGACAGACTGGCCAGTGTATTTATAAATCTTTGACAAACAATTATCTGTTTGTTTTATTAGATAAGCGGACTGGTCAGTCTGCAAGTCTGAACAAAGAGAGATTAAAATGTCAATGTAGAATTACATAGCAATAGGCGTACTGTTGTAGTCTAGTGGCGCCTCCTTGAATGGCAATTTTGTTCCTCCACCGCATCAAAGTACTGTGTATGGTGTAACATATTGCCATGTTACAGAACCAGGTACGCTTCTTGAACTTAAAGTTTTGCGTTTAAAACACTATCCTGTAATGGTAATGCATACAGGTAACTTGTTGCGACATAAGTGAACACAAATCAACAGAGATTGGCGTTGTAGTATTGCGTTTGACGCCATATGCCCGCCATATGCCCGGTAAACTTTTCTAAGAGCAAACCTGGGTTTGTGGTGGTGTCAGAGCCCCCTCCCCTCCTACTGACCTCAATGCGTATGGCTATCTCAGTTCAAAGGTTGCTTGGATTCCAGACTGGTAGGATTCCCTGTCATTATACACGTCAGTAAATGCTGTGGAGGGACGGGATTTCAACGTTTCAGAATTCGATTACATGCTGCGAATGTTGAAATCACACGATTTTGATCTCTGCCGGATTTCATAGCCTGGTGTTTGTGTGATCTTAACTTGTAAAGAACTCCATCATTTCCCTACAGTACAGAGTCTGTCCATTACTTTTGTCTAATAGATACTGTCTGTAATTAAAAATCCAAATAATTTAATATTGCACCCTAACTGGCATTCTCCGCAGAAATAAAATCACGATTGATGTCAGATTAAATGTCGCTCACAACGTTTCAAGGACAGACGTAGAATTTCAGTCTAAATGAAGGGCGTATACTTTGTACAAGATTAAAGAGCTAGAAGTGAGTTCCATTGACATCATCCATCATCCATCTCTTCTAATACAGTTGCTGAATATTCAGTTGTATAGAGTTACAAAAACACTTTATCCCATACACTTGCATGATCACCATCTATAAATCGCAATTCACCATTCTTACTGGTGTGACGTTAAAGGGACATAGGATCGTTATAGCGACAGACAGAATATATTGTCGTGTTAGAATTAGCTTAAAATAATAAATATTTCTATTTTTAATGTTTGAACCGAGGTACATATTAGTATATAAATAAACATCGTTCCTGGGAAAGTTATCAATGGAGGCGATTGAGTATGCATCAATCAAAAGTATCGGAAGCTACGTTATTTCGATCAATGTAAGCGATCACGTAATAAGAGGGTACGTATAAAAATTCTACCCCGCGCTTCCATTCGTAAGATAGGAATGGTCAAAAAAGTAGGTCAAAACCCAGCTTATTATTCAGCTACGCCGAAAAAACATGTATTTTTCCATTTCAATATTTCCCGTTTGATTGCAGCAACCCTACCCTTTGTCGTAAACCTTTGATGTACCAAATGGTTCGTTCAATGACTACTCACATTACATTGTACTGGCGGACATGGTTTCTGACAAATAAAGATAACTTGAAAATATTTGAAGGAGGATTATTCAAAGAGTATGTCTGTCATATATATTTGGAATTTGGCTTGTAATTTGAAACATCTTAAACAATTCTGCTACATGGGGATGTATTTACTCGAGGAGTTCGGTAGGTCACTATAAAAATATAATCATTAATTGTTTTGATACCAGGCAAATAGAGTAATACAAAATACTTTTAAAATTTGAACCATATTAGGTTGCATCAAGTTAATTTGTCCAAAACAAAACGGACACCAGTGAAAAATGAATGCTATCACTAAAATGTAGTCTGGTGGTCTTTTGACATAATACACAACCAATTTACTGTTATATAAGTTTTTAGAACTTGTATTAGTGTGTGTTGCAAATATTGATAAATATGTCATTTCAGGTCTTGGGTTACTAACATGAAAGATATCCAATTTTTGTGCAAGTTTCCTTACAAAGTCAAATGATGAAATTCTTCAAACTGACACTTATTTACTAGTGTCAATGTCTTTCTAGATGCCCGACAATACAAATAGCTAAACAGTTCTTTCAATCTTGAACATCAATTGTTGAAAAACGTACAAAATTAGTAAGTCCACATGCTTGAGATTTTGGTTTAAGGTAGAGCACTATTGTTTTTAGTGGGTGGGGTGCTTCTTTTTCAATTTTTATTTTTTCTTTAAATATCAAGTGTGTTTCTTTTGGTAGGGATCTCTTTAAATGCTGATTCAATTCATTCAGCTCTCATACAGCTCTTACTTATTATTAACAAGAATGTGCAATCGGAAACTTTAAGTTGAACTCTGTATTCATTATAGGAGTAAAAGGTCTTGGCAATCATTCGTTTCAAATCTTTCTGGATAATGAGACGTTTTATTATGTAAATTTCTGTGAGGAGATAACTCTCACATGATCTGCTAATCTGTAATATGACAGTATTTTGATGTAATATGAATACGCATCGATGATATGGAACATCAACTTGCGCTTAATATTTAAAAAAGTTCTGGCACATGAAACGAGAATTGTTGCATGAAATCCAACAGTCACGGGGTGAAAAATATATTCTAGATCTAGCATTCCCTGTTTTGATATTATGTTGGTCTTTTTGCTACTAGCTAGACCGACATCTAACTAAACAAGTTCTGCCTACAAGTGACGAATTTCCTGGAGAGGTGCCTACAGTTGGTCCACTCCATTCTCAATAAATATGACTATGAATTGTTTTAATACCTTCCATGCATACAGAGTAATCCAGACATACAGTTTTCCATAACTTTGAAACATAAGGTGAACCTTGACCTTTGAGGTAGGGACTTGGTTCTTGCACGTGACAATGCTTAAGGTGCTACAATTTGCGCCAAGTTATTTTAAAAACCTTCAAAGCATGATAAAGTTATAGTCCGGCCACAAATGTATCCATATATACAGGATTCCATTACCTATATAACTCTAAGTGTGACCTTGACCTTTGTGTAGGGAAGTGGGTCTTGCAACCGACATGTCGTCTTGATGTGATAGACATTTTTCTAACTTCATTTTAAAATCCTTCAATGCATGACAATTTTACAGTCCGGTGCACGAATGTGTGCATATAGCTTATATAGAGGAGTCCGGTCTTCCTTCAAACTTCTAAGTTTGACTTTGACCTGTAAGACGCGTAGGACGTGGGTCTTTTACGTGGACACGTAACAGTCTTGATGTGTATAAATTTGTTTGCCAATTTATTTTAAAATCCTTCAATGCATGACAAAGTTACAGTCCGAACACGAATGTGCATATATCTATTTAAATGCGATTCCATTACCTTCAATCTCTAACTATGACCTTGACCTTTGAGCTAGGACATGGATTTGCACGGAACGGTGATGTGCTACATTTGTCAATCATTATACGTTTAAAAGGTCCTTGGCAATGCATTCGTTTCAAAATTACTGTCTGGAAATGAGACGTTTATATTATACAGGATTCGATAACCTTCATCTCCAGGTGACCTTGACCTTTGGGTAGGGATCTGGGTATTACGTGACACGTCGTTTTGATGTAATATGACATAGGAGCCATGTTATTTTAAAACTCAATGCTTGACGACTTAAGTCCGGCAATTGTAAAAAAGTTGGGGACGCACATGACGGACGGACGAACAGACGCACGGACAGCCAGACAGTCGGCGGGGTATTAATATGCCATCCTTCGGGGGCATAAAAACGTAGATCTAGACCAATTTAGCGTCTAAGCTAACTGGGCAACTGAAGCGCTTTCGCTTTTTTCAAATTCAAATTGACGTAACCTTTGCCCCTATAACCACCTTTCGATCAATTTGCAACTGGTTAAATCGTGTCCATTAAGAATGCATATACGCTCGCATTTTGCATAGTTAATTGTATCACACTTTTGTCATAATTTGTAAGGACTGCCAATGTTTATTAAGAGGACTGTTCTGCTCAGAACAAGGCTCGGTGAGTTTTTGTTCTTATTTTCTTTTACCTGCATCAAGAGATAAGACAACTGGAGCATTTTATCTCGCCATAATATTCAGTTAATCGGCGTTGTGTGCCAAATTAATTATAGACTGATATATACAAAGAAACTGCACTTGGCAACATATAGAATACATGTCTCATATTAATATGGATACCGGAGCCATTAAGTGCAGTTATCCACATATTGTATAAGACGTTGGTCGCTTTTCATCTTAATATTTCTAAGACCATTAACGTTACGAAATAGTAACGTTCTGTCAAAGGACGTCATTTCCGTTTCAATAAAGTTTACATTGTACATGTAGTGGTCTGCGTCTTTAATGATAATTACACAAAACGAATCAAATAAGAACGTTAAATTGCTAATTAAGTAGGGGAGTATGAATTTATATCGCAAATATTTAAAGAATTATACCATTAAAAGAATTTCACTTTTATGTTACATCGATTCATACACACAAGAATGTGTTATGTATAATTATATAACTTACTTCGATGGGCTCACATCTCTAAAATATATCACATCAGAAGTGCATATTGTAAAGCAGTTTTATTTTTTAACTTAGTTCATCTGGCAATTCTGATAACTTAAAAATACTTTAACTGTAATTTATTATAATTCTATTATATATTTTACACAGGTTACATACAGTGTTAATAAAATATATGACTTGGCAATTAAACTCTTGAGTTCTCACTTTTCTGCTTGTGTGCCCAAGGACACAAATTGAAAGCGTTTATTCTTCTTTTGCGATATATGTACCCAAATAATCAAAAATACGAAGGCATCATGTATTTGTCAAAACTGTAAAAACTTTATTCGCCCAAAATGCATGTTTCAAACCGAAATTTAATAGGTTATGTACCCGGATGTTTTGATCTTTGCCGGAACATTTTCCAGGAAAAGGCTGGAGAAATAATAGCTATCTTGCATAGCCAGGCTGGCCTTGTTTTAGAATCTAAATCCGTTCATTTCCGTTATTAGTTAGTTTGTTGTTGGGTCAGTTTGTTTTGGAGTTCGGAGTTTTGGGGGTGAAAGTTAGTTTTGTAAGGATTCTTTCAGAGTAAAGAAAGACTTATAAAGTAGAAAATTGTTTAAGAGGTAGTTTACTATAATTATACATATGGAATATGTCAAACGTTTTAATGTTCTATATAAAACGTATAGACTATGATAAATAAATACTGATCAATCGCAATATTTGTCGTAGGATATTAAGCCGTAGTTCTCTATTGTAGACATCGGTAGTCAAGCAGGTACAATAAGAATACATTATGTACCAAAATACCCTTAAAAGCTGCTCGCTCTCAGCTGCCGTCGAAAATATATTTTTTTTAAATGACATACCAGTACATTAATATAAAACAAAACTAGAATTAGCAAACGAAGTAAGAATCTAGGTAGGAATTAGAAAAATTCGATTGATAATTCTGGTTTTACGGCACCGCTACACTATATGCTTATATTGGAATTCCAAAAGCGTTTGCAACGCTTTATTATTTGGAAGCGTATTCCTTCAAATCTACAGATATACTTAACAGGAATGTATACCGGAACCGTTTTACATGACTATATGTTCTAAACTATGTTATTTTCATACAGTTTGAAGACTTTATATTTTTACCAAAATCTGAGAGCGAGCAGCTTTAAACCTTTAAAATTTGGGATGTGTATTTCATGAATGTACAAACAATGATGTTGAAGGTGGTAATGAGTTTTGTTACATTTACCGCAGATCGAGGATACTGCATTGAGTCAACTTAGAGGTCAAGTGATGGAGTCGTATGGAACAGAGAAAGAAGAATCAGTAACAGAAGCATGGGATTCTATGCAACAATTGGTAGGCAAATTGTACTCACATATTCAGTTGCTTTAATATTCACATTGAAAAAAATAAAGAAGTATCCAAATGTAACTTATATCGGTTTTTAGTTATTGCCTTTTTATCTTGAACGAGAGACCTGCTCTATTTATATTATATTATTCCTATAACCAAAACTACAATGTTTTGAAGCCGGTCAGCTTTAACTCTGGCTATAACACTCATTTCACACATACAAATTTAACGTCCTGTATTTTATGTTTGTAACCGACCAACCCAAGGTGGTACATATACTTTGTTACGTTTGTATTTTTTTTTCTCGTTTTTTAATCCTTTGTGTTTTGTTTGTTTTGTTTTCCAAGTATTTTTCCTTAATGTGGTATTTTGTGTGTTTAAGGATGTCTCGTGCTTGTCCTTGTTAAGTGTCCTTTCCGATTATGGCTGTATGTTGACCAAGTTGTGTGCTTGGTCTACGGCTGTTCCTGTTAGAAGATTTAAATGAAACTACATGAACGTTTGTTGTTACTAGTTTCTAAACTCACTATAATTTATGGTCTTTTCACGAAGCTCCTGACCAAAGCTGAAAGTACACTCGCCTTAATCTTCATACGTTTTGGTTTAGAAAGTCTATAAATCTATACATTTTATGAAGGTCATTGCAATCCCTAGACAACTAACACAAGTCAAATAAAAGTGTTACAAGAGAAATAAGCTCATTAAATCAAATAAGAAATCCTAGACATCGTCACTTTTCGGCAACTCTTATAGCTAGGTTTAACCCCCTTGCATTTGACACACTATTATCTGCCGGAGGGAGTCGTTCCACAGAAGTTTGATATCTATCTCCAAATTAATTTTATATTAAAATACGTTCTGTGATAGATGTTTATAACCTCTTTATATACAGAAATCATCATAAAATTGAAGCAAAAAAGCTTTCAAATATCTTTTATATTGTTCCTTCATGCAGAGATAAATGTAAAAAATGAAATGAAATCTTAGGATATATAGGATATATGTGTGAAATTATATATGGCTTACTTATAAGTCTTGTTAAAAAATGAAGACAGTAAAGAAATTATTTGTAGTCATGGCCACTATCATTTATTTTTACTTCTTTAGAGATCAGAAATTTATGTGTTTAGATAGTTTTGCCATAATAGCAAGGATAAAATCATTTGAACGTTTTGGAAAATAAATGTTCATTTTTGGTCAGCTTTAAAGTTGTTTGTATCTGCAATAAAAATCTATGCATGTATGCACGTGCTTGTTTAGTTTTAATTATCACTATAAGTGATGTAAATTTCTAAATTGTGGTTAAAACTATGCATTGTTTTACAGCTTGAATTGTTAAACCTGTAGCAAATTATTTTGTAGTGATACAATGCTGTTTGATAACAAGCTATCGCTAGATATCACATTTTATTTCCGAAGTTTTAATTGAAACACAGTTGCCAAGTAATAGACCGTATCACTTCACTTCTTAATCAATTTATTCCATAAAAGATCTTAAAAATAAATGAAAAACATGCTTTTCAAAATCTACTTTACAAATCTGCTTTTATTTCATGAAAGTTTTGAGCTAATAAGCAATAAGAAAAGGATGAAATTTTCAACAAAGATTAAAGGGACATACCCTATCTTTCAACTAAATAACCTCAAAACTATTTAACAGAATTTTAGAATATTATAACTTTACCTATAAGTTTTACTGCATTCCACTTATTGATAAAATCACCGGTTTAAAATATACCGCGCACCGTAAACCATTCCTGTGTAAGTTTGTTTAAAATTATGGTGATGCGATTTATTACAAAACATGTATTAGCGTTATTAAACACTTGTCTTGTCGACTCTTTTTTTTTTTTTTTTTTTTTTTTTTTTTTTTTTTTTTTTTTTTTGGTTTTCTTCCTGAATTAACCATGATAAAGTCCATGATAAAGTTTGCATTATAAAAAACAAACTTGATTATGTTCAAAATGAAAATGAATTTTGACGCGATAAGTAGTGCTAATGTTACTCAAGTGTTTAAGTTGACTAACGTTAGTTCGTGTTTCCTTTTCCCCGCCGACGAATATAAATGTGTCGCACTGAAATACTGCAAGCTCGTTTCATCATTGCTATCTATTGCTGGGTCTCTTTTGACTATTGCAATTGTGGTGCTTTTTAAGAAATATCGGGAATTTACTCAACGTATGATTGCAAATCTGAGTTTTGCTTCAATGCTTGTGGGTGTGAGCTACTTGGTAGACGAGTTTGAAGAACAAGCCACTCTCTTGTGTAAAATTCAAGGAGCGTTCTTGACGTTCTCGATTTGGGCTGTTTTAACGTGGATTGTTTGTATTATTGCTAACTTGTACAAGAGAGATATTTCCGGACTTGACTGGAGAAGAAAGGAACGGACCATCACTCTGTTATGTTGGGCTATACCTGTGGTGATCACTACAATACCTTTCATAGGGGATGCGTACGGACCTGCTGGGGTGTGGTGCTGGATAAAGCATAGTGTGGAGTGGAGATTTGGCATTTGGTATATATGGGATATAACGTTCATCATTATATTCTTTGTTGTTATGTTCCACATAGCTTACAGAGTCTTAAAATTGATAAAACAAAGAAGATCAGATGAGGGTGTATTACAGATTCAGAACTTGCACGCAGATATTCGGTTGCTAGTTATGTATCCTATCGTGTATTTCTTCGTACACCTGTTCTCAGTCATAGGTAGGATTCAAGATGCTATACAGGGCTACAGCTTCGGGGTGCTTCTTCTACAAACATTGACTGGACCTCTATACGGAGCCGCTATTGCATTAGTGTTTGTAATAGATAGGAGAACGGCAACATTGCTTAATATAAAAGATATAAGGGAGGCAATATCAAATTGGAGGAAAAGTAACACACACGTGAATGAATATCAATTTGGAAGTGAGTTTCAACCTGCAGAACCGTCAGTTGAAACAGAATCAAAGTTTTAACGGTTATAGGCATTATACAATATGCTTGACATGACAGAAAATATAGATAGTGAACGTGCTATTTTCACTTGAGACATAGAAACGTTTAGCTGCAAGCATTTCCTTATGAATATATTATGTACCAGCTTAGATAAAAAGATAGTAAATATGTAATACATATGTTTAATTGAGTTTGATATTGATGAAATATTTCATTTAAGAGCCTTCCAAACTTAATTCAAAATCTTGCTTTCATTCGTAAATAACTGCACTTTTATGAGTTTCTCTCAATTACGAGATATGCTAAACAAAAGATATTCTGTCCAATATCTTTGTTTTCTTTGTGTAAATATAGATATGGTAAGATATGTGTTTATACATGTCATTTTTAGTCTACATCATAACTAGTGTTTACGTTAAATAATTCTGAAAACATTCCTTCCTTCCGTCATGTACAGTACACTACATTACATACATTTTGTACATGCACATGTTTTTTCCTGTGCAGTATACGAGTCACATTAATCATGAAATCAGCCGCATACACTGTCAGTCACTAATCATTTCAACCATTCACCCTTTCTTGTCATCTTAATAATAATAACATTCTCATACCTAAGAATGCAATAGAAGTAGGTCAAGACTAAAGGAGGGAAAAGAAACATATGTACTGTAGAGCGCTTTTTAAGATATCAAGCCGAAGTATGATATTCAATACCATGATGTAGGTCATTCCAGAACCGTATTCAAACTTATTAACTCTGTTGCACTGTTATTTGGCACTGATTCAGACCAATAAGAGTGCGGCTGTTTTTCTAAACAGCCGAGTAAGTTGTTTATCGGTCACCAGGTCAGAAGTCTTTTTTGAAAGAAACAATTTTGCCTTCATTGTCAGCTTATGCTATGTGTCGTTGTTAACCTCTTGCCAAACATGATGCTTCTATAACTCGGGAAACCTGTGGACATTTTGTTTTCAGCAGTCTGATTAGTGTTGCACACTTTGCTATCAAAAGTACCATTAACAGTTTTACAAGAGTAACTAGTAAAATGTAATTAGATATTTATTAAATTACTTGAAGTGATGCATTAGTATTTGATACTGTGTGTTTTTTTTCATCTACCATATCAGTTCGATATTTCTCGATCTTCCCGTGCACGCTGAAATAGTTGCAAGTGTTTACTTTTATGCTTAAATAAAGATGTTGTGTATTGTATTGGTATAATTTACGCCAATAACGCTTCTCTCGAATCATCCAGACAGTGGTGTCAGTATGGTGTCCAGAATTATATAGCTCTGCAGTCGCATCCGTTTTTAAAATTTGGCTAATTCCAGGTTTGTGAAAATGGATGTATTCTTATAACTTCAATACAATTTTGAAAAAAAAATACAATCAATGAATTGTCTGCTGGCAACTGCAAAGAATCTAAACCCTCGTAGACATTAATTATGCATTTGTCATCAACTTTGTGCTGGTAGCCTAAGGCTTATCCTGTGCTTGTTTTAAAGACTTATTGGATGACATTAGTTTGGTATCATTTGTTTGTGCAACCAGCATATGAAGAGATGTGACCGCAAGGTGTCAGCCCATCAAGCATATTGGTGTTACAAAATAAATAGAAAATAAATAAAACTATATAAATGCTCGCACGCGAACTCAACTCAGAAGTCTATAATTGTTTTTCTGTAGCTGTGACTTCTATGTTATTTTGATATTTTTCATGTTTTTGTCATCAGCAAATATGCTAAGCAAGAGGCAATTTAATTTTGTTGCTGCTGGTGGTGGTGGTTAAAATTGAAATACATCGACCCTAATACCATAGAACATATGTGTGCTCAATGCAGAATAACAGTATCGTTACCTAAACACCAGTTACACTGAATTGTTCTGTATTTTAAATACGAGACATTCGTATTCGCTTGTTTGTAGTTTGCGCTTTATTTGTAACTCGAAATAAAGATAAAATATCTCATTCAGTTTACTCGTTTATTTATCTAAACGGCAACACAAATAGAAAAAGTATATATTTCCTATCTCTACATATAGGCAACCATATACAGTATCGGACTAAACAGGGAAATACCCTGTGAACTCTCGTCGTGCGAAAGGAGAAACGGTGTGGTTGTTTAAGCAAATAAAAATGATGTTTACAGCCAATTACCATTTTATGCCCCCGCCATTCGAAGACTGGTAAAATGGCATTAAAGTGTTTCCTATGTCCGTCTGTCCAAAATACTTTTGAAAGGTTGCATGGATTTTATTCAGATTTTACATGTATGTTTTTGATCTTACAATACAGGTCAATATCGATTTCGGTTACAATATACGAATATTTAATAGAGTAATGACCCCTTAAATGTTGGTTTTTGAAAGTTTGCATGGAAGGTGATGCGCATATCATGTTCATGAGTATTGAAGGGGTTATCGCCCTTTGATTATAAGCTTATCTTGCACAATTTCCATGATGACCTATTCGTCCAGCGCCCATCGTACGTCGTCCGTTCGTAAGCGTTTCCTCCAAGCAGCTCATTTGAAACAACCGGCCCAATGTTGATGAAACATGGCAGTTGTTCAAAGAATTCCATACCCTGCAGAACTCTGGTTGCCACGGCAACGGAAAGGAACAACTTTAAAAATCTTCTTCTCAAAAACAGGAAGACCAAGGCCTAAGATAACTAGCATGTAGCATTACTTAATAGACCTCAAAATTACCCCGCCCGGGGGTCACTTGATTGTTCATAGGCTTATATAGGAAAACGTTTAAAACTCTTCTTCTCTGAAGCCATTAAGAATAGAGCTTAGATATTTGGCGTGAAGCATTGCCTAGTGAACCTCTTCCAAGGTTGTTCAAATCATGACCACCCGGCTCAAAATTGGCCCCGCCCGAGCGTCACTTGTTTTACATGAACTTATACAGAAAGAACATCAAAATTCTTCTGCTCAAAAACCGGAAGGCTCAGAGCTTATATTTGGCATACACCATTGCCTATTGGACCTCTACCAAGAGTGTTCAAATCATGAACCTGGTTAAAATTGACCCTGTCCTTTTAACTTAGTTAAACATAGGCTTATAAAGGGAAAACGTCAAAAATCTTCCTTCCCAGAACCACTAGGCCCAGAACTTAGATATTTGGAATAAAGTATTATGTAGTTCACTTCTGGATTGTTCAAATCAGAATCCCCAGGTCAAAATTGACCTTTCTGCTATTGTATTATAGCCTATTGTATTATAGCCAATGCTAGGAAGGTGAGCGATATATGGCCATATTGGTCCTCTTGTTTTATATACCTTCGTGTTCGCGTGGTTCACATGACCTACACGCTGTAATTCAACAAATCCTTATGGGAAGTTTTCATAAGAAGATTGTTTATTTAATTCGAATTCTGGCCCTTTCATTACCTGAACATATTTTATATGACACTTTTGTGCATTCTTGTCTGGGCTATTAACCATTGACCTGAATTCAGTGAAACTTCATAGACTGCTTAACTATCAAGATGATATGCGGATTCCAGGTCAGTGATTGTTTATAGCCACTTTGGTTATCTGTTTAATATTTCTTCGTGACAGCTTCTCAGCAACTACAGCCAAGAATTCAACACATTTGTATGGGAAACTTCACCAAAAGAGATGCGATACTTACAGCATGACTTTTTGTCTGGGTGGGGGAGAGGAGGGACAGGGGTCTGTCAACAATAGCTCTTGTCCTTTTTGAAGACAACAATTCCAAAAACTGTTGTTGATAAACTCGTGCAATAACGAATATTGACACATCTAATATAATCCTACATATTGTAGTATGAAAATTATTCACACAGACATACTTTGATTCAAATAGATAATTTGTCTTTTTGCAGTTCAAATGTTGTGGAGTGAGTGGAGATGTCAACGCGTCGGATTCCTGGGCTATTTACAAAATGTCATCTAAATGGTTTCAAATGCAAGCAGGTGAAAATCACAATTTATCTTAAAAAAACTTAACTTTTGGACATTTAAACTTGGTCCAGTGATATTTAATTAAAAATGTCTTATTTGTTCAAGTTCTGACTGAATTAAACCCAACCAGTCTTAGCTCCAAACCCAATGAACATGGGTTAGAATTATAGTACGATGTTAGTCAAGAGCTTGAGGTTGACAAGGTATACGTCCTTATCAGGATACATTATATGTGTCAGCCTTACCTATATAATGTCTGAATTGCTACACACGATCAACAAATATTAGATATCATGACATCATGTTTTCTGACTTTTTTTCTCAGAAACGAGGCTGATGTCATTTGGGTCAACAATCTCAGAGACTGCCACATTTTTCTCTAGGCTTTATTGTGTAATAACTTATCTTGATATGTTTACATATTACAGCCGAAGTACCGCCAAAGGGGTATGAGTATGTGCCAGTCAGTTGTTGCAAGGACACTGAGAATACACCAAACGTCACCAAATGTCAGGGCAGCATTGACAAAACCATTATACCTGTAAGAGGACCTCCTGTGTTAGATGCGTCACAACTCAACGACCAATTATATACGCAGGTATATTTATAGTTTAAATAATACCATTTCCACTGGTCCAACTAACAACTGTCGCTGGATTGTACTTTCTGTCTTATAATTTTATTTGCCCTATTTCTCAGCAACCAAAGGCGGGACAATCAATGAAATATTACGTATGGATTCGATACCAAGCCTTTTTGTGCATATGGTTGGCATTTTGCGCAAGGATACGTCTTTCATTGAGTTACGACCCGTTCATTTTTTCAGCAAGCTTTGTCCACGCTATTTCACAGTAACTACTGGACGGAAATCATTGAAACTTACACGCCTTAGGCATATTTCGCTCAGATAATTATTCATTTGATTCTTTCATAGACATAGTGTACATAGAGATATTTGTCAGGATATTCCTCAGCAGCCACTTCTGTTCAGTGGAAACATTCTTTTAGGCATTCATATATCAATCCTGTGTCCAAGCCACAACGAGGGTATTAATCATCTTCAGTGATAGTTCTAGTTCATACCATAACACACACGATAGTAATATTAGGTATAACAGCTATAGTAATACCGTCATGATAAGTAACACTACTTGGAAGTGTATGCAAGATATTCAAGAGTGTGATACTGGATATACGTTTATTTCGTTAACAATACTAGTAAATACTTTTCTTTTTTAAAATGCATATCGCCATGACGTATTAAATAGTGTCAAGTAACGTCAACAAGGCCGTTTGTTAAAGAGGTTCATGTACAAATATGTATTGCATGTTGGTTAACCATATCTAGAGAGAGGAGCCCATAGTCAAATGTAACACAATATGTCTTCTCGGTTTTGTGTTCTAAATAACACTGCAATAGTAGAGATAGGCAGTATATTATTATTTTTATCAAATCTACATTAACAGGGATGTTACACTTCATTGCGCAACATGTTGGCAAGTAATCTCACTATACTTATTGGTGTCGGTGCTGGTATCGCTATTGCAATGGTAAGTAGTGGACATGTTGTTTTACTTTTTGGTATGAACGTTGAAGTGAGCACGTGTTATCCTCATAGCGACTCGTGGTACTCGCGAGTTAACCAGAAGAAAACAAGAAATGTCATAATAATTTTTACAAAACTTTTACAGAATGAAAATTTCTCAATAAAATGATAGACAACTTATCTATCTTAAAGTCCAAGGATCACTTTGAGTTTACTGATATAGTAACATAAATTTATTGATAGGATAAATATAGAACCATGTTCTATTCACTCTTAAACAATGTTGATATATGCCTTTCTTTCGTATTCAAATTGTTTCTTCATGAAGAAGACTTAACAGAAAGCCTTTCTTATTTTTTGGAATTTCATTGAAAAAAATACTGCACTATGTTTCTAATATTTAATTTTCAGTTTAAAAAGCTAAGTAAAAAATGTTTTTGGTACAAACAATTGTCATTTCTGTCATTAAGACATCTTTCTTGCTAAAATGAGAGCTACAGGTAAATGTAATCCTTCGACTTTAAGCAAACCATTAACAAAATTTATGAGTACATCATTGATTTGAAGTCCCAGGACCACATTGACAAGTAGCTCTTATTTTACCAAGAAGGTTGTCTTATCGGTGGAAATGACCTTTATTTGTACCAAAAAACATTCATAACTTTATTTTTAAATCAATGTACATGTTAGAAATATGGAGCAGTATTTTTGCCAATGATATTGCAAAGAAAGGGCTTCCTGGCAACTCTTTTCGTGAAAAAGCGACTTGAATATAAAAGAAATGAATATGTCAGCATTGTTTAACAGTGAATAGAACATGGTTATAGTATCAGTATATTTATTTTACAATATCAGTAAATTCAAAAAGACCTATAAACAATAGTTGGCTTTATACCTATTCTGCATAGCATTTTGTCAAAACAAAGTCGCACATGTTAATATTAGATATAAGTCACACCATTGTTTACGAATTATTTGACCATGATAAGTGAAAACTGTTTTATTGCTTCATAATATGATAACCCTGTTTAGATTTGAAATAATTTTGAAAACACTTACACTCAACGATCAACTTTACATTCCTATAAACTCTATTTTAGATATGTGCTGTACAAACAATATATTACCTTCAAACATTCATAAACATTTGGCGACTAAGTCAGCACTTCTAGCCACCAACAGTGATCATGTTACTTATGAAAGCAAATGCATAAATTGGTTTTAATCAAATGTTGTACTTCTCAAAAGCAGATATCTTAATTACAAACTTAAATAATACATTAGTTGGAGGCCACAAATGCGATGTATTGTATTTTTGTTAGATTGTTATAAAAAAAATACGTCTTTTATTTCAGGTCCTGGGCATGGTGTTTTCACTTTGTTTATGCCGAAAGATAAAAGACGACGATGATTATGATGACTGTGACTGATAAAACATCATCCAATAAACGTTTCTGAGAATTTTACAAAAATGGTGACCATGGAATACAATGATGATCTCTTTGATAAAATATATGCATGCCACCTTTACATTTACTGACTTATTTTGCATTTCATATGCTATGTGATTCATTACTTGTAAACATTATATTAAGGTTATTTCTAGTGTGCTTTACTGACACGTATTGCAAACAAACAATAAATATGTTGCAATCGTAACGAACAACAAAATATTCTATATTTGTTTAACGGTGTGAACGATATAATTTTTATCATAATGTCTACTACTTAAAATACGTTAGTTACAAATGTAGTGAAAAGGAAAAACAGACGCTTTTTGACCAGGTTATAAAATATTTACAATTTTTTATGATGAATTAATGTCAAATTGTGTAACAGTTATGATTGAGGACCGCTAAGCTCTAAGTATTCAGATGTCAGATAACATTTGCAAAAGAATGTGCTTCAACAAAAGACTAGCTTTTGTTACTTTAAACTACTGGTCAAATGTAGAGAGTGGTGTGTGTGACCGAAATAAGGTTGTCCCTGATACCGCCTAATGAAACATTTAGTTCTCCATTAGAATGTCACGTTTAAAGCTTTATTTCTAAACAGGAGAGGCATTTTGCAGCTGAGCATAAAATTGTAAACAAAGTGGTAGCAAATTAAATGTGGAAGTAATCAAGCAAACTGTGACGTTGTTTAAAGCTTGCATTTAGTCTGTGGTTCTGGTTAGCATATCAAGTTGAACGATTCTATTTCTGCGCAAACAGTAATGCCACAATTATAATAATTCCTGTGATGAGAACTGTTGTAATCATCTTAATGATGTGACAAAACACAAGTATACAAAAGCAAGATGCTGATGATAAGCAATTTACTTATTCATTGGAACTTTCAAGACTCGATCTTCAATATTTCAAGCCTGGATAGCCACAATGTGAGATAAGCCCTCGCTTAGGGGTTCGGAACATATATGACTCGAACATTTTGTGAAGAGACTTATACAATTCTATGTATGTGCACTGTAATGAATTATAAACAGCAACAAGAAACATCAATTTATCTTTGCAAAGACACAGTGGTACATGTGTACCACAGAGGAATTAACGGTATTGTTAATGCAAATTTGATAACTTAAGACCAGTTTCACGAAACTATTTTCAAATGTTTATGATGTAGTTATATATGTATGCCATATGTGATTACTGTTATTTCCGATGTTTGGAGTCATTTTCTGTTAATTGCCAAAGACGTATGTGGAATGAAAGAGAGGTCAGAGGTCACAATGTTTACATGATAATGTTATGATATTACTATTTTGGAGGTAT
The DNA here is from genome assembly GCA_022818135.1 of Saxidomus purpurata. NCBI lineage: Eukaryota > Metazoa > Mollusca > Bivalvia > Venerida > Veneridae > Saxidomus > Saxidomus purpurata. The sequence goes on from JAFMSR010000011.1 coordinate 5,557,776, forward strand.
GAATGAGTCAAAATTAAATGTGAAATCAAGTACACAAGTGAAAATCCTCTTTTTATGAATATGTAATGGAAACGATATCACCTATATGTAATGATTGATGACATACACATGTCTAGTTTTAACACCATTTGCTGTTATCATGGAGTAATCGTTAATCTAAACTGTGGTGCCATTTACGGAAATAGCATTAACACATACAGTCTGTGATTGTAGGTTAAGCCAGGTACAGTAAACACTCCGGATAATAAATTTCGGATATAAGGAACAAATTACGGTATCTGGACCCGATGTTTTCCTTTCTTTATCTAATATGAAAATGCTACATGGATATAACAAACTACGGATATAAAGAACAAATTTAAATGGTCCCAAGGGGTTCGCTATATTGTGAGTTTCCTGTATATTCCTGATAGCCCTGTAAGGGCAGATTAAGATTGTCAGGAAGCTATTACAACAGGGTCTGAACTTTACCCATAATCCTGCCGGGATTAAGCCCGTGAAGGGTACTTGTTGGTATATTCTAATTAATGAATATTGTCAGGGTATGTTCGTGTTATATATATTTCAGTGAGTGTGTGATGACAAGTTTGGACCAACATGTCATTAGCTTTCCTGTTGAAATTGTCATTTTATACAGATGACTGATGTTTGATTTTATTGTAGAGAATAGACTTGAAACATTTATCTTAAATACTTGATTGAACTGAAATTTCAGACGTAAAAAATAAAGCAGTAGCAGCTCAGTACTATAGCCCTAATTTTACTGGTAAATTTTTATATTCAATGAGCAACTTTTTCTTAAAATATTTCGACTTTTCGTGAATAGTCTAGTGTACCTATGGCTTACATTAGTAGTTTTGGAAGATGAGAGGACCCCATGTTATTTTTCTTTTTGTTGTTAAAGAAAGATAACTTAGAATCTTCAGTCCAAAATTTTATCATCAGAAATTACCTTCCGTTTTTCCCCACCAGAAGGAAACACATTTTACAGTGCTTGCAACAGGTGTTTATATACATTTGCTATTGTCACTGCCAGTGCTGATATAAGTATCAGACTTGGTGGAAATATCAGTTTGTAATATTTTACTAATGTTTCCTTTTGTCATACTTTTGCAATCATTTCGGGTTTTTGCAAGCTTGCATTGCTTCACTTTATATTCTGTGATCTGATATACAGTCATTATAATGTCTTATATCAGGGCTTGTATTGGTATTTAATCATTTCAAAGTAATTGTCATCATGTTTAAACTGGTTCTATTACTTTAAGAGTCATTTTTATCGTATTGACATATTAATAAAAAGAATTGCATGTACAATGGTTTGTGTTATATACCCTTATTTCAACAATAAACTAACGTAATGTGCACAAGTCCGTTCTTTACAATGTAATATTTAATCAATATATAAACATGCAATGTCTTGTACCTTCACAATGATACGAAGAATTGTTATATATTACATAATAATCTACAAGATATAACGTTATGCCCACAGAACATCAAGACACGATGCAGTTTATTTGTCCAGTGTTAAGACAATCACATTTACAGAAAAATATATACTTAAGGGGGATCACTGGTGAGGTTTTGGATTTTTGCACTTCCGGAAATTTACATTTGTTATATTTAAAAAATGATGAGTTAACTGGAAAAAACAATTATGTAGTAGTAAACTTAGGCACAATAGGAATATTTTAGTGTAAAAATATTGAACATTTTTGAGAAAAAATATTTTGACCTCACATTTTGTGACTAAATTGACAAATTTTTTCATATGCCAAAATGGGGGGTAGGGATACAAAAATAGTCTTTTCTGAAAAACCGTTGAAGATATTTACTTAATTCAAACTGTATTACAAAATGAATTGTTAGGATATAAAAATCACAAATAACTAGTCCCTTTGACAGTTCTTTACTACAGACATATGCCGTCATATCTCAACGCTCGTCGAAATCTAAAAAACACATTTTTTGCCAGTTTTTATTAAATTTCTTTCTTATATGCACATTGACCCCCATTTTTTATTTTTGCATTCTAAAACAAAGGTTTTAAGCAAACTGTAGACAAAGTATCTGAAAAAGCTTGTTATTCCTTTATCATGAAATATTCATTTATCAAAAATTGAAAAAATGAATTTTAGTAAAGTGGGTGGGGTAATAACAGGGAGCGTAATATTTATTCAGATGCTGATAGAAATACCACTATCACTAATTTTTCATCCTAAAGTATGACATATTACCCTAGAAGATATCAAAAATTGATACCCATTCTAAAACATACACCACATACATAAACGTTTACAATATGAAAATTCTAGCTCATTCTGCATTAAGCACCTTATCTGATAGTGCATCACTAAAGATTAATCTAGTAATATGTTAGTCCCCATAAAAAACAGGGTCAATAAAATTTCTTGTTATTTTGAATTTCAGCAGTGACCCCCCTTAAGGACAAAAGTTTTGCCCGGTTCGAAATTGTTTAATTGAATTTTAATTGTATGTTACTTTTAATTTTTTGTTCGCAAATTTATGTTTTGAGACTACTTTCAACAACACATGGTGTTTAGATTTCTATACTAAAGCATCCGATGAACCATGACGGCCTAATCATGAATCTCACGTTTATATTAATTTTATGTACATGAAGCTTATAATCACAAACATTTCTAGTGGTTACTTTTACCAAAAGATAGTCCTTTAGAAAGACGTAATCATTTTAACAAATAGTCAACTTATGTTGTTATTACGAACCTTTCAATAGAGCAACGTTTGGTTGACTTCACGCCGGTTAACCCACAACACATGCTGCACATGTGTTCAACGACCGTGAACATTCTTTTCGACTTCTGCATCAGCCTCATGGACATTGAAAATTTGTAAATTGATTTGAAAATGATAAAATTCTTGTGTTTTTCTAATTATGAATAAAATATGGAATTTCAGCCTTTCTGTTAGTTTAATTATACCGTACAGAACTTTTGTCCTTAAGTATACATACACAGCGGCAAATGCGACACTGGTGGACCTAATAAGCACACTTACAAACAAACGCCCTGCTATCTTTTTGGTAACAATGAGCATCTAAGCAGTTCTAAGTCACAATCAGTTGTAGCAGTCACAGTTCCAAGCAATATCGCAAAGATAATCAAAATACACGAGAGCTCTGTGCTACATTCAGATCCGCAATCTGAGTAATGAAAGCACGAAACGTTTGAACATTAACCGACAGCTATCTAGACTACATGACGTATAAGACTTATGACTGTGACATTCATATGGACATGACGTTAATGCTGAGATTGTGGACATATTTGCCCAGAAAAAGAGCATACAGTCGGCTTTTTAGGATATGCAAGACCATATATGCTTAGAATATGATTTGAAAATGTTTTGAATAAACGCCGTGATAGCTCTTTTAACTATGTTTAAATGTTATTATCCCTTATGATTATTTTAAAACATTCATAAAACGAATCTAATGGTCCAACTCACAGTTACTCGTACACAATAGGGGACGCAGTCTTCTAGAGAGATGGTATAAGGGCCAATTTTCTCAAACCCGAACTATGTACGGCGTTTATTGACAGCAAGTTAAAGAAAGTTGCGTCCCTTATATCATAGCGCCATTTGTACGAGGGAAATATTAAATTTAAAAACAAAATATCATTAGTTTTACACAGTTAATTTTATATGATGAGAAACTTTAAAAATATTCTGTCGAATCATGTAATATCAGTTTGTAAAATCGGTCGGTCTTGCAGCCGAAATATTGAGGCTAATTCAAATGAATACTCTGGAAAACTGTATGCATCCTAAGGTTCTATTTGAAATCAGAAATGAAATTTACTACCCGCTGCACATAATTTTTAACAAGTCCTTGTCTGAGAGAGTTGTACCTGATGACTGGAAGAAAGCAATAGTTACGCCTATTTTCAAAAAGGGGGATAGAAAAGACCCATCAAACTACCGTCCAGTAAGTCTTACATCAGTTGTGTGTAAAATCTGTGAAACTGTTATATGCAACCGGTTAATGAATCATTTGTCACAAAATAATTTACTGTCAGATGCCCAATATGGATTCAGACCAGGTCGATCATGTTCTATACAACTACTGGAGATACTGGATGAATGGACAGTGCTTACAGACAGTGGTACTCCCATTGACGTAATATATTTGGATTTTAGCAAAGCATTTGATAGTGTATCGCATGATCGTTTAATTCACAAACTTCACAACTTAAGTATAAGAGGACCTACCCTGAAATGGATAAACAGTTTTTTATCAAGCAGACTGCAGTGTGTTAGAAATGGTTCTTCTATTTCATCCTGGACAGACGTTATAAGTGGTGTACCACAGGTGAGCGTACTCGGTCCAGTCCTGTTTTTGTGCTTTATTAACGACTTACCGGATGTGGTCAGTGGATTAGTGAAAGTATTTGCTGATGACACTAAGATTTACTCAAATGCAATACACAGTGAAGATTTACAAATAGACTTGGACAATTTATGCATGTGGAGTGAAGAATGGAAGCTCTCGTTCAGTGCTAAAAAGTGTAAAGTTATGCACATAGGTAATAGTAACGATTGTTGTAGGTATACTATGCCAGATAAAGATGGAAACTATACATACATTGAATCAATACCTTTTGAAAAGGATCTGGGCGTTACATTTGATGAAAATTTGAACTTTGAAAAGCATATCGCAACCCTTACCAACAAAGCTCAGCGAACTCTCAGAGTTATCCACAGATCATTTGAATATTTAGATAAGATCATGTTCATTACACTTTACAAATCTTTAGTAAGACCGGTACTGGAATATGGATCAAGCGTATGGTCGCCCTACATGAAAAAAGATATTAAAAAGATAGAGGATATTCAACGACGTGCCACAAAACTAGTTAGTACAGTAGCCAATTTACCATATGAACAACGCTTAATTGAACTTGGCCTTGTCACGTTAGAGTACAGACGAGATCGAGCTGATATGTTACAGATCTTTAAATCCACTCACGGTTTTGATGATTTAAAATGGGACAGACTCTTTACTTTATCATCGGGAGATCTACGTGGACATCACCTTAAATTTGTTAAGAAAAAATGTCGCCCCAATGTACGCTCACACACATTCAGCCAAAGATCAATAAACTATTGGAACAGTTTAAACAGCAAGACAATAAACGCTAAATCAGTGAATGAATTTAAATCGCTGCTTAACAATGAGAAATGGAACCCGAAAAAATTTAAGCCAAGTTGTTACTACTAATCATTAACTAACGCACTCCTAAGCAAATATACAAGTGACAGTATAAGTTTAGAGAACTAAAGAAGAGATCACTTAATAGAGGGGCCACGATGGCGAAGCCAATATTACGGCCCGAAGATCCAGGTATCCAGGTATTAAAACGACACTGTTGCTCAAACAGCAATTATTCCAACAAGAAACAGCTCACCAGACGGAACCTACAGTGTTGTTGTTATTTTGACTGTTGCCGAATCAAGTCCATTGGTGAGTACTCCGGAAAACGACACTGTTGCTGAAACTAGTCAAACAGCCATTATTCCACCAAGAAACAGCTCACCAGACGGAACCGACAGTGTTGTTATTTCGACTGTTGCCGAATCGAGTCCATTTGCGAGTACTCTGGAAATCGACAATACATTGCACGGGAAACACTCAAAATCCCTTGTCAAAACTCCCTTGGTCCAAAAATGCATAGTAGTCATAATCCCCTTAATGGATTTTGTATATAGCAAAAAGCCCTTGTGCACAATTAGTTGGGCTAACAAGGAAGAGAACTTTTAAAAACCTCTTCTTCAAAACTACAAGGCCAATAGGTTTAATATTTAGTTTGTAGCATTGTCTAGTGGACCTCTACCAATTTTGTATAAATCAAGGGGAGCGGTGGTGTAGAGGTTAAGGTGTCGGCCGCTCATCCCGGAGGTTGCGGGTTCGAGTCCCACTGGGGCCAGGACCGTACTTCCTCATATTACACCAGTACTGGTTTTTCCAGGAAGTGGACCCGAGAGTGACTCGATAAGCTACAAGCTTTCTTCACAATCAAGCTAAAATAAATTAGTATAAACTAAGCCCCCAGGCTACTTGTCTGTATAATTATAGAGTTGCAGTTTTTTTTTAGCTCACCTGGCACAAAGCGCCAGAGTGAGCTATTAGGATCGCTTTTCGTCCGTTGTACGTCTGTCCACCATTTCCTTCAAACGACATCTCCTCTGAAACCACTGGGCCAATGTTAATGAAACTTTGCAGGAATGTTCCTTGCATGAAGCTCTATCAAAGTTGTTCAAAGAATTTTATTCCATGAAGAACTCTGGTTGCTATAGCAATAAATAGGAAAAACTTTAAAAATCTTCTTCTCTGAAACCACAAGGCCTAGAGCTTAGATTTATGGCATGTATGAGTGTCTAGTAGACCTCTACCAAGATTTTTCAAATTATGACCCCTGGGTTAAAATTGACCCCGCACGGGTGGTCACTTAGTTTTGCATAGGCTCATATAGGAAAAACTTAAAAAATCTTTTTCTCTAAAACCACAAGGCCTAGAGCTTAGATATTTAGCATGTGGCATTGTCTAGTGCACCTCTACCAAGATTGTTCAAATTATGAGCTCTGGGTCAAAATTGACCCCCGCCCGGGGGGTCACTTGGTTTTACATAGACTCATATAGGAAAAACTTTAAAAATCTTCTTCTCTGAAACCACAAGGCCTAGAGCTTAGATATTTGGCATATAGCATTGTCTAGTGGACCTTTACCTAGATTGTTCAAATCATGACCCCCATTTCCCGGGAGGGGGGGAAAGCACTTGATTTCACATAATAGGCTTATATAGGGAAAACGTAAAAAAACACAAGGCCAACAGGCAGATAATAGATATTTGAATGTTACTTAGCATTGTGTAGTGGACCTCTAAGAATTATGTTAGAATCATGACCCCTTTTATTATATCAAATGGTAGTCAGGTGAGCGATATAGGGCCATCATGGCCCTCTTGTTTTAATCTTGAGAAGGGCAATGGTACTTATGTGAGTGATAAAGGGCCATAATGGCCCTCTATTCTCCTAAACCTGTAGCTGGATACTGATAAAACTTGATAGGAAGCTTGGGTATGAAGTGTAATATTGTGCATGTCCTTGGTACATCTCAGTCAGTTTATATTCAACCCAGTTATTAATATAGGCATTTGAAAGTTTACTTTTGTAGTCCAAGTATAGCTTATCAGACTTCATCTCAAAAACCCTACCCATTGCTGTGTTTGATGAATCCTGGTCACCAGGCCCTGAAATATCACTTTTACTAATAAATATCTATCAGTTTAGCGCCAATTTCATGATAAAACTGTGCCAGTGTACAAAGCAAAATCATCTAAAATGGAATGGAAATAGTGCATGAAATTTAGTATATTATAGAATTTTTTTTTTTATCAGACTAGTACCTAGTCTACATTTGATGTAACATTACATGAGTGATCATGATCAAACTTTGTTGTGCATATCATTCCGGTCAGTTGATTTTTCACATACTGGTAATTATTGTTCACATGTTGGGAAAGACATACGTTTTTATATCAAAAGCAACTGTCTAGTTCTATACTGTATTGTACAGTGTTACTATACAGTACTAAGTCAGTACACAACAATATCTAGTAAACAGCAGTACTACAGGCTATTCGTGTGCAGAGTGATCATGATCTGCACTTATTGCAAAGGCAGACTGACTTGCAGTCAGTAGGGTATAGTCCGATTTCAAGCGCTGAGCCGTGAATGTACTTTTAGCTTATTATAAAACAACAGTAAAAACTGAAGAAAACATAAGGGTCATAGCTCAAGGGTCATGCTTAATTTGTTGTTCATAAGTTGTGCATGAATTATGTACAGTTCATCTTTTCTACTATGTGTGAAATACCCATTGTTTGCAAGTGTTCAGATTTCAAACAGCAAAAGAAATTATGTATGACTGCCCAGGGGTAAAATCCCTTATACAGTTATGTTTACTGAATTAGATTATAAAAGATGACCAGGTTAGTGTTGATATTAAAGGATTAAGACTTTCTTTCTCTCTGTGGGGAAAGTGAGATGTATTCTCAAGTAATTGTTGCAACTGTTGACTGATTAAAGTAATATTCAAAGTTTCTAACAGAGTCAATAAGTGAACACAGAATTGTACAAATTTAAATTCTTTATGCAGACATACAGAGTGAAAGAAGATGTTGGAAGATTTGATTTACCCGTTGGAGCTGAACACCAAATGTGGATTTAAGGTTAATTTACACTTTATTTATAAATGTTTTAGGAAATTTAATGTCATAATCAGACATCATTTCTGTATCTATTTTATCTATTTTCTTTTGATGTCAAACCCTTCCCGGGGACGTAGACATTTGGCGCATTAGCCACAGATACAAATGTATTAGAAGACTGAAATATAACAGAAAGAAAAAAACTAGGATTGGTTAAAAAGAGTAAAAATGTAAAAGCAGCTAGCAGTACAACTTGGGAGACACATGATCAATGCAGCAAACAGCCGCCTTGAACTGCTCTAGGGTAGGGGATTGGACAAGGGGGGATGGGGGGGGGGGGGTAGATGTATCCAGTGGTATAATAGTTCCGAGGAAGAAGGAGTACTTACTAGTCTGTAGTTGCTGTGACTAACTTGTAATTTGAGGAATGAAAGTGGCGTGTGCTGTGGGATAAAGGAACTAGGTATCTTTCAATTGGGATAGCAACCAGTTCATTATGGATCTTATACATAAGAGATAATCTGTTGTCTATACGCCTAAGATACTATTTCAGTCACTAGCGACCTATTTATGCAGTGATGATGAATATCGAGACACAACTTAGACCTAATTATTTTGGATATATAATATAATGTTTGTTTTTCGTGGTTTGAATTTGCACAAATTTGATGTGTCCGCGAAAATAGTGAAAATAAGACACATGCAGAAAAAAAACCCCAATATAATGGTATACAAAATGTATGTCACATTTTACAGATTTTTGGTCTTTTGCTCTTAGCAAATACATGTATCTAGCCTTTGCACACTGGGCATATTTTGATACACACACTGGCACATGCATATGTTTTTATAAACACTGCATGTACATCACGTTATGCTACTGTCGGTTGTATATGTCAGCTAACAGACTGAGCTGTAAAATGAAAGTAATATGTTCATTGGAATACCTTCAGAGGTCATGCGCAGGGGTCACCCTGTCTGCTAACTTCCGCTTGGTCTTTCTATACAGTAACTGTCGCTTCTATGGAAAGCCAAACATTTATTCATGGCACTGTTCAAGACGGTTTTTGTCATTTATTCATGGCACTGGTCAACATGTGTTTATCACTTATTCATCGCTAGGTTCAAGCTGTGTTGAATGTATGCAATAAAACATACTTGTCACTCCATGTACTTGAGCACTGATATTTCATTCGTTTTGTGACCAGCGCATAAGCAGGGCGTATTGATCACTTCTATCAATAGCTCTAGTTTATTATGTTCATCTCTAAAATGACTGATCATGCAAATAAATTGACACTTGTTACTTTTGATCAGCAAGAACAGAAGTTGTGTGCTGTTCGCTGTTCCTTTCGAAACACATGGTTTAGGGAGCACCTATGCTTTTATAAATTATTATACCCCCACAAAACGAAGTTTGGGAGGGTCAGGGGTGGGGGGAGGGGTATATAGGAGTGAGCTTGTCGGTTTGTCGGTCGGTCTGTTGCTTTTCATGGTTTCCGGATGATAACTCATGAACGACTTTACCCTTTTGAATAATTTTTGGTACACACGTGCAACTTCATGAAATACAGATCAAGTTCAACTTTGGGGTCAGTAGGTCAAGGTCACAGTGACTCTGAACTGTAAAACAGTTTCCGGATGATAACTCATGAAAGGCTTGACCGATTTAAATAATTTTTAGTACACACGTGCAACTTTATGAAATACAGGTCAAGTTCGACTTTGGGGTCAGTAGGTCAAAGGTCAAGGTCACAGTGACTCTGAACTGTAAAACAGTTTCCGGATGATAACTCATGAAAGGCTTGACCGATTTAAATAATTTTTGGTACACACGTGCAACTTTATGAAATACAGGTCAAGTTCGACTTTGGGATCAGTAGGTCAAAGGTCAAGGTGGTGTGGTGGCCGAGTGGTTAACGCTCTGGACTACCAATCCGGAAGTTCCCGGTTCGCTTCTCGGCAGAGGCACTGGATATTTCAGAAACGCTTTTCAGTGTTTCCCACTTATCTGAGATGAACTGGTTAGAAACCCAGAGGTAGTCTCGCGTGTATCGGTGCTATACACCGGGCACGTAGAAAAGAACCAAGGGGTCTATTCGTAAAAGAGCTAGGGTCTGGTACCCGGATTCCCTTGTATCTGCTTCTTTCTCTAAAATAAAAGACCACAATGGAAATAAGAGCTTGCTCTTTATTGTGTTATCCTTGGTACTTGGTACTGAAATAAATACATACACAGTGACTCTGAACTGTAAAACAGTTTCCAGATGATAACTCATGAAAGGCTTGACCGATTTATGTAATTTTTGGTACAACAGCTGTTACATCATCAAATACAGGCCAAGTTCGACTTTGGGGTCAGTAGGTCATCGGTCAAGGTCACAGTGACTCAGAATTGTAATGTAAAACAGTTTCCGGATGATAACTCATGAAAGGCTTGACCGATTTAAATAATTTTCGGTACACAGCTGTAACATCATGAAATACAGGTCAAGTTTGACTTTGGGGTCAGTAGGTCAAAGGTCAAGGTCACAGTGAGCCGAAAACGGTTTACTTGGAACATTTGAATGGTTTCTATTTCTAACGCTTGTCCAGGCCCAATATTTTATGCTTGTCCAGGCACTTTCTTTTAAACTAATTACTTTGTGGTCAGTAGGTCAAAGGTCATAATGTATAATAACTCAACTCTATGTCCTTGTGGCCATTCCTTTCTTATGGTTGCCATACTTCTGTGACAAAGCTGTATTGTGGGGGTATAATTCGTCACTCTTGTGACAGTTCTAGTTTTCAGAAAATACATTTGTATTAAGTGTGTTTTCTCTGATAAAATTTGGAATGATCCAGTAATTTTTGTGAGAGACACAAGTTAGATTAAAATATTGAGTTCTCTGAACATAATTATGTTTCTTTTATTTCTTTTTCAGGTGAAATTAAACAGGAATTCTGGTAATGACTTACTACTTGTAAGGAGGCAAAGTACAGAGTGGTAGTTTGTGAGGTTTACCTGCCAGTGAATTGGGCTCTCTCTATTGATCAGGGACTTGATCATCTTGATATTAATACAGCCACAGAAGACATGCAGTCAAACGGTAACATAGATCATTCATGGAAGAACCGAAAACTGGTCTTAGTTTACAAGTGGTTTTCATTCACATGTGCTTTTACTAACTTGTACATTTTCCTTTTGATTATGTGGTAGTAAGACATTTATGGTTTTATTTTAGTTTTCCATACATTAACTGTTTGCAGTTGTGTATCTTTTATGTGACAATTGTATTGCTAAATAAATGATAAATAATAAATAAATATAAGTGAATAAATAATAATTTAATAATTAAAAATAAAAAAAATAAATATAATGAATAAATGATTATGAAGAATGAAATAAATAAACTAAAAAATAAATAAAGAAATAGAAAACAAATAATAAATGAAATAAATAATAATGTATAAATATAAAAAAAATGTAAATAAATTAATCAAAATAAAATGAAGGTTTTAAAATATTAGCAATAAATTAAAACTGAAATTTAATATTACTAAAAAGGCACTACAATTTTCACATAGAAAATGCACACCTGAAACAGTTTGGAAAGTAGTCAAAGTTGTGTTAAATATCACTTTGAAGGTCAAGGTCATACTTAGGACTCAAAATGTGATACAGGGTTATATGTATCAGTATTTCATGTCTAAACTTTAACTTCCAAGACACAATTGACTTATTTGGAAATAACTTTACAAAGTTGTTGTCCATGTCACAAAAGTCAATAGATTCATTCATCCCTTCTTCTGTTTGGGACTTTGTATTGCATGGTAATAATCTGTCCACTTGTTTTTATTTTTGTTGAAAAAACTACAACTACACATTTTAGTCTCTCTTTCTGCATTTATGGTCTACACTGTCACCCCGACCACAGCGATGAAGCTGCCCTCTTGAGCTCCTTCTTCCTGCCATAAAACTTCTTTTCTAGGAAAGTATAGTCTGGCCACACACTTTTTCTTGACTAATCAAACAGGAGGTATATCTGAAGTAAATACTCTGCTGTTAGCTCTGAAAGACCACACAAGTATTAGATGATGAGGACAGCTTCTGTTTTTCATATATATGAGTATTGAACCTGTTATGTCCTGTACAAGACTTGTTCCTACCTGTCTAGTAGATGGTAGTCATCTTTCAGTGTCTTTGTTCTTGTAAGATATTTAATCACCATGTCATGAGCTTTTCTTGATAAGTGAGTGGCTGGTCACCTCGAGCTCCTTGCTTTGCAAAAAGGTCTGCCATCACATTGCCATGAACACCACATGGGTATCCACTGAAGGGATACTCTGCTTATCATTGAGCCATGCAAGGTATGGCATTTTGCCATAAGCCATGGATTCCATGAATGATAGAGCATCTTTTGATGTCCTCTTGTCTCTTCAACAGTTTTACGATGCCTATTTGATGGTTTTTACCTCGTCTTTGTATTAGAGCCATCTGTTATACATGGTTACATGGCTCTGATTGATAATCTTCTGAGATCATGGCGAGTGTCATAGATTCTTTGATGTTTTCCTCTTCCATACCCAATTTGAAACCAGGTACTGTAGTGTAGATACTGATGTTTGACAGTTCATACTTTCAGGGCTCAGGCAGTTTCGGCAAGTCCGGAGTTGTTGGTTGCAAGAACTAGTAATTGCTGGCTTGCTTGAGCATTTAATAAGTAGGACTGTTTAGGCAAAAAGAAATTGTATGTAAAAATTCTAATCAGAACAGAAGAAAGCCATGTTTTTGAGACAGAATATTTATTACTGGTTAAGAGCATTTAAAGGCGAAGTTCTGTCATTAATGTGTATCATAATGCAAAATTTTATGTAAATCCAGTAAGTCCCCATCTCTTGTCCTTATAGTCATGCACTTTGTTTAATGGTTACTGTAAGTCAGTTTCAAACTGGGCTTTTAAGTTCATTTAATGCCTAGTAGTCAGTAGCAAATGCCTTGAAAGGAAGTGGTTGAGGTTATAGAGGTAAATGTGGTAGAAACTCAAGGCTAGAAGGTGCCATAGCAGTCTTAATACTAATGAAAGTTTCTTGAGAATAACTGTTTAGACAAATCATTTTTATAAAATAAATCTTGTCATAAGGTAGTAGGTTAATTTAAGGACTGATCAGGCCTCTCATTTTTGACAAAATCTTGTTATAAGGCAGTAGGTTCAGTTAAAAGATTGTTCAAGCCTTTTGATTTTGACAAAAACTTCTCATAGGGCAGAAGGTTCATTTTAAGGATTGTTCAGGAAACTCATTTTTGACAAAAACTTGTAAAAGGGTATAAGCTTCATTTTAAGGATTGTTCAGCAATTCATTTTTGACAAAAACTTCTAATATGGTAGTAGGGTCATTTTAAGGATTCTTCAGGAAAATATTTTTGACAAAAACTTCTCATAGGGTATAATGTTCATTAACCAGGTTTTCCGAAGGAAAAATCCTGGTTATTAGATTGAGGTACGTCGGCGGGCGGGCGGGCGTGAACAATTTCTTCTGTGCGCAACTCCTCTTACATTTCTCAACGGATTTCAACCAAACTTTCACAGAAGTATTGTCATGAAGTGCCCTGGCGCATATTGTCGGGGTTTTGTGATTTGGTCATTTTTGACCTAATTATGGCCCTTTGTTTTTTTTCACATATGTAATTCTTCTGTGCGCAACTCCTTCTACACTTCTCAAGGGATTTCAACCAAACTTTCACAGAATTATTGTCACCAAGTGCCCTGGTGCATATTGTCGGGGTTTTGTGATTTGATCATTTTTGACAGAATTATGGGCCTTTGTTTTTTTCCTAATAATGTAATATATATAGAGAAATACTCTTCTGTGTGCAACTCCTACATTTCTCAAGGGATTTCAACCAAACTTTCACAGAACTATAATTGTGAACTAAAGAATTTTGAATATATAATGTTATGCCCCTGGTCATCTGTCCGTCCGTCCGTTAGCAAATTTGTGTCTCCTTATTTAAGTTTATATAAAAGGGAGAATACTCTGTTATTATAAAAGGGAGAATACTCTGTTATTACTGTCTATTTTTAGAATAGATTACCAGTCCTGTATACTTTGGAGTATTCTGTTACAGTAAGATGACAAAATTTCTCATGAGACCAGCGGTTCAAACTCCACACAGAGCAATTTTTTTTTCTTGTTTTTTTTAAAAATAATTTTTACATATGTTATATATAGAAGAATACTGTCACGTGCTCACTTCCTCCTACATTTCTCAAGATATTTAAACATTTGCGCTTGGCCAGCAGACTGGAAAATGAAAACCTGGATTGTGACAATTTCCTGTCACTTGTTTTAAGGATTGTTCAGGCAACTCATTTTTGACAAAAACTTCTAATAGGGTAGTAGGTGCATTTTAAGGATTGTTCAGGAAACTTATTTTTGATAAAAACTTCTCATAGGTAGTAGGTTCATTTTAAGGATTGTTCAGGCCTCTCATTTTTGACAAAATCTTCTCATTAGGTAGTAGGTTCATTTTAAGGATTGTTCAGGCCTCTCATTTTTGACCAAAAAATTCTCATAGGGTAGTAGGTTCATTTTAAGGATTCTTCAGGCAACTCATTTTTGACAAAAACTTCTCATAGGGTAGTAGGTTCATTTTAAGGATTGTTCAGGAAACTTATTTTGACAAAATCTTCTAATAGGGTAGTAGGTTCATTTTAAGGATTGTTCAGGCAACTCATTTTTGACAAAAACTTCTCATAGGGTAGTAGGTTCATTTTAAGGATTGTTCAGGAAACTTATTTTTGACAAAAACTTCTCATAGGGTATAAGGTTCATTTTAAGTATTGTTCAGGCAACTCATTTTTGACAAAAACTTCTCGTAGGGTAGTAGGTGCATTTTAAGGATTGTTCAGGAAACTTATTTTTGATAAAAACTTCTCATTAGGTAGTAGGCTCATTTTAAGGATTGGTCAGGCCTCTCATTTTTGACAAAAACTTCTCATAGGGTATTAGGTTCATTTTAAGGATTGTTCAGGAAACTTATGTTTGACAAAAACTTCTCATAGGGTATAAGGTTCATTTTAAGTATTGTTCAGGCCTTTCATTTTTGACAAAAACTTCTCATAAGGTAGTAGGTTCATTTTAAGGATTGTTTAGGCAACTCATTTTTGACAAACTTCTAATAGGGTATAAGGTTCATTTTAAGGATTGTTCAGGCAACTTACTTTTGACAAAAATTCTCATTAGCTAGAAGTTCATTTCAAGGAATGTTTAGGCAACTCATTTGTGACAAAAACTTTTCATTAGCTAGTAGGTTAATTTTAAGGATTGTTTAGGCAACTCATTTTTGACAAAAACTTCTAATAGGGTATAAAGTTAATTTTAAGGATTATTTAGGCAACTCATTTTTGACAAAAACTTCTCATTAATTAGAAGTTAATTTTAAGGAATGTTTAGGCAACTCATTTGTGACAAAAACTTCTCATTAGCTAGTAGGTTAATTTTAAGGATTGTTTAGGCAACTCTTTTTTGACAAAAACTTCTAATAGGGTATAAGGTTCATTTTAAGGATTGTTCAGGCAACTCATTTTTCACAAAATCTTCTCATTAGGTAGTAGGTTCATTTTAAGGATTGTTCAGGCCTCTCATTTTTGACAAAAACTTCTCATAGGTAAGTAGGTTCGTTTTAAGGTTTGTTCAGGCAACTCATTTTTGACAAAATCTTCTCATTGGCTAGTAGGTTCTTTTTAAGGATTGTTTAGGCAACTCATTTTTGACGAAAACTTCTCATAAGCTAGTAGGTTCATTTTAAGGATTGTTCAGGCAACTCATTTTTGACAAAAACTTCTAATAGGGTATTAGGTTCATTTTAAGGTTTATTTAGGCAACTCATTTTTGACAAAAACTTCTCATAGGGTAGAAGGTTCATTTTAAGGTTTGTTTAGGCAACTCATTTTTGACAAAAACTTCTCATAGGGTGAAACATTCATTTTAAGGTTTATTTAGGCAACTCATTTTTGACAAAAGCTTCTCATAAGCTAGTAGGTTCATTTTAAGGATTGTTTAGGCAACTCATTTTTGACAAACATTTCTCATTAGCTAGTAGGTTCATTTTATGGATTGTTCAGGCAACTCATTTTTCACAAAATCTTCTCATTAGGTAATAGGTTCATTTTAAGGATTGTTCAGGCCTCTCATTTTTGACAAAAACTTCTCATTGGTAAGTAGGTTCATTTTAAGGATTGTTCAGGCCTCTCATTTTTAGCTCGACTTTTCGAAGAAAAGGGGAGCTTTCCTACTCGCCCCGGCGTCGGCGTTGGTGTCACATCTTGGTTAAGTTTTTCGTACCACCCCATTTTATTTCAAAAGTATAAAAGGTATGGCTTTGAAACTTACCATACTTGTTAACCATCATAACCTCCATCTACAGACAAGAGTACATAACTCTGTCAAGGTTTTTGACAGAATTATGGCCTTTTTTTGACTTAGAAAGTGTATTGAGCTTGGTTAAGTTTTTCGTACCACTTCACTTTATTTCAAAACCATTGGAGGTATTGCTTTGAAATTAACCATACTTGTTTACCATCCTGACCTACATCAACAAACAAGAGTACATAACTCTGTCAAGGTTTTTGACAGAATTATGCCCCTTTTTTACTTAGAAAATACATTGAATATGGGTAAAATCCACTTATTAGCTCACCTTGCTACGCCAGGGTGAGCTTTTCTGATCGATGATTGTCCGTCGTCCGTCAACATTTTGATTCAGATGACATCTCCTCTGAAGCCTCTAGGCCAATGTTGATAAAACTATGCAGGAATGTTCCTTGCATGAAGCTCTACCAAAATTTTTCAAAGAATGCCATTCCATGCAGAACTCTGGTTGCTATGGCAACAAATAGGAAAAACTTTAAAAATCTTCTTCTCTGAAACCACAAGGCCTAGAGCTTAGATATTTGGCATGTAGCATTGTCTAGTGGACCTCTACCAAGATTGTTCAAATTATGACCCCCGGGTCAAAATTGACCCTGCGCTGGTGGGCCCTTAGTTTTTGCATAGGAATATATAGGAAAAACTTTAAAAATCTTCTTCTCTGAAACCACAAGGCCTAGAGCTAATATATTTGGCATGTAGCATTGTCTAGTAGACCTCTACCAAGATTGTTCAAATTATGACCCCCGGGTCAAAATTAACCCCGCACCGGGGGTCTCTTAATTTTGCATAGGAATATATAGGAAAAACTTTAAAAATCTTCTTCTCTGAAACCACAAGGCCTAGAGCTTAGATATTTGGCATGTAGCATTGGCTAGTGGACCTCTACCAAGATTGTTAAAATTATGAGCCCCGGATCAAAATTGACCCCGCACCGGGGGTCACTTAGTTTTACATAGGCTTATATAGTAAAAACTTTAAAAATCTTCTTCTCTGAAACCACAAGGCCTAGAGCTTAGATATTTGGCATGTAGCATTGGCTAGTGGACCTCTACCAAGATTGTTCAAATTATGACCCCCGGGTCAAAATTGACCCCGCACCGGGGGTCACTTAGTTTTGCATAGGAATATATAGTAAAAACTTAAAAAATCTTCTTCTCTGAAACCACAAGGCCTAGAGCTTAGATATTTGGCATGTAGCATTGCCTAGTAGACCTCTTTAAAGTTTTTTTCAAATTATGCCCATGGGGTCAAAATTGACCTTGCCCGGGGAGGGGGGGATAATTTGTTTTACAAAGGCGTATATAGGAAAACTTATTTGGTATATAACATTATCTAGTGATCTTCCACCAGGCAAGTGGACTTGTACCAAGGTGAGCGATATAGGGCCATATTAGCCCTCTTGTTGCCTTAACCCTTTGAGAAATTGCTTTGAAACTTTGAATGCTTGTTTACATCATTACCCACATCTGCAGGCAAGTGAAGGTAACTCTGTCAGGGATTTGTTTTAAAAATTAAGGCCCTTTATCGACTTAGAATTTTGGTTAAGTTTTTCGTACCAGTCCACTTTTTGACTAAACTGTTTGAGATATTAATTTGTAAGTTGGAATACTTGTAAACCATCATGATCCCAACACATGGGCAGGAGAAGGTAATTCTGTCAAGGATTTTATTTGAATTATGGCCCTTTTTGACTTTGAAACTCAGTTAAAATTTTCATTCTTGTCCACTTGTTGACTTAACCATTTGAGATATTACTTTGAAAGTTGGAGTACTTATGTACCATCATGAGACCTATCTGTAAGCAAGAGAAGATAACTCTGTGAAAATGTTTCTTGATTTGTACTTAGAAATTCCAAGCTAAAGTCTTGTGTGCAACTGGCACTGTCATGAACATATATCATTAACCACTTGAAGTAATAATCTACAACCTTGCTGTAGTATTCAGGGATATCAAACATTTAAGTTTGATAACTCTTGACTTAATATCTTGCTACTTGTGGCCCTTGTTTATACAGATCCTTGTTTTGCCTTTAACTGTCAAAGTTTTGTTTTATTGGCAAACAATAAAAATGTCGAGCGCGCTGTCCTACTGACAGCTCTTGTTGACAAAATCTTCTCATTGGCTAGTAGGTTCTTTTTAAGGATTGTTTAGGCAACTCATTTTTGACGAAAACTTCTCATAAGCTAGTAGGTTCATTTTAAGGATTGTTTAGGCAACTCATTTTTGACAAAAACTTCTAATAGGGTATTAGGTTCATTTTAAGGTTTATTTAGGCAACTCATTTTTGACAAAAATTTCTAATAGGGTAGTAGGTTCATCTTAAGGTTTATTTAGGCAACTCATTTTTGACAAAAACTTCTCATAGGGTAAAAAGTTCATTTTAAGGATTGTTAAGGCAACTCATTTTTGACCAAAACTTCTCATAGGGTGAAACGTTCATTTTAAGGATTGTTTAGGCAACTCATTTTTGACAAAAACTTCTCATTGGCTAGTAGGTTCATTTTAAGGATTGTTTAGGCAACTCATTTTTGACAAAAACTTCTCATTAGTTAGAAGTTCATTTTAAGGAATGTTTAGGCAACTCATTTGTGACAGAAACTTCTCATTAGCTAGTAGGTTAATTTTAAGGATTTTTTAGGCAAATCTTTTTTGACAAAAACTTCTAATAGGGTATAAGGTTCATTTTAAGGATTATTTAGGCAACTCATTTTTGACAAAAACTTCACAATAGCTAGTAGGTTCATTCTAAGGATTGTTCAGGTAACTCATTTTTAACAAAAACTTCTAATAGGGTATAAGGTTCATTTTAAGGATTGTTCAGGCAACTTATTTTTGACAAAAACTTCTCATAGGGTATAAGGTTCATTTTATGGATTGTTCAGGCAACTCATTTTTCACAAAATCTTCTCATTAGGTAGTAGGTATATTTTAAGGATTGTTCAGGCCTCTCATTTTTGACAAAATCTTCTCATAGGTAAGTAGGTTCATTTTAAGGATTGTTCAGGCAGCTCATTTTTGACAAAATCTTCTCATTAGGTAGTAGGTTAAATTTAAGGATTGTTTAGGCAACATTTTTTTGACAAAACTTCTAATAGGGTATAAGGTTCATCTTAAGGTTTGTTTAGGCAACTCATTTTTGACAAAAACTTCTAATAGGGTGAAAAGTTCATTTTAAGGATTGTTTAGGCAACTCATTTTTGACAAAAACTTCTCATTGGGTTGTAGGTTCATTTTAAGGATTGTTTAGGCAACTCATTTTTGACAAAAGCTTCTCATTAGTTAGAAGTTCATTTTAAGGAATGTTTAGGCAACTCATTTGTGACAAAAACTTTTCATAGGTTGTAGGTTAGAAGTTTACATTTTAAGGGTAAATCATTTTGAGAAAAACTTCTCATTAGCTAGTAGGTTCATTTTAAGGACTGTTCAGATCACTCTTTTTTGACAAAACTTCTTGTAGGTTCGAAGTTTACATGTTAAGGGCAAATCATTTTTGACAAAAACATCCTGTTTAGAAGATAGTTCATTTTAAGGACAGTTGATGTCAATCATTTTCAACAAAATCATACTACGTAACCAATAATGGCTTTTGTGTACATTAGCCTTAATTGGCCTTTGGCTTCTCATCATTGAAAGGTATTCATCTTCATTTTTGATTAGCAACAAAATTTGAATTTGTTCAGATTTCATTTGTGCATTTTTGTACAAACGTTAGAAAGTCGGAGCTAGCAAGCTTTCAGGGTTAGGCACAAGTTAAGTACCTTAGAGAATAGCATCCTAATTTGATGGTTTTTAGGTCAGTCAGTGTACAAATGTTTTGATCTTTTGAAATTAAAAAAAATAATGTAGACATATTTGTAGGTCTATAATCTGAATCTTTGGTTTTGCTGGTTTTTTTTCTGTCAACCCCTGAAAACTCCATCAGAATGTTCTGTATGGTAAGTATGTCTTCAAGTTGGCTACGCCAAGCAGGCTTCCTAGGTTAGGCACAAATTTAGTATCTTGGTAGTTGGTTAAAAATGAGATATACCAAATAGGCTGTCCAGTATAGTCATTGTCCAGTAACTTATTGCTTTGAAGAGAGAAAGCAAGTGGTTGAGATTATATATAATAGCCATATGACAAGATCATGTAATAGCTTCAGAAACAAGGCATCCATGCAATTTGAATACTCCTGTAAGGACACTTTAGGCCAATCATTTTTAACAAAAACTTCTCATAGGGTAGTAGGTTCATTTAAAGGATTGTTCAGGCAACTCCTTTTTGACAAAAACTTCTAATAGGGTATAAGGTTCATTTTAAGGATTGTTCAGGCAACTCATTTTTGACAAAAACTTCTCAATAGCTAGTAGGTTCATTCTAAGGATTGTTCAGGTAACTCATTTTTAACAAAAACTTCTAATAGGGTATAAGGTTCATTTTAAGGATTGTTCTGGCAACTTATTTTTGACAAAAACTTCTCATAGGGTATAAGGTTCATTTTAAGGATTGTTCAGGCAACTCATTTTTGACAAAACTTTTCATTAGCTAGTGGGTTCATTTTAAGCACTGTTCAGATCATTCATTTTTGACAAAAACTTTTCATAGGGTATAAGGTTCATTTGATACACTGTTCTGACCAATTATTTTTAACAAAGCTTCTTGTAGGTTACAAGGTATAATTTAAGGGCAGATCATTTTTGACAAAACTTCCTGTGGGTTTGAAGGTACTTTTTAAGGGCATATCATTTTTGACAAAACTTCTTGTAGGTTAGAAGGTACATTTTAAGGGCAAATCATTTTTGCCAAAACTTCTTGTAGGTTAGATGTTTACATTTTAAGGGCGAATCATTTTTGACAAAAATATCCTGTATAGAAGATAGTTCGTTTTAAGGACAGTTTATGTCAATCATTTTCAACAAAATCATACTACGTTACAAGTAATGGCTTTTGTATACATGAGCCTTAATTGGCTTTTGGTTTCTCACTATTGAAAAGTATTCATCTTCAACTTTGATTAGCAACAAAATTTGAATTTGTTCAGATTTCATTTGTGCATTTTTGTATGAATGTTAGAAAATCTGAAGCTAGAAAGCTTTCAGGGTTAGGCACAAGTTAAGTACCTAAGAGAAAGGTAGCCAATGGTTAGCATCTTATAAACTATGTGCACAATCATAAATTGATGGATTTTAGGTCAGTCAGTTCACAAATGTTTTGATCTTTTGACATTTAAAAAAAAATGTAGACATATTTGTAGGGCTGTAATCTCAATCTTTGCTTTTTTTCTGTGACCCCTTGAATACTCCATCAGAATGTGCTATATGGTAAGTCTGTCTTCAAGTTGGCTATGCCAAGCAGGCTTCCTAGGTTAGGCACAAATTTAGTATCTTGGTAGCTGGTTACAAATGAGATATACCAAATAGGCTGTCCAGTGTAGTCATTGTCCAGTATCTTTTTGCTTTGAAGACAGAAAGCAAGTGGTTGAGATTATATATAATAGCCATATGACAAGATCATGTAATAGCTTCAGAAACGAGGCATCCATGCA
Organism: Saxidomus purpurata; assembly: GCA_022818135.1. Taxonomy (NCBI): domain Eukaryota; kingdom Metazoa; phylum Mollusca; class Bivalvia; order Venerida; family Veneridae; genus Saxidomus; species Saxidomus purpurata. Next base: position 5,579,971 of record JAFMSR010000011.1, read on the forward strand.
ATTTGAATACTCCTGTAAGGACACTTCAGGCCAATCAATTTTAACAAAAACTTCTCATAGGGTAGTAGGTTCATTTTAAGGATTGTTCAGGCAACACATTTTTGACAAAAACTTCTAATAGGGTATAAGGTTCATTTTAAGGATTGTTCAGGCAACTCATTTTTGACAAAAACTTCTCGTAGGTTAGAAAGTACATTTTCAGGATTGTTCAGGCAACTCATTTTTGACAAAAACTTCTCATTAGCTAGTAGGTTCATTTTAAAGATTGTTGTGGCAACTCATTTTTGACAAAATCTTCGAATAAGGTATAACGTTCATTTTAAGGATTGTTCAGGCAACTCATTTTTGACAAAAGCTTCTCATAGGATATAAGGTTCATTTTAAGGACTGTTCAGATCACTCATTTTTGACAAAAACTTTTCATTAGCTAGTGGGTTCATTTGATACACTGTTCTGACCAATAAGTTTTGACAAAACTTCTTGTAGGTTAGAAGGTACATTTTAAGGGCAAATCATTTTTGACAAAAACTTCTAATAGGGTAAAATGTTCATTTTAAGGATTGTTCAGGCAACTCATTTTTGACAAGAACTTCTCATTAGCTAGTAGGTTCATTTTAAGGAATGTTCAGATCACTCAATTTGTGACAAAAACTTTTCATAAGGTATAAGGTTCATTTGATCCACTGTTCTGACCAATTAGTTTTGACAAAACTTCTTGTATGTTAGAAGGTTCATTTCAAGGGCAAATCGTTTTTGACAAAAACTTCTAATAGGGTAAAATGTTCATTTTAAGGATTGTTTAGGCAACTCATTTTTGACAAAAACTTCTCATAGGGTAGTAGGTTCATTTTAAGGATTGTTTAGGCAACTCATTTTTGACAAAAACTTCTCATAGGGTAGTAGGTTCATTTTAAGGACTGTTCAGATCACTCATTTTTAACAAAAACTTCTCATTAGCTAGTAGGTTCATTTTAAGGACTGTTCAGATCACTCATTTTTGACAAAACCTTTTCATAGGGTATAAAGTTCATTTGATACACTGTTCTGACCAATTATTTTTGACAAAACTTCTTGTAGGTTAGAAGGTTCATTTTAAGGGTGAATCATTTTTGACAAAAACATCCTGTATAGAAGATTTTAAGGACAGTTGATGTCAATCATTTTCAACAAAATTATACTACGTAACCAGTAATGGTTTTTGTGTACATGAGCCTTAATTGGCCTTTGGTTTCTCATCATTGAAAAGTATTCATCTTCAATTTTGATTAGCAACAAAATTTGAATTTGTTCAGATTTCATTTGTGCATTTTTGTACAAATGTTAGAAAATTTGAAACTAGCAAGCTTTCAGAGTTAGGCACAAGTTAAGTACCTTAGAGAAAGGTAGCTAGTGGTTAGCATCTTATAAACTATGTGCACAATCATAATTTGATGGATTTTAGGTCAGTCAGTGTACAAATGTTTTGATCTTTTGACATTTTAAAAAAATGTAGACATATTTGTAGGTCTGTAATCTCAATTTTTGCTTTTACTGTTGTTTATATGCTGTCATTCCCTGAATACTCCATCTGAATGTGCTTTATGGTAAGTCTGTCTTCAAGTTGGCTATGCCAAGCAAGCTTCCTAGGTTAGGTACACATTTAGTATCTTGGTAGCTGGTTAAAAATGAGATATACCAAGTAGGCTGTCAAGTATATTCATTGTCCAGTATCTTATTGTTTTGAAGAGAGAAAGCAAGTGGTTGAGATTATATATAATAGCCATATGACAAGATCATGTAATAGCTTCAGAAACGAAGCATCCATGCAATTTGAATACTCCTGTAAGGACACTTTAGGCCAATCATTTTTAACAAAAACTTCTCATAGGGTAGTAGGTTCATTTTAAGGATTGATCAGTAAACTCATTTTTGACAAAAACTTCTCATAGGGTATAAGGTTCATTTTAAGGATTGTTCAGGTAACTCATTTTTGACAAGAACTTCTTCATAGGGTATATAGAACCACTTGGCTGGAAGGTTGATGGATTGCTGTTCTGGGGGGTGTGGAGAGAGATGGAGCGGGCAGCAACATAATTTTTTGTTTCAGCTTCAAGGCCTGCCTTCAAAGATGGACTCTATCAGGGGCAGGATTTTTTTTATGTTTTTTCTGCAAGATGCTAAAAGCAGTTCGGGGGCAGTGTGGTAAAGCTTTGTCCAATATATTCCATGATTAGTTAAAAGAACTAGCTGCAAGATCTGATTGCAGCTGTTGTTAAAAATTGTTTTTTGAATCCCTAATTTGCAGCAGCACACAACATTGACTGTTCTACATGATGATCTATAGCTTAATCTCATTTAAACTTATGGTTACTAGCATTTAGGGTAACTGGCTGTTCAAATGCAGTAAACTGAGATTTCACCTTTTACTTTATCATGTGTATTGTGCTGTACATTGAGACATGGTTTTCTGTCTGTGATGGTCTTCACTTAATGCATTTTGGAAAGCACTACCTTTAATTAGTTGATATTAAAGCCAAAGTGTGTTGTTCGCTTGCAGCCACTTACCATATTTGGACAATTAACTCTTCTGTGAGCGGGTCTGGTGGCTGATAGGTGTTATGCCTTACTCTTTTAATACAGATATTCAAATCTTAATGCCTTAAGCAAAACATGCATAGTAGATTTTGGCATTATTTCAATTGGTATGAAACAGTTACTGTCCAAGTACAGTATTTTATAGAGTCTCTTTAATGAAAGCAAGAAGTCAGGAAGAGTGATAAGGGAAGTACATTTATTTACTTAGTGGGCAGATTTATCTACCTTCAGATGAAAAGGAATGTATATGCAAAGTTCCATTTTTACTGATCTGCATAATTATAAAGCTGCCCCGCAAAGCTTTTCTGATGGATGATTGTCTGTCATACGTCGTCCAGTCATTCGGTCATCCCTCAACATTTTGATTCAAATGACATCTCCTCTGAAATCACTAGTCCAATTCTTCAAAGTTTGTTCAATTATGTTATATAACATTGTCTAGTGATCTTCCACCAGGCAAGTGTGTACCAAGGTGAGCGAGATAGGGCCATTTTGGCCCTCTTGTTTTATTTTATTTCAGGTAAATATAGACATTCTTTGAAGATTCAAGTACTCATCTGTACCATTCAGTAAAGAATTCCAGTTGTCAATCACCAGAGACACCTCTTCATTATTTGCTCCTGCCACAGCCCTCAAAAACATTTTTTGTTCAACATAAAAACAATTAACAATTTTGACAAGTCCGCTGGCAATGGGTAGACATAGTAACTGCTGTCATTAATGACTTGGTACAGTGGACAGATTGTTAACAGAACTCTGTTCCAATGCACAGTTATTAGCTTTATTATCAGGCATTACGCAAATCTTATGTATTATAGATGTTCTCTGTTCATTTAGGTGAGCAATATAGGTCCATCTTGGCCATGTTTACCTACAATCTTTAAGTGTAACATTGTCCTTTTGAGCTACACTACAGACCTGTTGCAGAGAGTTCCATGTAACATTTTACCTATTTAAGACAATTCCAACCCAGGTTAGTAACGCGGAGTAAGACCAGTACACTAAATTCTGATAAACTTGACTACATGTACTATCCATGCATACAGTATGCACCAATGGTTATTGTGCTGAAGTGAACTATGTGTGTCTTTACCAGGTGTGTGCTCAGTGTCTAACTCTTAGAAGTGTCGTCATTCTCTAGTAAAATGTAATATGTCTCTGCAGGACAGTTCACACCAACAATGCAACACTAGGACAGACTGCACCCGTATTGAAGTTCAAAAACAAGCAATGCGCTAATGTGAGTGATTATGTGTGAGCCCTTAAGGAGTTTGCTGTTGATAAAATTTCAACTAAACTTAACCAAACTAGGAAAGTATTATTTAATTTTCTAATTTCATCTCCTGCATAACTTCTTTTGAATGCTCCCAACAGAGACTTTAGAGACATTCATTCATAAGCCATTGAGGAAAACAATTATTTCACATAGCAATTTTTTTTTCGGGTATTTTATTTATATTTTATAACAAAGTATTGAACTACCTTCTACAAACTGATATAGACATTGTTGACACATTCTTGTCATAATCAGACACAATTTTATATTTATAGTTCCTTATCCTGTGACCTTATATCTGAATAATAATATCAAGAATGTAAAATTGTATCATGTACTGTTTCTGTAGTAGTTATTGGTTAAAGGTATTTGCATTTGTCCAGCCAGCCAGTCCAGTCAGTCAGCCAGTACAGCCAGTCAGTACAGTCAGCTGTTTTGATCACTGCGTGCGAGTGGGGGAGCGGGGGTAACAGGAAGTAGCTACACCTCTTGTGCAAGTAAAGACATGTTTGTGGATTTGGAAAATTGCAACATTTCCCCGCTACCGTTGTAGCAGATGGGCCTCTGGTTTTTTTTAGCCAATCAGTATTCACGTCGATTTTATCCATAGAGATTATTATTTATCTTTCACAATTAAATGTAGGTTATTCCATAGAAAGATTGATGCAACTTAAAATTAACTTTGGTCAGTTAATGATATTGGCCTGAAGTGCCTAAGCTAAAGCCTCATACTGATAAGCCTGTGTCATCTCACTGTGGGTTCATGAAGAAGATGAAAGTCAGATTAGGTAACTCCTGAATTTATTAAGTTACGTTATGCTCGTATCTCAGTAATGACCTATTTGATTCATTTGAAAATACAAGAAAGTGTAGACGGGTATCAAACTGACCAGAGAGTTGTACGAAATTCAATATAGTTTTAACAATTTTAAGCCTTTTTGATAACTATGTTTTAAATGTACTTTCAAAGAGTTTCAAATAGTCGAGTGTTTTGTCATCTGAAGCTCTTGTTGAAACTTGATCACAGAATACTATTCATTATGTACACAAACAATATAGATAACTGGTTATAGAGTGAAAGGCTTCAACATCAAATTACAGCATAATGCTTTTTAGCGCACTAGAGCATGAAGTGCTCAAGATAAGCTTTTAGGATCGTTGGATGTCCGTCCGTCCGTTCACATTTGGTTTGATTACACTTATAGCCCTCTTATCTTAATTTTCATACAAGTTTACATTTTCTCTCTTTTATTGGTTTGTCTGAAAGTACAAGACAGTATTAGAGTAGATAGACATTGGCGATGTCAGATGAAAATCTAAAATACAATATCAAAGTATGTCATACTTGAGATTAAAATAAAGTAATAGTTGCATCGGTAGTGTGTGATGTATGACATCATGAAATAATTGCAATTAGTAGGCGTTTCTATTTAAGCTACTGGTCAGGACTCTCAAATGTAAGCATACAAAGAAGCAACAATATACAAAGCCTTCGGGTTTTGCTTTCAGGTAATTCCTTTTGTTACTATAGAGATGATAAAGTACGAACATTGTATGATAATTTCATTTTTCAAATGTCTATGGATGTAAGATGTCTAATTCTTAATTTTGACAAAATTTAAAGAAAAACAACTTGAAACTAAAGAAGTTCTGATGTCTGTAGCAGAACTTTTTTAACCAATCATATGAACAAATCTGGTTAGTTATTAGAGTTTAAGCTAGATATTACTGAAAGCTAATTATAAGATTTTTACTATTACAACATTGCAATGTTAACTATTTATCAAACATTAAAAAAACACATTGGTGAATCATTGTTAAATATGTACATATATAGGTTAATGGATATAAAAGAGCTGTACGTGCTGGTGGTTTAGTATGTGGGAGTTACAAAAAAGATGAAATAATGGAAACAAATCAAGGCGATCCTCTAGACTGTATACAAAGATGATGAGAAAATAATTGGCACCACAAAGAATTCATTTTTAGCTCAACTGGACAAAGTCCAGCGAAGCTTATGCCATGGTGGTTTTGTCCGTCGTCCCTCTATCCGTAAACTTTTCCTTAATAACGCTCTACAGGTCGCAATAATGATTTGACTTTGACGAAACTTGCTGGTAAGGATCCCTGCAACTTGTAGATGTTCCCTATTGTTTTTGGGGTCAGTGAGTCAAAGGTCAAGGTCACTGACCTCCGATAGAAATTCCTTGATAACACTCTACAGGTCACTATTTTCATTCAACTTTCATCAAACTTACTCAGAAGGTTTCCTGCAATATGTAGATGATCCCTATTGTTTTTGGAGTCAAAGGTCAATATCACAGTGACCTTCATTAGATTTTCCTTGATAACGCTCTACGGGTCACAGTTTTCTTTCAACTTTCATCAAACTTGCTCAGAAGGTTTCCCGTAATATGTAGATGTTCCTTATTGATTTTTGGGTCAAAGGTCAAGGTCACAGTGACTTCCGTTAGATTTTTCTTGATAATGCTCTACGGGTCACAGTTTTCTTTCAGCTTACATCAAACTTGCTCAGAAGGTTCCCTGTAACTTGTAGATGATCCCTATCGATTTTTTGGTCAAAGGTCAAGGTCGCAGTGACCAGAACTTTGAAAATATTTTATGCTGAGATCCATTTGACCCACAGTCTTTTAAAATCTTTTCCACTCAATATCTTGAGATCTACATCACCCACAGTCTTCAAACGTCATAGGATGATTGATCTTACTGACTAGATAATCCCTACTGTTTTTTTGGGCTATGGGTCAAGGTCACAGTGAACTCTGTTAGCTTTTCCTTGGTAACATTGCAAAAGATTTTCACAAAATGTTCTCAGAACAATAAAGTCTGACGGACCAGTAGAGCGATACTGGCACTTTTGGGTCTGTTGTTTTGATTACTTTTTGCCAATTTGGCATCAGGTAATGTATTGTAAAAAGTCATTTAGATCACCCTTATGCCTTCACCGGAAAGCGCATTTTTATGTGACACATTTAAATGCTAGTTGCAACAGTTAAAGGTAGAGAGGTTAACGCTCTGGACTACCAGTCCAAAGACCCCCCCCCCCTTCCCCCCTATTTGAATTCTTGCCAGGTCTTTGGAAATTTCAGTGTTTCTCGTCCATACAGTGATGAACTGGTTAGAAACCCAGAGGTAGTCTTGAGTGTAAAGGTGCTATATCCTGGGCATGTAAAAAAAACCAAGGGGTCTATTTGTAGAGCTAGGTTCTGCTACCTGGATTCCATTGTATCATATCTGTCTCCTAAATCTGCACCTTTCAGGGGTCTCGACAGTTTCACCTGATGAGAACTTACAGGTTTGGCCTGGACTATAAACAATAAAAGAAAAAAGACATGTGTCCATGCAAATATTCTGCGCTATGAAGGAAAATGTTTCCGATGGAATAGATTCATCTGTTTTACTGATCAAACTGTAATACTGTTTCTATTGGAAAATGTTCAAGACAGTGCTTGAACCCAGGCTACTCAATAAAATATTTCAGGCTATGCCTAAGTACTAGTATGTTGAACAAATCGTCACGAATTCCAGCCTTTGTTTAGTACTGTGCAATGTGGTATCTAGTTTTGTGTGGGTTTTCTTGCTAGATATGGAAAATCTTGGTTAATTCTCCACGCAAATTTTATCATCGAACTTTATAGATATTTTCATATCACCAGTATTATTGAAATATAAAATTTAAATTTAAGTCTTTTAGCTGAACAAGGAAGTTACTCTTGTCCTGAAATAGAATCTACATAGAATTACATGAAGCACATACTTACTCATAGCAGATGTCAGCATTGGATGTTAAAATACATCTAGATATTTTAGATGATTGCACACAACATAATTATAGTCCACTAATGCATAATGGCAATATGAAAGTGGTTCAATCAGTGAGTCTGCCCTGCATGAGGCGATGAAATGTGCGGCATACCTCATGTTCCAGAAAGGACTTTGGGAGTGTGATGAGTCCAGGTTACAACAAGAAAGACACCCATTCACTGGACTCGTGTATAATCTATGAGCAGATAGTGCAACTTGTACTTTGAAGTATCTTCATATATTTTATTAAATAGATAGTTTAGCTAGTATGTAAAAGTCAAAAAAATGTCAAGAAAAACAAAACAAGCACAGAAAAATATCAAAGGTATCAATTACCAGCACAATCCCGAACATTTTTCGGTTAAGGCTTGAACCATGGAACTATCTGCATGGAAAAACTTTCAGTCTGGTCACAAAATGTAAGCGGTAGCATTGAAACTTCCTATGCTTTTCTTGGCTGGGCAAGAACTTATTCCATCAGAAACTTTTTCCAGCATAGCGCAGAAAATTTGTCAGGACAGACAGTAATTCATGTTGTGTGTAATAAAAAAAGGTAATGTCTAGCTCATAATCTAACAATCATCTAATCCAATTATTTATACGAAAGGGATTCAAAAAGTTCTAATACAAACATTCTTACTTTTGAGCTCACCTGGCACAAAGTGCCAGAGTGAACTATTAGGATCGCCCGGCGTATGTCGTACATTCATATTTTCCTTCAAACAACATTTTCTTTGAAACCACTAGGCCAATGTTGATGAAACTTTGCAGGAATTTCCCTTGTATGAAAACCTCTCATAGATATTCAAATTTAACTTTTCCATGCAGAACTGGTTGCCATGGCAACAAACAGGAAAAACTTGAAAAATCTTCACAAGAACAGGAAGGCCTTAGGCTTAGATATTTGTCATGTGGCATTGCCTAATGGACTTCTTCCAAGATTGTTCAAATTATGACCTGCAGGTCAAACTTGACCCCGCCCAGGTAGCTTTTACATAGGTTTATATAGAAAAAAGTTTTAAAATGTTTGTTCTCTGAAACCACAAAGCCTAGCGCGTAGATATTTAGCATGTGGCTAAGCCTAGTGGACCTCTACCAACATTGTTCAAATCATGATCCTCGGGTCAAAATTGACACCACCAGGAGGTCAGTTGCTTTTACATAGGCTTATATATAGGAAACTTTAAAAATCTTCATTTCTGAAACCACAAGGCCTAGAGCTAAGATATTTGGCTTGTATCATAACTTTGTGGACGTCTACAAAGATTGTACAAACAATGACCCCCATGTCAGAAATGACCCTACCCATGGTCACTTGATTTTAATTAGGCTTATATAGGGAAAACTTCAAAATTCTTCTTGTCTAGAACTACTAGGCCCAGAGCTTAGATATTTAGAATATAGCATTGTGTAGTGGACCTCTATGAAGAGTGTTTAATTCAGGTCAAAACTGACCCCTTCTGCTATTGATGATCTTGTATTATAGCCAATGGTAGGCAGGTGAGCGATAGAGGGCCATCTTGGGCCCTCTGTTTAAGTTTCAAGTTGTTTTTCTTGAAATTTTGTCAAAATTAAACTTTTGATTTCTTACACCAATAGATATTCCAAAAAAGAAATTATCATACACTGTTCGTACTTTATCATCCCCATAATAACAAAAGGAATGACCTGAAAGCACAACCAAACAATGTATATTGTTGCTCCTTTGTGTGGTTATATCTGAAAGAATCTTACCAAAATAAACTGACCTGTAGCTAATTGAAACGCCTATTAACTGCAATTACATAAATGGCATAAATTATGACGTCATTTAATGTAATGATTTCATACATTACATGCTATACTGAAAGAAAAAATAAACGTACGGAAACAAAACATGCAATATTCTTTTACATTGTACTTCTTATTGATACACATTCCACTGTTTACATTGAATTGTTACTTGGTTGAGTTATGGTGCAGCTAACAGAAACTCAGATGGGTCATAAACTGATGATTCTTTCGAAATTTGCTCATGAAAGATAGATCTTTACACTATTGTAGATAACGTCTAATACATTCCTTCAAACACTTTAAAGGTTTGCCCTGCATTTCTTCTTTCCTAAAGTATATTATTCTTACTTTAGATACTCTTCTCAGAGTCTTATATAGGTCTACTTTGCTGTTATACTTAAGATTTGCATCTGACATGGCCAATTTCTATCTATTCTTAAATTGTCTTGTACATTCAGACAAACCAAAGAAGGATTCATTTTAGGTAAACTTTTATGAAAATCAAAAACGAAATAGTCTGTAATGATAATTAATTGTTTAATATGTATTCTATTGTAAATATTGCAGCCCATGATGAACCAAAATCATACGAAACAAAAAAGAGAAAGTATGATGTCAGAAAGAAAGGCAATTAGATGAGAGGGTGTCATTTAGCTTTACATAGGCTTATAAGGAAAAACTTTAAAAATCTTCTCTGAAACCACATGACCGAGAGCTTAGATATTTAGCATGTAGCATTGCCTTGTAGATTTTAACCAAGATTGTTCAAATCATGATCCCCAGGTAAAAAATAACCCTTCCCTGAGTGTGTGTGTGTGTGTGGGGGGGGGGGGGGCGTCACATGATTTCGCATACCGTAGGCATTTATGGGGAAAACCAAGACCCACAGGCAGAGCTTAGATATTTGGAATGTTACTTAGCATTTGTGTGGTGGACGTCTATGAATTATGTTAAAATCATGACCCTTTTATTATAGCCGATGGTAGTCAGATGAGCGATATAGGACCATCTTGGCCCTCTTGTTTGGCTTACCTGGCACTCTGTGCCAGTGAGAGCTGTTATAATGGATGACTGTCCGTCGTTGGTCCATCAACATTTTGCTGCAAAAAACATCTCCTTTGAAATAACTGAACAGGGATGTTCCTTGCATAAAACTCTACCAGCATTGTTCAAGGAATTCCATTCCATAGATAAAGCTGAAGAAATAGGCATAGAGCTAAGATATTTAGTATACAGTGCTGTCTAGTGGACCTCTACAAAGTTTGTTCAAGTCATGTCCCTGGGGTCAATATTGGCCCTGCTAAGAAGTTCACTTGTTTAACATAGACATATATAGGAAAACCAAGTATAGGAGAAGGTCTAGAGCTTAGATTTTTAGTGTGTAACAGTGTCCAGTGGACCTCTTCAAAGTATGTTCAAATGATGCCCCTGTGATCAAAATTGACCCTGCCTGGGGGATCACTTGGTAAAGGAAAAACCTGAAAAATCTTCTTGCTAAAACCACAAGGCCTAGAGCTTAGATATTAGTTTGTTCAAATCATGACCCTGGAGATAAAATTAGGGGGTCCCTTGTCTTTGTATAGAGTTATAGGAGAGACCTAGCTTCAAATGAGTTCCTATAGCAACCACTGACTTACCAAGCAACCACAGACTTCCTTAGCAACAGCTGACTTCCTCTAGCAAGCATGACTTCCCTGTGACTACTGACTCCCTTTTGACTGAACAATTCACTTCCTAAGGTAAGTGTACAGGTACTCAGTAATGGTGAGCGATATAGGGCCATCAGGACCCTCTTGTTATGATAAACCATTATATTTAACAAATAGTAATAAAAGGGAGTTTTGGAATCTACATGTACATACATGTTTATGTCCAAATTGTAACTCTGTTATACATTGAAGGATTTTAAAATGAACTGAAAAAACAAATTCAGCACATGGAGAAGTGTTATGCGCCAGTACTTGGTCTACAACTTAAAGGCCAAAGTCACAGACTGAGGGATATAACTTTGGGGACACTTACGAGAGACATCTCTTGTCTACTCAATGAATTTTCCTAGAATACATGTATATGAAAGGATAAAGAAACGCAGGGTAAACATTTGAGGTGATTTAAAGTGATGTGTTATATACAATTTTTTTATGAGAATAAAAAACCTCTAATCAACAAATAACCAAAATGTCATTAGATTTTGACCAATATTTCATTAGTAATTGAAGCATATTTGATATGCCCCCTCGCGCATCTGTCACAGCCCTGTTTCTCTTGTGCATGAAATTCATCAGTGCATTAATCCTTCTCATTGGGCTATTCTTCCACTTTTCCGACAATGCTGTCCTTAGTTGGTGGAAAGTAGAGGAAATATTTCTTTGCCCCCTTATCCTCGTGTAACCGTGGACAAATCTGGACTGTACAGCGGCAAGTCGAGTGGGTAAATGTTATTGTTTGCGAGAAAGTCTTGACAAACTCTGGCTACATTGGGCAGGGCATTATCGTGCTGGGAAATTAGGTGCCGGTGTTGCACAAATGGAACTACAGTCGGGTGGAGGATTCCATCCCGATACTTCCGGCGGTTAAATTCCCGGCTACCACAATCAACGGTGAGTTTACCCCGTGAGATACCCCTCCCGAGATCATAACCAAGCCACCCCAAACCTGTCCCTCTCCAGAACACAAGCGTCGGCGAAGCGTTCCCGTAAACGTCGGTATACGAAAAAGAGTGAACCGGGATTCATATGTGAAACCGACAATCATTGGAAATCCATACGACACGCACGACGTGCACAAGTGAGAGGCTGACGACCAACGTAAGGACGGCGTGCTCGCAGACTAACCTCGCGCATTCGATTCCTTAAAGTTTTGCAGTGAATGTTGCGATTATGATTGCCTACCGTCTAATAGCGGATTCAGTGGCAGTGACGCGATTACGCAGGTAGGCAAGACTAATAGATCGGGGTCGGTCGGCAACCTTCCGGTTTCTCTAAAATGACGGACAAGATGACGTTCTATGGTGGAAACAGTCACACAGGACTGCATGGCAACCTGTTACTGCCTTTTAACTTGCATTAGCAATGAATTTGCATTAACAATGCAATAGCCTGATCCCTCTGAACTTCCGTCAGCCGTACTATGATTGCAAGATCTTCAAATTCAATGTAAGTAGTGGAAAGCGATGTGTATACATATGTACCTGAAAAGTATCAAGTGGTATGGCAAGATTTTTTGACGAACTAGTCATCATTATTCTGCATGTGTTATTTGCTTTTTATCACTTTCTCTGTGGCACCTCCGCGGTGAGGTAGTTCTGCAGTTAAAACGCCGTGAGTGAGCAGTTTTTTTTATCTTATCCATTCTACAAAGTGATTGTCTTCAACAAAGTGTCGCAATGTTTTTACCTTTTAAAAAAATAAAGAATGCTTGTTAAATGTTATTCATTGATTGACTTGGAAATGTTGAAAGGAAGAAAAATAGTCGTAACGGTGATTAAACTCGGATTGTTCATTTATGAGTTACCAATGCCAACCACTACAACAACAAACCACATACGATATATGGCAAGAATGTTCCATATAATTTTACCTCGTATATTATGTTCCTAATATACAGATATCACAACTCACATTTTTGTTAAAATTATCCCCGGCGCCGCTGTTGACAGTCGTAAGATTGTTCAGGCAAAACAACATCATATTGAAGACTCTTCTGTGTAAAGATATAAAGTGTCGAAGGCTGTGCTAATACTTAAATTAGCCTTAAGAGATACGAAAACTGCAAGAATCGCATTGAATTCCTTGAAGATGGATGTTTTCTTCAACTGACATCGCATTTGATATATGAATAATCAAGCTTAAGTTACATATGTTTGGGATTTTGCACTTGGTTTACAAGTATAAGTACAAGAAATAATTTTGATATGAAAACGTAATAATACATAAAACGATTTTAAAAGTATCTAAATAACACTATGCAACTTATCAATGGTATGATCCCAGATCATGAAAACATCATCAAGAAAACGCAGTCATAATGCAGGTTGAAGTGTACAAGTTTTAAAAAAATGTGTACAAATTTTCTCATGAAGGGCAATGTACATGCGTGGACCATAGGACACCACATGGTTGTCCCCATGATTTGTATTTCGCCTTCGTCATTTCATTCATGCGAACGTTAGCAAAGAGCGTTAAAACGAAAGTAGGATTTTCATTGGTCGCCCTATAGAGGTCGATATTATTAATAAGATAACTTGGTTTTGAGCAAGACGTAACTGCTTTTTGTCTTCGACCAAAATCTTTGTAGGCTGTCACAACACAAATACCACATGGGCTTGTAAGAGAACGCTGGTAAATTGAAAATATTCAAATCCTATGCCGTTTTCAATGTTGTCATAAAGTGTCAGCATTTGCCTAGAAAGGCTAAGATGTATGATTTTGCAGTACTTAGGAGCTGATAAGTCATATAGACAAAACATGTTCCCTACGATAACTGTTGATGCTATTTGACGCTAAAAATGTCTTAACCGGCATATACGGGTTTATATTAGTAGGTTACGTTGAAAGGATAAAAAAATATAACACGACAGGGGAGATTGTATGTATCGATTACCTTTTCAACGGATATCATTTTGTTGTCTCCCTTAGACTACAAGCAAACCGTATCGCGCCAAAACGTTAATACTTCAGATATGCTATAGTGAAATAATAATAAAACATATTAATTAATAAACATTAGGTTGTCGTAAAGAAAGGTGCCTTTTTATATTGTTTGATAAACAATGCTATTATTCTCGAGAAATAATAATTCTGTTCAAGATCATCCTGAAAACTAATTCATTTATGAAACATTCAGTTTAATCTATGAGATAATTATTTCATACCAGCCAGCTAAATCTTATTAAAAGTATAGTTTATTGAAGCTATATTGAAGAATAATAGTTATCGATTCCTGATTTAGTAATATTCCTAGAGACTAATGGAGTGATATAATTCTTTCATTGAGTAATATAATTCTTTCATCTTCTTTCGCAAACCTTTTTTGGAAAACGTTATTGTGTTGTTGTTTTTTTCATTTCTGTCTTCGAATAAGAGTAGTCGCTAGTGATAATGTTTTATATACATTCATTATGTTAAGTATATTTCTTGACATTTATGCATTATGACTATTATAAAAGGTAATATTACAATTTTTGATCATACACAATATCAGGACCGTTTTCTACTGAGGCATGATTGCGGCACTCTGAGTGTTCCTGGAGTGAACTGAATACGAAGAGCTCATTGGGATGTATAAGGAATGATGGGTGTATTAGGTCCTCAATATCTCCTCCTACACCACTGCCAACATCGACCAAGCAGCACAGAAATGGTTCTTTACAAACGTTTTTAAAGAATTTATTTCCAAGCAGAGCTATGGCAATCTATGTAGGAAAAACCTAGATATTTCTTGTTTAAAACTGCAATGTCTATTGCTTAGATATTTGGAATGTGGCATAGTGTAGTGGCTCACTACCAAGTACATATTATGCCCCTAAGGTCAAAATCAGGCCCGCATAGGGATCACTTGTTATATATCGAAAATTGAAAGAAACGCTTTAAAAAGTCTTATCAAACATACCAAAGCTTAGATGCTTTGCGTGAAGCATTGTGAAGTCTTCTACCAATCTTTTTCAAACTATGCATCCAGGGTAAAAATTGTTCAAGGCACGTATGCTGTGTTTTCACATAGTCATATATATTACAAAAACTTTTTTTTGTCAGAAACTGCAAAGCATAGATCTTAGATATTATGAGGTGGTCCTCTACAAAGTTGATTCATATCGTACACTTTAGGCTATAAATTGGCTCGGCGGGAGGGTCACCTGTATAAAATAAAAAAATAAAGAAAAAGATGTAATAAAGAACCCTTAAGATTTATACTTTAGATAAATGGTGTGTAGCAATGTGTTGCGATCCTGTACCAATTTTGGTGAAACCAAGCCCACGGGGTCAAAATTGGCATAGCCAGGGATTTTGTTTATTCTGCATAATCCTGTATATAAGAAAAACTTCAAAAAATATACTTGTTTGAATCTGCACAATCCTAGATGTTAGATATTTGGTTTTTAGCATAGTGCAGTAGTCCACTACATGTACCATTTTATCTCCAATTATACCTCGTGGGCCAAAAGTGATCCAGTCCTAGTTTAGAATGGTATATTTTAACAATGTATGTATGTTTCCTGTTTATGTTTATTTACGTTCACTTTGACCTTGTCATTACTGACAATTCTACTCAGACGATCGCTATGTAGGGTCATTATTGTTCTCCTGTTTTATATACCATCTGTAATTGTTTAAGGCGTAAACCCTAGAACATTTTTTGCGTGTTAATATTTTTAAGAATAATTCATTAAAATCTTGAATTAGGTTTGTTTGAGAATAAAAATAAATTAATAATAATGTCCCTACCTACCTACTCTATTTTTGGGGGGCATGAAACCGGAAACAAACATATTTTTTTAGGCCTAAACAAGACCATGTCGGTCTGTATTTTTGCAGCCTTGTTGATGGCAATCAGTTTGATTATGTCATCTGTATTGGCTTTTAAAACGTGTGATTTCTTTCTGTAGTGCGTCTCGTGACGTTTTAAGATGTCATCTGAATTATTTTGAAAAATTACTAAGTATTTTCGATCAGGCTGTAGGTCTCGTTGCTATCCGATTATCTTAGGTTGTAATCAATATGTACTGCTTTAAAAATTAATCTTTGAATCCTTTCAATCTGTAAGTCTTGATAGTAGCAAAAAACGTTATAAATATGCCATCTATATTCGTTTCAAACAGCGCGTGTGTATTCTTTCAGTTTATACAGCTTGTTCCCATTCAATTGTTTAAATGTGTCATCCGTACTCGCTTAAACAGATGTGTATTATTGAAATCTAAACTGTCTTTTAAATGCAGTAAGTCTTAAGGCATTTTTACTACCAAATTGTTTTAAGTTTTGTTTTGCCATATGGTTGCTCTTGCAAAATTACTTCATCGAGACGCTTTGTTGCTAGTGCATTGTTTCTATGGCAGACGTTGTCATGTGCATACCTATTACACGCGATACGAAAGTCCTCTTTCTTGTTTAAATTTGCTAAAACACATTTCCTAAGTTGTAAAGGCTTATGCTCAGCATATGTAGATATAAAAGACAATTCTTGCCATCAGTTATACATTTCTGATGTGTAATGTTGATTCTCTACAATTGCGATGAGTTTTTACAATTGATAAAAAAAGAGTGCAGGTCGGCAAATTTCTCTCTTATTAAATCAAATGGTTGTGTGTGGAAGACATTAATATAATTCATTCAAAAATAACTTTTGCTTTATGCACACTTGTACTAAAATCTAACATTTCGCCTTTGAAGATTCAGCAGGGGAGATTAAAACTGCCGCTTACCCTTTTAGTTGATATCATTGGGTTGTCTCCCTCAGGCTACTTGCCTCCAGTAGGTACAATTAACAATTAAGTACTTCAGCATCCCCTTTTCAAAGAAAATGCATTTTCATTTGATCAAATAGCACATAAAGGAGAGCTATCAAATGTATACTGCGGCTTTGGTGATCAGCTTCAAAACTAATACATTTATCAAGTCTTCACTTAAATCTTTTAAGTAATCATTTAATACCAGCCAGTTAAATCTAACTAAAAGTATATATAATATGAATATTTTATTGTTCATTTATTAGACAATGATAAATAGTGATTTCTAATTAGTCAATGCCTATAGTGTGAGAACTTTGTAGAAAACATGGCAACGAAATCTCTGAAACTTTTATTTTGCTTTCATTGTTTTAAAAACTTGTAACTATTCATCAGTTTTTTTCTTCATTTTATGCAGTTTTGGAAAATTCAATATACGTTTTTTTACGATAAATATTCAGATACATGTTTGCCCGTCAAAAAGACAAATACACAAGAATAAAAAACAAGACAATTCCGGAATTAAAGGCCGATAAATTTGAAAAATCTTTTTTTTTTTAATAATTATTTTGAAACCTCCTAAAGCTGACACATTGTGTTGATTTTGTTTAAGTCTTATTAGATGAAAGACAAAAGGTATGACACTAAATCAGGGACTTTTTAAAAACCTAAAAAGCTGATAACTTCCGTGAATAATTCAATACTATTGTGTAAATAATGCATTTGTTATTTTGTAAATAATGCAATGTTGTTTGAGGATTTAGTAACACGTTTGTTCTTCTTAAACGTAATTTTCTTAGAAAAAAAAGGTTTTAACTGCAAAATTTAATGGAATGAATTTTGTTTTCTGTTTTTGTTTAAAACTTGAAAATTCTTCTTATTGCAAAGAGTGAATTTACAAATGGGTGGTTAAAATACATTTTTTTTTCTTTTATAAACTTATTATATATGAATCAAAGAAATTAATGTTAAACCGGATGCATTTGAGGATGTTACATACTCTGGTGAACAAATATTGCGGTGAATCTCAAATTAATGTCATATATATTTACAAAAATATTAGCCATACCTCAAAACTGTATATTTCCCCTATTATACAGTTTGGTAAAGCTGCGTACCATAACTACAGAAAGCGCTTAAGCATCTCAGGCAATTTCATTAAAAAATACATTAAACTAGTTTTAGAAACAAAGAAAGAAAAAAAAATATTAAAGTTTATATATTTGTATTAATTTGTCCAACTGCATTGTAAAACAGTACATCATATGATGAATATATTACATTATCTGTACCTGGAAATTTCTTTTACATCTATACATGGGAGAATAATACAAAGTTTCAAAAGTTTCAAAGTTTATTTCAAGCAAACCATTAGGCTAAAAAGCCCATGAGGCAATCATATACAAACTTTATGGCGAACAGCAAATACTAACAGTGTAGATACATAATATGACATGATATTACTTATACATATAAATAACATTTTTCTTATTTAGTAACTACAATAGTGAAATCAATTTAACTTCACAAAATAATGTAAATTCAGATTTTTGTTTGTCAACAGTTGTGATTTTACAAGTAAATTTATTTGGTTTTAAAAGAGATTCAACTGACATTTGTTAAAAATAAGATTTTAATACATGTAAATATATATAATCAATCAACGAAGTCAATCTAATTGAAGTGCTTAAAGTATCAAGAAAGATGTAATATCAACGAAATGGACCGTTTGTACATTCTTAATTGTGATTTTTAATAAAAAAGTTCACGTTACAAATATATTCCAGTAATTTTCAATAATATTCCAACTTCTTGACAGCATTTAGTCTTGAACAAGGGACATAAATACGAAAGAAAAGGCATCCGTCAACAATTGTTTCACAGTAAATAGAACGTAGTTCTTTCATTCTTTTATAAGTAAATTTGTCATTCCTTCCGAGTTAATTCAAAGTAATCATTAGACTTTGAGAATACAAAACACTTTCTCATAATTTATTTTTCTCTATTTGTCTTGGTCCGTCCTGTGAAATGTTGCTTAGAAATGACTAAAGTCCTGTTGAAACGGGCGCTATATACCACGAAACGGGCGCTTTATACCACAAAAATAACTCCAGCCTTCACACAGTCGAGCATACTTTGCCCGTGCATAATGCTAAATTGTCAAAATAAAAATGAATAATAAACAGTGTTCTGACCGAACACTCTGCGTAGTGAGTCAACGTAAGTACTGACCCAAATACAAAACCATTAATGTTTATGAACAGATAAACAATGTTCTCTTGTTCAAAAAGGGTGGCGTTCAGGCAGGAATTTGAGATACATTTTTTTACTTTGTAAAACTCGAAGGAACCTGCGTCATAACTTAAAGTGTGCATGCTTAAACATACAAATGTCTGTTGTTACACATGTAGCCTGACAAAATAAAGGATATTGTATTATATTGTATTGTATTGTCAATAAAACAATCACAGCGTAAAAATACTGTCCCTTATTTGGTTACATCAATAACACAAAACTAGAAAAGAAAAAATCTGGTTCATTGTGCAATTATCAATGTTAGTTTAAAATATGTGTTTTGCGCTCAGAAATCAAAAGACAAAACATTTCCAAAACTTTATTCGATTCCTTCTGCAAAAAACTCAATGTTTTAATTATTTTATTAACGGATGATATGAAAAAATGTAACTTTATCTTGAATATCTGGACATGATTAATTACTTAATCGAAATGGTTTAGAAATTATTCATCAATCATTTATACATCACGAATAAATCATTAATCATTTTGTTGCTCTTAGTATGCCAAAATTAATCGCGATTTATGGAATATGCTATAAACTCAGGTGTGTGTGATTTTTTCCTTTTCTTTTTTTATTTGGCAAATTTGTCTCTTCCTTGCAACATAAGAATACATCAGAGAACTTAAAATTATATTAATGCCAACTTCAAAACATTTTAAAATACAGTATAAATCAACTGACTGAAACTGATTTAAAACAAGGTGATAGAGAAAGTAATAAATATTGCAGTAATTGTTTGAACAAATGTAGAAATTATGTATGAAATGTAAAGACAATTATGCAGGGAAATACGTTTAAATCCCAGGGTGGGATATTACAGAGTCGTTTCATGTAAGGCATGAAGGCTGTTATCGTAAGGGAAGGAATTAAAACTGGAAATGAAATATACATTTCCAGCGTGCAATTAAGCATTAACTATACACATGGGGGCGAAAATTCCATCTTGGGATATCAAATTTCAGAAATGAGTATATGATGATTTCATTATAAACTATTATTTGTTTTTAATGTTCTGTCCAATGCTCCAATGCTGCAGTAGACGACAAAAGAAGCTGCGCTTGGTGGCGCTACTTTTTGGATAGAAGTGAAAGCATATCTGGTGTTAAAGGTTATCAAATGTGATTTAAATTAAAGGGCAATACATGCCTTAGGTCTTATGCTAAAACAAAAAACCAACGTCTGCCGTCGTCTGTGTGGTTTTCACGACGGCGTTGATAATAAAGAGCCTTTTTAATATGAAAACATTTGGCTCGTTTTCTGGCTTCTCGAGATTTAATATCTGCTAAATATTATCACTTATATAGCTCATGGCGGAAAACTCGAGCCAAGCAATTTTGAACGTTGTAATTATCTACTTCTCTCACGGGAAATTAAAGTCTTTTATAGAAATCGTTTTAAAGATCTTGCGGCAACGTGTTCGGAAATTTTAGTTTTTTGTTTTTTTTTCTTACTTTGGTACATGTAGTCTGTTGGCGGGGAGTGATAATGATTAAATATCAAAAGGACATATACATTGTTATATGTCTTATCTGAACTATATGTTCATCATGACAAAGCTTTAACTTTAAAACTTCTGGTGCATTTGCACTGCGCATGCGCTCCTGATATGCACCCATTTAACAACAGAATCAGAATATTTTCAACGTAAACATTTATTATGAAAAACAAAATCATTCCATAACGATTCAGGTTTTATTATAGTTTATAATTCTTATATTTTTAAACGTGGTATAAATAATTGTTGCTAGAGCCAAAAGAAATAAAGGCGAAAATGTTTAAAAATTGTCTAAGTATCAGCAGATTCTTTATTTATAGACAAAGGCATGTATGATTAGTTTTAAAGGAGTGAAATGTGGAGCTACAAAATTATACATTAAACGTAAAAAGGCAAGAATTTAATGCTCTTTTCCGAGGTTCTGAAATTGTATGTAACTTTCCGGGAATGATT
This sequence comes from Saxidomus purpurata, assembly GCA_022818135.1. Lineage (NCBI taxonomy): Eukaryota > Metazoa > Mollusca > Bivalvia > Venerida > Veneridae > Saxidomus > Saxidomus purpurata. The sequence continues at coordinate 5,601,107 of JAFMSR010000011.1, forward strand.
AACTTGCATGTGTACAATATCCATTCAAAATATTACTTAATCTTGTAAACTAAAAACAGTCCATATGCACTAACACAGATAATAAGCACTATTCGACTCCGGTGTTTTACTAAATATAAATGACATAGATGAAACATTGAAACATCACCGTGAGGAAACATTAGGAGGATTTTTTGAAAAGTTGAAATCACACTTTTTAAGGTTTAGGATAAGAATAGTTTCGTCATAATCTGGAAAACCTACAGTAGCACCGGCTCAAACATACCTAAACAGAAAAAGAAAATAGTCCGAGCAGCATCTAAAAAAATGTAGACCGGGCACCAAACACATCTAAATTTGTTGACAATTATAATTGACACCACCTTCATACTTGATTAGTTATTAATTAAAAAATAATTCTTTGAATGTCACCCTCATTTTCAGTTTATCCAAGAATTTTAGAAGAACGTAAATTCTTCCGCGACAGACAGTTTTGTTAAATCCTTAGAGACAACGGCACTGGGTTAGGTTTTGTAAAAAATTACTGACTCCTGAAATGTGAACAAGATTTCCTTTATTTTGGAGCAATTAAGCCACAGAATGTTCTGTTAGAAAGCCAAATTAACTAGAGATCTTTTTCACTTCACTTAATATCATTTCGCTATACTTTAAACCCCCATGTTTCACGCCCCTATTATAGGTTTAAAAATGGCTACAGAATGACTCTTTTATGGCCCTTCCCTCTAACGCTTTCCTCCGAGTTCTCCTTACATCGATAGAGCAACGGTTTGCAATTTTACGCTCGATTAGCCTATCCATTATAAAATGGAATACATTTGAATATATTTGAATGAAAATCACCATGCCTAGATCAACTCAGATTCTGAAAGTCAGAAAATTGTCCATCAAAAATACCCCAGTATTGTTCCTAAGTCAAAACTATAGAAACAATGCATTATTAATAGTTCTTTGATGAAAAATAATCAAAGTATCAACTTATCATCTTCAAATTAGATTCTGTGATTCCTTAGTTCGATAATGAAACAGCATTTGATCTTCAATGTGATAATGAAAACCCTGTTATGTACACGTATTACCGATAATTAAAAACAAAGCACGACTTTTACCTGACAATATGACATATATCAATGCATGACTACTGTACGCGTTTTCAATTTTTGCAAGTTTTTGTTCTCGACATCGCTGGGTAATTAGACGGAAATATGACAATCGAATAGACAGACTGGCGTAAAATGAGTCTCTCTAGTGAGCAGTAAATTACGTAATTCTGTGCATTTCTTGACATACTGCTAGAGAGCACGGGTGTCCTGATCCGACGTAATGCAATATAATATCACAAATGCGTTTATATGTAGGCGTCAATAGATTCTGGGCAATATTTTCTGTTATTTTTACATCGCGTCATGCGATCACCAAACATTGTGTGACACTTAACACTGCCAGTAGGGATTTTTTAACATTCCATACGACGAAAAGGCTGCAGGATTGCTCCTGCCAAAATGTAGTTTATGACTAAAGATGAAACATGTTTGTCGGGTCTCCATGTAACAATCATAAAGTAGAAATGAAACTCGAGTCTACAGGCATTGTACAATAAGTAGGTTTAAATTAAATTAAAATGTTAGAAAGATTGCTTATGCTTGCAGTGTGGATGTTTCGGGCCAGTGTATTTCTTTGAAATAAATATATACATTTGTTTGTATCATTTTTCTTCAATAGAAATAAAAAGCAATAAAACGCCAACGAGACTTATTTCACCAAAATGGAAATATTATTTTCCCTCATTTCTATGTTGGTATTTTAATAAATTCTTACTTTTGTCAAAATTAAAGTAAAATGACCAGTTGGCAGTAGTAACAAACACTAGGTGTAGGTGTAGCGTCAACTTGTCACAAAAATACCGGAAGTCGAAACATACAGAAAATCTCTTGGCAAAGTAGCTCTTGACACAAATGACGTCAATTATTCTATTTTTTTAAACATATTTCCTTCATCAACGTTAAAGCAAGGGCTGTGAAATTCCAAAGAAAATCAAATTGTTTTATAAAATTAAGAAAATATTACGGAATGTAAGTTACCTCTTACTATCAAATATAACCGACTCAAACACACTTCGATCGGTTTTTAAAAGTGTATCATGAGTTTTAAATGTATTCACTCAAAAGTCAAAACTCATATTTCCATTAAAGCAAAGTGGAAAATATGACTGTCTGGCACAGGTCCGTCATTCGCGATACAGAATTTACCTTTTTTTCAAAATATTTACGTGAATATCCTACCCGCTCTAACCCGCAACATTTTACAAAGTCATTAGTGCTATGAGATTCCTATCTTAATATCCGCGGACGCTTATCTCCACCAATTAGAGGAAGTCCGATTAATTCAGAGACTTCTTTGTCTATAAAATTCCAATGAAAAATGTATAATGGAACACCTTAATGATTCTGTCAGGCTAACTCCATCTACGATATCTTCAACCACTAAGTCAATAATATTAAATTTTCGCCTTTCACAAGGTCTTTTGATGTCAGCAAATTAGTTCGTCTAATAACAATGTCTTCGGGGCAGGAATGGTGTAGACAGGAACTTTCTTCAATGCAATCTGTTTTATAAATGACTGATTGCGCAAATGATTTTAAATTAGTCCTTAGTCAAAGAAGATCTGTAAACATTGGTACCTTTCGGTGGAGTTACGGATATTTACGTTAATAACGTTAAAGCTTTCCACAAAGCGATCCATCAGCCGTAAATCACGGACTTGGAAGATACTAACAAAGTAAAGCTAATTTAAATGGAGTCTGTAAAAGCATATAAACCCTTTGAATAGCTTCGTAATGGTGTAATAAAATGAGCCCGGAAAATACTAATAACATTGTTTTACCGCTGTGTACATTTCGTATGCGAAATATTAAAGGTGTTTTCGATACATTTAAACGTATACGTCTTTATAATTAAGGTTGTTTTGTTTACATGTATACATACCAATCAAACATGTAACAAACATATGGTATTGCCTTCATGTGTATAGCCAACCACCTGACGATGATGGAAAAAATTAACAATCATGTGACACCTCGAGACAAGAGATGACTGTTGACATGTTAAAGTTTTAAAAACGCTTGCAGATGTAAATAGTATTTAACACCAAGATATCTCAAGCTACAGATATTAAAATAAATTGTTTGTCTTTGAAACTTCTGAAGATATAGTTGTTGTTTTTTGCCAGTATAGTCTATCTACAACATCCTGTAGATACCAGCTCGTAAATGCAACTATCAATACCTGTCACATCGCCACAATGAGTGCTACCTCGGAAAAACTGTGTTTAAAATTAGTTCTGTGGCTTTTTCAATGCAAATCTAAAGTTGAAGGAGATGCAATCTCAGTACACACTCAGAATGCATTGTAATTCGTCCTCTCTCCAGCAACAATCTGCACTACATAGTATACAATGCAAGCAGCCGACGAACCTGAAAATATACGAAAGATGTTACAGAATCATATGCTCAAAGCATAATTTCCTTTAACGTTTAACAATTTAAAAAATAATGACAGCTTTCGATAAGCTATCTTTGGGCAGATTTCAACCTGCTTTTATACCTTATCAAAGGTGATTTTTGTCAACATATTTAGTGCTTACGAAGCGGGAATACAATAAAATGATACAATACATCGCGGTTCACGATAGCAATGTAGTCGCAGACATTTTGTGAGTGGAAAGTTAGTGAAGAATATACCTCATTATCGTAAGTACAGACATAAAAATACAGTTAACTTAAAGGTTAATTTCCTAGTATTTACAGACTTTTCAAATGGTATTAATTTTATATGCATATGCAATCTGAAATTTAGGTAATAGAGAAAGTAGATAATTAATCAATGTTTATTCAACATCGGTGGCCGGTATGGGAATGATCGAAGTGCATATTTTTCAACTTGCGGTCCTCATTTTTCAAATCATTTGTCTTCAAATTATTCACAATAAGATCGACTAAAAGTGAATTGTGTATTCTATCGAACATCTTCAAATATTTTGTAATGAACATGGGTGGTCGTTATGCACATTAAATATCAGATCCTACGAAACACTTTAGAAATATGCTCTTGAAATAATAGCTCTGCTGTTAGTTTGGCACGACCATCAGGAAAACTCTGTCTTCATGTTTATTAATAAGTAAAGTTGCCCTGTGACCGGTTTATGACTTCAATAATAACATACAGTAAAAGGTTAATACTTTTTCTCTCACATTTGCAGATGAAAGATATGAACGATATGTAAGGTAATGAATTAAACACCTCACATAGGACCAAATATGTAAATGTAATTGTTTACAGCTTTTAGTCGCTAACTCTACATGGAGATGCTAAGATAAGCCAAAGCTAATGGTTTAAGCAGCGGAAACTTCTAAGCCAATACAAATTTCCAGCACAAGTTACCTTTGATGTCTTTTTATTTCTGCTTTTAGACTCCATTTGCATAAGGGAAGCCAAAGACTATTCTAAATCAATGAGTCATACCTTAAATGTACATTCTTGAAGTCTAGACATTTATTAACAGTATACTGCTGTCCATCTGCTTTTCTTATTCCAACATAGTACGTATACCGATGTGACTAAAATAACATTATTTTTAGGAAAACAACACGGAACATTTAATGCTAATTTCTTTAGATTTTTAGGGTAAATCGGCATCATAAATGCCTGTGGTAATTTGTTGTCAATTCCACAGAAATGACTAACTTGCATCATTAACAAAACAGATCTTGAATATAATACAACAAATAATTCTTTTGACAATGTTCAGTGCATATAAATATATAACGGTAATAGACAGAGTGAACTGAACAGAATAGAGCAAAATGTACAAATTAAAAAAAAAACAGCGTTTGGTAATATCAAGTAAACAACTATACACCTTATGACAACACTGAAAAATATTTTTGGCCACGAAACTCAGTTGATATGGTGAGGATTGGTGTAAGAATAGCACCGAACAGTTTCAAAAATAATTAAATGTAAAAATATACTGTATTACTCTGGTTTTTACCCCTTTGAATTTAACTTGCATGCATGAGATTTAAGTTCCAGATTCAGTATCAGTATGTAAAGTGCAAACAAGGTATAATTCAATATGAGCTTCCTGGTACTCCCAACATTAACGTGAGTTCATATTAACACACATACAAATGATGTATCCACACTTTTATACTCGTACTCAACTTTCGCAATATATTTCAACACATACAATACACTAATATTAGATTGTTTATTATATCATCCTAGCACTTTGGATGATATATTAATAAAAAATAGATATTTATTTCAATATTATACAAACCACTCTTTCAAACGAAATGTAACGACACGTACATTTGTTAAAAGGAAATCATTTATCATTACATTTACATATTTCAAAAGTGGTCGCATTTTAATTTACAATGTTTTTTTAATACATCTTGAGATAAATCATTTCTTTGGCATCAGCAGTTTTTATAAACAGTATCCACTTTCTCTAGAGTTGATTTGTTAATTTCATTATTACATTTTAGAGTTGCATACAACAAGTAGAAGTTCTCCTGCATATTTGCATCAATTATTAGATGTCAATTTGCAAGACATTTCGAAGCTGTTGTGTGTGTGTAAGTCTGGTTGTTGATCAGTGAAGTTTCAGATGATGTTTAGGGATTTCTTTATATCTTGCAGAACATGTTGATGTACAAGAAACGACACAAAGACGGGGCCGAAAATGTGACAATTTAAATGTACTTAGTAGTTGACAGTCAGGAAAATAAAATGTATAATAAGATAAGACACTTTGTTCTGTTTCTGTTTGTTTGTTCTAAAACTATGAAAATTGGCATTTGGCAATTTCGAAAAGAGTAAATGTCATGTACAAGACGATTAGATGTTGCTGAAAAAACAGAGACAGTTTGAACTAAATAGCAATTACTCTTACTGGACAAATATGAATTTGCAGCGATTCAGCATAAACAGGGTCATATCAAAATAATATGCAGAGAAGAATCTGAGCAGATAAACGTTTTCAGATTAAGTGGACATTATCATATGGCTCATGCATTTAGTATAACATGTATTTCCGTTCGAAAAGAACGTGTAGATTCATTTATACTTGTGCATATAACACTTTTGGTATAATTGACTATTTTCTTTCTAAAGAACTGCTATTTTATGAAGTCTCGTCAGACTATCCATTTGAATAACACTCATCTTTTGCAAAAACCAACGATTTGTTCTTTACAGCCACTGGCATCAAAATATATAATCGTGTCATGATTTATGAAATCAAAGCACTTGCAATTTTAAGTAGGTGGCTAAATATATTATGTGCAATGTATTGGAAAAAAACATGGACTTGGTCTATGCAGATATTTACAGAATACGATATATGAGACACGTTTTGAGAAAACCCAGCATTAGGTTCTGTCAACCATTGTTAAATGTACATATCACTATCGGAAACGCGGGAAAGCCATTCCCTGAAATCAAGGTTATCTGCAACAACCAAATATTTAAAAGACGCGGTCCAGACAAGACTATTATGTTAAACTCCAATGACTCATCTGCATTAGCCAACACGTTTAGTTTTAGTACATTATGACTTTTTGTCTCATTCCACCGTAATTTGACAATTGTGATTTCCAACTAGTGATTTAGTACAGTTATGAAAACTGACATACACAATATTCTCAAACCATGGGAGTACAATTTTAAACACTATACTCTGTGCCTTTGGCTAAATCTACGTTTTTATGCCTTTCGTTTTACCTTCATGCCGTTTCAGTTTTTCATTTTTGATTTTCTTTGCCCTACCAGATACCATGTCACATGCGATATGGTCGTAATATACATCGGTAGACTGCTAATCGAACCTTATTATTTCTCGCGCCAGCTTGTCTCTATAGACAAAGATCGATAGTGTTTGATCTAGGGTTGTACCAGGCACACGGTGATATAACCAATCTAATATGTACGTCTCCTCTAGTTTAGGAGATCTGTGTAAAACCCTAATGAGCATTAATGCAAAATTAAGTGCTGTCTATAAATGTTTAAATTTGATTTCATCATTTTCAATTAAATTAGATGTGCAGGTCATAGTCAAAAGTTTTAAAGATTACTTTTTTATATATGCGAAGGTATGTAAAATTATTACAGTTCAGTGATTGCCTTTTCAGTTTTAACACATTAACTGTTACCTCCCTTAGACCAGTAAAATATAGTATACAAACCGTGTGGCTGTGCGCTTTGGGAACATCTTTTATCTGAAAAAAAAAAAGAATTGTAAATGAAATATATGTTTGGTTTTACGTGTATTGATATATCACAGGTCGACTGACAACGGCTGGGGAAATCATGAAAATCAAAGGTTATGTGCATTGTTTAATAAAACAAACGTTCAAAGTTGGTGCAGGCATACCTCAATGTGTGTATATAACGGGATTGTGTATTGTCTTACAACAGATATCCTTTCATTGTGGTGTTTCTATCCCAAAAAGAAATGCCATGAAGTGCATTTAAGTAATTCTACTACGTAACTTGACTCTGTTAATGATATCAGTGATTGGTACCACCCAAGCAGGCCGTGCATTACAGAAAAATTGCAAACAAATTAAAATAAAGAAAGTGACACTTGTGATTGACAGATGGTCTGAGTTAATGAATGAGCGATTACAATTAAATAGTATACGAAATTTAAATGATCACAACCTTAAATTGTTGAGTCGTAAAAGTTTGTAGTATTATCCCTATTCCGTAATTTGGCCTTTTTAAAACTGATTCGGATATGGAAACGCCAATTATGACGTATTCTTCACTTTGTCATGCTTTTGCCTCTAATTAGATTCGTATACAAAAGGTAAGTGACTTCTTGGCAGTTGATTTGGTACAAAGTCTGCAATAAATACTAGATCGTTAGTTTCATACTGCAGTTACTGTATGATATATAATTCACTCTATTATGTGATATATGACTTCAAGGTCATATTTCAGTAAACCGTTTTATACCAAAGTACAATTATGTAAAATTATATAATTTATAACCAACAATAATTATAATCCATCCAAGGTCTTCGGTCTAGACCGTTTTAAAGGGAACTTTACCTTTCCAACACTTTCATTATAAATTTCGAGTTTATATCAGTCTTTATCGCCAGCTATGCCTATGCAAGAGAAAGTTATAATTGAAAATTGGTCACTTTTTATAAAACTATCATTAACAGATTCCTCACTATAGTCGGTAAAACAAAAACAAAACTAATATTATATTATAATTACACATTTATTTATGTTATTTATGTCTCTTCCATGTACAACATTCAGCATAAGAAATCATGTTAAAATACATTTTTATCTATCATACGATAGGAATTATCATCATTATTTGCAACCTTATCATCTATATTAGCGTCTTCAGCAGCAGTAAAATCAGTATCTTCGTAACAAAGACAAGTAAGGTTTTACAAAAATATTAAGTTTTAACAATACATGTAGTTCATGTGCTCAAACTTCCACATTTGTACAACTTCTGTTTTATGTTTAAGATTTATGAAGAGTATCCAAGCACCTGCCAGTGATAATTAGAACTGAATGTAAGGAAATAGCTAATGGATGTAAACAATGTCTTAGGTGCACATATTTACACACGATATAATGAATAAATTATGTAATTTTCAATGCCAGTTTTCCTCTAATCTCAGCTCTGCAGTTACCATGTTACACCAAGAGAAGAGTCTTTTCAATTAATGTAACAATTTTAAATGGAAAAAAATCTAAACATTTCGAAAAGGGAATCATCTTGCATATTGAAACGGTGAACTCTATGTTGGTCAGGGCCGCAATTATTCTCCCGGTGTCCTTACGCTATTCACAAAAAGGTTTAAATTATGCTTAAACCGTTTTACTCTCTCTTTGATGTTTATTACTGTACAACATAGTGCTTATGCTATTTCCTGAATTAAATAATGTTTACACCAAATCATCACGCACATATTTCAAACGACAAAACGAGCCCTTAATACAATTACTTGAATCCATTTTTAGAACTTTCCTCGCATCCGTCACCCACTTCCATAGTAGTCATTGGGTGCTAGAACCTCAGATATTTCCTTTGAGATATGAAACTATATTGTGTATATATTACGGAAGTATATTGAAGTAAGCAAACAGAGACATACAAATAAAACACTTAAGGTCACACCAAGAGTCATGGTGTTCTTTCATTTTAAAAATAAGATTGCATCTAGCCTTTCTGACGGAGAATTTTAGATACAATCTGTTGCTATTAGTCGGATAGAGCTGCAAATTGCCTGTTTGCTACACGAGAATTTCAAGGACTGGAATATGCATTTGCCGACAGCAAGAAAACACAGAAGTTAAAGTATTGATATATTGAACAGCAACAGTTTGTATTTGAACTGTCGCCAGACATAAATAAAACATTTTAGACACACACTGCACCTTTAATGGTTTTTACACAGAATCAATTAAGGTATCTTAAATCGTTTTAATATTTTGTCCCCTCACAAGTTGAATAAACATTAGATGAACATACGTATGTACGTGTACACTTGTATACGCGGACCCAAAACTTTTAATGCGTTCAATATAACTGCACAAAACCCAATTATTCTTTTAGGACCAACCATTTCACATGGCGATAACTATTCTTTCAGGACCAACCATTCTTTAGTGCGCCCCAGTAGCTTCTGCGATGGTCATGCTAAATTAATATCTCAAAGATCAAACTTGATGTGCATTCCCGTATCTAAAATCACTTGAATACATCGAAATACGGTGCGTATTATAAAGATGCTAGTACAATGAACATTTCGATAAATGCATTGTTACAAAATTGCAGTTACACTTCGGGTGAACTGCTTACCAATGTAGAATAGATGCTTTATAACTTGAGTTAATGCTGACCGCAAAGTTAGATATCAAATGATTGCAACTTCATCAAAAGAAGTTTCTGAAGTCTGTAAACGCATTGGTTATTACAATTTTGAATTATTCTTCCTTCGTTCAGGAATATTACCTGCTTGTAACGACGATCTTGATAGCTTGCAAAATTCCATGTCGAATCTGATAACAGAACTTGCAAACTTTGATGAATTGCAATGATAAATATTTGCGGAACACTATTAATGAGCAACAAAATCTACAATTCCAGACCCACTACATTCACCTTCAGTTTAATTATAGATACACATCAATAAGAAAAGTACCGCTACAGTCTAATACAGATTGATGAGTGATATTTTAACTTTATAGAGTATAATAACACCAACTGCAGCGTTTGTGTTGATGGTGTGGCGACGGGGTGCAGTGGACAGGTGGACAAGATAAGAAGCGTTCCGAATATATTTACGACGAGATAAGAAGAATTCCAAATATTAATGACAACATAAGAGGTTCAGGGTGCATTACTGGAACATTTAATTAGAGGAAAGCTCATCTTTGAGATACTTTCATTCCATACTCTACGGGATATCTTTGGCTTTGAATTGCTTTTTCAAGTTTACATTTATTTCTTATGAACTCAATGTAAAGAAAAATCAGTAAAGCCGCTATAAGAATACATACATTATATGTTTTGAAAATAACTTAATTGCGAAGTTAAATGACGATTATTTTGTTTTTAAAGTTCCGTCTAAACTTCAAAAGAATCATAGAAATAATCAGGTAAAAAACAAGTATTTGAAATAGATGAAATCAAATAGTTGACATAAACTGAGGACAAATCAGATGATTCATGTTGCCTCTTATCCTGGTAGTGCGAGTGATTTTCATCGATTTCGAATTGATTAATAAATTAGAAACTAATCAGAGTAAGAAAAACAGAATAGAACTTAAAGGATAGAACTTAAAAGACTTCATAGGGTCTGCATGAATACAACATTCTTGTTTTCATACACTGATTACTGGTCAACTTAAGAAAATACATGTATTAACAATGACTGGAAGAAAAGCAGTAGCGTAAAATATAGAAAGTGGAACGTTCGTTTGATTCGGGTCTGTGGTACTTCAAATCCTCGCAAATTATAACTGATTTATATACGTTCTCTTAAAGTATGACGCCTCTCTGACAAAGATGACCACTTAAGAGGCACTTTGTATGCAATAACTTAACAGGTGACCTGTAGAAATACATCACTGCCAAACGTAATTGGAGGTCATAGACCAACAAGTGTACAAGTGAAAGCAATTTATGCAAATTGTTTACTTATCACCATCACAAGTAGGACGCCATCAGTGTTATACGAAATGTTTATTATTTGACATGTTTTATTTACAGGAAAAGCAGGTCTGAATACTTGTAGTCAGTCCGTTCCTTTGTCCTCTCATTAGTCTCTCCTTCAGGGTTGTAAACTCGCTGCATCGCATCCATGTTTCTTTCCGTTGTTGTCGGTTGGGGGTCATGTGAAGCACTAATATCATAATATGAATATGTGCAATGTTTATATGCATTATATATACCTTAATGTTAACTTGAACAAGTCCATAATTCTTTTTTAACTTCTTTATCTATCTCGTTTGAGCTTTATTCAATCTTAGAAATTATACCTCATATTTCATTAATGTTTTACTTAATATTAAAAACATAGTTTACATTCCCGTCAAAGTATTCTCTTTAATTGTCAGTGGGCAAAGAAAATCAGTGGTTAACAACTTCTTAAACCGTAATAGTTTCCAACATCTAACATAACATACAACACCCTACTTGAATTAGAATAATATAGAATAAAATCAACTTGACAGTTTCTAAAGCCATGTGTGACTAGGCTATAAGATACGTAACACCACTCTCTCTAAAAGCCATCATATTTCTAAGGAAACTTATTTCCGAATAAACTCCAATGGGATTCAAAAAATGAGATTCTCCGAGATCAAACGATAAAATTTTGATTGTAAATCAAGAGAATCATACTTTCCAATGAGGCAGACGACATACCCACGTGACGTTATCAAAATCTCGCGAGATATCCTCAATACGTTTGCTTCTTTGCAGGAAGAGATAACAAACAATAGATGAATTTGAGGGTTTTTTGAATTACCGATTTGTTTTAGGAGCTTGTCAGAATCCTTTTACGAAATGATGTCAAAATTAAACAATTCACACCAAGGAGACGCCGCTTGGAGAATGATCAAATTCAGTATTTAGAAAGGGCGTACACATAGCGTTGTCGATCATTATTTCAAGAAGACAAAAAGTTGACTTCATACTTGAAGCTATGATTCTTGTAAAAACAGAAGTGCATTATGCCACATTTCTGTGAAGTTTTTATTTTCCTTGCTGTTGTTTTCTATTTAATGTTATATTTATGAAAGTCATGATACAGTATATAGAAAAAGTAGAATATTAAATAAAAAAATTAATTAAATACCTCTGAAGGTGTTATACATTGCGTGTTATGACGTTTACCGATATTTAACGTGTTTTGATATTAGCATATATTTTGACATTAATATAAAACCTTGACAATTAAAAAGTGCAAAATGTATGTATAAAGAACAAGTTTTTTGCTAATGTGCTTGTTTGTAGACTGTATTATCCAACAGTGCTATTGAACAGCATGTTAGAAGTCTAAATATTGAACAGTTTCCTTTTGTTAAAATGACCAACCGTATTAATGGATTTAGCGACAGCTGTAGACCGTTTTGCCTTAGGCGTTCATGCCGTTAGCAATCTAGCATTCCAAACATTTTAACCTTTCACTGAAAACAACAACTGAGCGTATTCAAAGAAACACTTTGTTTTAATCCATAACAAGTATAGAAAATAGCACATACAGTTCCAATTAAAGAAATATAAGTTTAACATCATTTGTATAGTATTAAACCAAATATGCAATATAACTTATGAACATAAAACTGTGTAACGTCAAATGAAGACAATCAAGCACGATAGCGTTATCCGAAAGACAACATTTCTCTTTTTTGCGTCAAGCATGTGTGTGGCGTTCAACAAAAGTTATTAAGTTGTAAAACTTACATTCATGATGTCAATGGTATCATTGGTAAAGCAATGGCAATAGTCTTAAGCAACGAAACAATAGCAAATGAAATAAATGAACGTAATTTTATAAACCCGTCGTTTATATGATGATACATGCATAAGAAATGGATATGTGACGACTGGACGGTAAAGAGTGAATCGGCGACCAAGATGATAAATTTGTCACAACAGCCATCTGTTTACAAACAAATTTACGGATTGCTTTGGTTTGTTTTCGGATAATATCTTACAACTGATTTTGTCTTAAGCAGTATCCATGAAATAAATTATCTTTAATACTACTTGCATAATGTATATCTTGATTTTCGTTTGAGATACCAGGCCGACTCGTTGTGATCCAATTTATATCTGAAGTACCGATAAGCGATTTCACTGCTCGAAAATTACGTTCACAATTATTGTTATTATAAGTATCTTATCAATATGACCTTTGACTTTGATTATCAATAGGAACATCGTCAATATCTTTGAAATCTGCTCTTTATCCTTGCCGAAATAATACTATCAGATGAATTGTTACGTGATACGTATCGCATCTTATTATACCGGTTTGTATACTGGGTACAGTATCGGCTAAATCTGCACCATGCAAGATGTACAGTCGATCAAAAGTCGAAAATTATTTCACAAAAAATATGGGCAATGCGTTATATAAACCTACCGCATTTTCCAAAGATCAATTTGATAAAAACTGCATTAAGACACGGTAAAAAATGAGAATGATGTTAGTTACACGATGTCATTGGAAACTCTCAACTGTGTCTCACTCGCCTTCTTTTCAGTCTTTATTGGTTTTGAAAGTTAATTTTCTTGAAAGGGGTGAGTGACGGTTTATATTTCATGAATATAATTATAATCAATCATTTTTCCTGTCTAGATAAGAGCGGTTATTTACGGCCCGAGCGTCTATCGGTCGGAGAATACAATGTTATTATATTTTGTATGGGCCCTTCTGTTATTGATATTTAAAAATCTTGTTAATTTGTGAAAATATGTCAAATTCCATTTATCAATTTCACTTCATCCATTTAAATAGAAATTATCCATTACCTTAGAAAACTATTAGTTGCAGCGCTTGCTTTTATGTAAATGTTCTCTTCATCAAACATTATTTTAACACATCCAACGCGTACTCTAACAAATAAATATTCTTTTTATGTAAAAGGACCTGGTATAACTATTATGTTTCTCAGTGTACCATCGCCTATTTAAAGGCTCTGAACTTTATACCTAGCTTTCTTTACTTGTGATATGTTTCATTAAAATTTGGAAATACATTGTTTTAACACCAAACTTTAGTTAAAAGTCCAATGCTAAGCCCCTAATGGCAAATGTTTTCACATATAATCTAACAATTGGCTAAAGCATGCTATATATTAAAGACTTTGACAAACATTTAGTGCCACTTCCGGGATATATACATTAAATTGTTGACTGTTGGAATTCAAAGTCGTTTTGGGTTCTATATACCTTTGTAAAAATGTTCTATGATCGCTAGAAATCTGAGAAAATAGGCCTTGCCAATCATCATGTTATGACATCTTAATATAATGTTTTGACCTTTGACACTTTGCATCTTTAAAAAGTTAAATATTAGGTTAAGCTTTTGGAGCTATTATGAAGGAAAATAATGCATAAATAGCTGAGAAATATCAGTCTAAAGTTTGATAGAAATGTCTACAGTAAATATTACCTATATTCGCCGACTGAACGAAAACCTTCACGACACTGCAACGCCGAAGTCTTGGCGACACGCAAAGCTTCCAGAGATAGCCTTCAATCATACAATTTCTTATTATTTGAATTTAAGGTACACTTATTACGTGTACTAAAAGCTGTGCTTGATTAAATACAAGATAATTGTTTCTATAAAAAGAAACAGATGTTTCCTCCAATGTGTTTCTTCATGAATAATCAGAACAAAGGTCTGAACAAAATTGATATTACAAAATAGATAACGTCATGCAAATACGTCCAATCATATTCTCTGACCAAATAATAAAAAAAGCAACATTTCTGCCCTTTTGAAAGGTGAAAGCGAAAACAGTATATGCCATACAGTACGATGTTGAAAACGAGGAAAGCTCCGAAAGGATTCGTGACAGGCAGATAGACAGACGGACAAAAATAAGCGGCACCGAAAATATACATGTATATTGTATCACTTTAATGCTGCTTATTTGCACGAGACATTACACTATGACAGGAATAGATTATTAATGAAACTTTTTCTTTGCACATGTACGTGTTGAATTTCTTTCCATTGCATGACAATTATAATTTCCAGAAAATCAGAATTAAGATAACATCTTTTAGAAATGCTTTCCATGGAAAATGCAGAAGCTATACGTACATTATTTATATTTTTATCATTATTTCTTATTATTCGTATGCTTATTCCCATTGTGGTATATGTACGCCGGCGTCTTCTTCAAGCGCCGTCATGCAAAAGAAAATCAAGCGATGCTTAAAGCTAGTCATTATGAACAATCTTTATCGTTCATTTATCAGAGGCCTTTATTTATCGCAGAAACAATCGTACACAAGCAATCTAACAGGTTGAAATTATTTCTTTGATGTCTTGCCGCAATGGTAATTGATCAATGCGGTCTTAATTGCATATTTTGATTTTTTTTCACTTTTTCACGCTATATACTCAGGCAAAACTAATTTTCTTCAAAAGAGCAATTAAGAAATGGCAACAGGGTTTAAAATTTGCATTTTGAAACCAAATTATTTCATATTCATTTTTGTCACTTACAAACCACTCTGTTCGGGTATTTTGTATATAGTAAATTTCACATGCTATGTTTCAACTATCTAGTTTAGTTTATGCTTGCTTATTTTAGATTTACTGTGACATAAGGTCTTAGCTTAGTGACCTTTACGTACGTTTATCTTGGGAAAACGAATGTACGTACCCTTTTGGACAAGCGTTCATTTCTCAAGAGCTGTTTGACTGGCGGGCACATCAGCCGACTACTTTACACATTCAATTTTGACATTAGATATTTGTGTTATTGAAATTCTATTAGTCGGTAATTGCATAATATTTAAAACTTTCAAGACGTCGGAAATATTTTGAGCTGTCAAGACGGAAAATTGAAATTAAAAAAAATATGTTACATGGCATCATTACAGATGCACAGGTCTCATGTCACAATTGTCTTACACGTTACATTACAAAGTCTCTCAGAACACTGAGCACTGCCGAGGTTAGAGATTTTAACAGTAAGTGCCTCTTTCCTCTTAATGGCATAGTCCTTGACACTGCCAATACACTCGAACCTTGATAAACCGACGCAAGAGAACAGCTGAGCTTAATCCAACGATAAACTTAAACGAAGGTAGATCCTCCATGTCTACAAACGTACCAACGGGTTAAAGCACCTTGTCTTGAGTGGCATTGTTTCATTATGGGCGTGATATCCAATGTGCGCATCCCTAAATAACTCATGTCAAATAAGGTGATGACATCGGCTAAAGAGCCTTCTCGTACATAACTACCTTCTCGTAATGTCTTTAAAAAAATTTGACAAATAATTAATTGATGACATTTATATACGTCTTCAGTGTATTTAAATCTGACTGTATTCTGTTTGACGATTAATGAATGTATTCTCAGTTGAATGCAGGACGGTTGTTTGTTTAATTGTGGATCTAAGCTCAAATGCGATTCATTTTGTGCAATGAGTGCGTTGTTACAATTCATACAGGCTTGAAATTTTTCAAGGACACTTTTCAATTATATCTCCTTTGTTGATTATAGTGACATCCAAATATTATTTCAAAGACATGCATGTGCCATGTTTTGCATATTGTTTTATTTATTTCTTTGTTTCACAATGTAGTACAAAGTCATTACATAGACTTATAAAAACACGATCACTTTGAAGAAGGAAATAGTATACGTTTATTAAAGAAAATAATGCTGGTATAGAATAACTATATAATTACCCTTTAACACGCCCTATGTATA